>CM077235.1:30243680-30353680 GCA_039654775.1 Spinibarbus caldwelli | reverse complement strand
TTATATTATATTATATTATATTATATTATATTATATTATATTATATTATATTATATTATATTATATTATATTATAATAAAGATCCTAGTCAAAAAGATGCATGTAAATTACAGGTTCACAATATTATTCTATGAATTACATAGAGACCTATATTTGTAATTGAAGATTACAAAAACTATGATTTCAGATTGAATTATTCCACTCAACTGGCCTCTTGGAATTACTCATGGAAAAACTCATGGAATTATTTCATAATGACATTTATAACAGCATAACATATATACACACACATAAATATATACTAGGGCTGTCAAATTGATTAATCGCATCCAAAATTAAAGTTTGTTTTTACATAATATGTGTGTGTGTACTGTGTTTTGGAGATTGGCAAAAAGAAAAATGGGGAAAAAAGAAGGAAAAAACAGTATATCAAAGCAATTTTTGTTGTAAGAAAAACAGAGTTTCAAACTTTCTTCAAAATAACTCACACAGCTTTAAAACAGCTGAGTAAATGATGACAATTTTCATTGTGGGGTGAGCTAGTTTTTACTGCGTCTGATGTTGTCTACACTATAATAAGAGCCCGAGGAGAGCTGTTAAGATGCCAGCCAGACCAATTTTCAACGGTCTACAAACTAGTCCTGTGACGGGTCACTCTGAGCTGCTGAGCCAGGGCAATGTTTAGTACATGAGCAGCGAGGTGACCCGCTGTGCAGAGGCTACAACGGATTTAACCGATGCGAAAACAAGTTTTAAGTGAAAACAAATGTTACCCTCTCTTTTTATCCGTGTATCTGTAGGCATCTACGTCTTGCTCTCTCTGAGGGCTGACTGAATGTCTAGGACAGATAGCGAGGCCAGAGAGGTATATGTGTAAAAGAGCAGATAAATCTCCTTTTTTCCTTTTCTCTCCTCTCCAAGGAATACCAAAATGTCTATGTGTGAGAGATACCCAGCAGTAAGGTCTCCCGTACCCTTTCCACAACACAATTAAGCCATGCACGGTTATTCCTCAGTGTGAAGTTTGTGTCACTGAAGCCCTACAGAGACGGCCATTGAATAGACTAACTGGCCGCTTAACCTTTTCTGCAGCCAGATTCTTGCCCCAGGATTGTTTCTTTTGGAGGGTTTTTTCATCCCTTTTCTCCAGTGATGGATGTTGATTCCTCATCAGACTCATTTCGGCTCACTGGCGTATATTACAGACGGAGAGGAAACATTTATTTACGTTGGCAAAGAGCCTCGGCGTGGGGCGAGCAAACGGCAACATGGCCGATATATGAGGCGTTTCCCATCGGCTGAATTCTGTGTTTATGCGTGCACAGGAACGCAAGAATAAACATTGAAAAAACACGTAATTACCCCTTTCCACTCGTCAGATCTGTCATTTTATATCCTTGTTTGTCAGGCTGAGCTGGCCTCAAGCCTCCGCAAGCATAAAGATCATTTACAGTCGTGCAGCCTCGACTGCCAGGCTATACATTACGCTGCTTTTGGTCTATTGTGCCATATGCTTCACTTATGATTTTCATAAACACCACTTTGAATTATATTTCAACACATAATATTTGCATCAAAAGTGCCAAAGCTAATCTAAAAAGCATAATTAACTAAACATTACCTCATTCAATGCACATTGTGCCTTACAGCAGGGGTTTTCAAATTTATTTTAATCCCAAGGACTTCCGAATATGATTCATATCATAATGGCACACAATATCAATATCATAAAATAGCAACATATCATGTTATGGTAACTAATTACATATTTTCACAAATAAAAGACCCATTTATTTTGTAAGAAAAACATGAAGTGTGATAATGACAATGTTCTTTCCTAAATTATAGAATTATTTTTACTATTTTAATTTTACTATAATAAAGCATATTATTAAAATACTATACATTTTACAGTGTTTTACACTGTTACAGTTGTTATTTTTTTCTTACAAAATAAATGGATCTTTTATTTGTGAAAATATGTAACGTCATTATATAATATGTTGCTATTGTATGATTAAAAAAAATCAAAAACCCCTGCTGTAAGGCACAATGTGCATTGAATGAGATAATTTGTAGTTAATTATGCTCTTTAGATTGGTGCTAATTTGAAAGAAAAAGTGAAAAGAAGGAAAGGGTTATTTAAAAGTAACTGGAAAAAATTATTTTCCTTTTCTTATTAAGTTTATACATCTAACAACAATATATAATATAATATAATATAATATAATGTTAAAAAATGCAATTTGAAAGAATTTGTAAAAGTAATTTGAAAATTGTATTTTCCTTGGAAAGTTTCTTATCAAGTTTATACATCTAACAATGTAATATAATATAATATAATATAATATAATATAATATAATATAATAAACTAATCTCATGATTTCTGACTTTAATATTTACAGTGACTTTAGTATTGAATGTTATCAAATACCAAAACATTTAAATATACATATATATATTTAAAAATAGATATTTCTTAAGTAAACAAACTAACTTTGACATCACATATAAATTAAAAAAAATAATAATAGTAATTAAACAACAACAAAAATCTCTCTTGGCCCTTAATCACCTCCCTGGGGCCCCTTGTCACCCCTGGACCCCAGTTTGAAAACCCCTGCCTTTATATTTTATAGCATAAGAAAAAGCAGCTAAAAATGAGCCAGTTAGACCACAAAGGCCCCATAAACGCAGTGCTCAATCCTGGGGTAAAGATAACACCCCAACAGCAGGTCTTACAGGCCAATAACCAGCCACAGTTACAGCCTCTCAATGTGGCTACAGCATGATAAACGTTGCTTGACTCAGGTCAATGGCGTCGTGAATCTGCCATCCCTTTAGTTTCTGCGACCGACCAATCCCCCCGCTCCTAAAGGGAGCGCGTTCAGCAATTACCAAAACAGCACAGGCAATTGGCCATGAAATATGTGCACCGCTCCAGAAATCAATAGGGCCTTATCAATGGCATAAAAGCCTTGCCACTCAATTAAAGCAATTATGCTTCACCCTACTATCACTCTCGCCTTCGCCCAAGAACCGACTTTAAGTTGCTTTCACACTAATGGAAAAATAAATTGCCGTGATGTCGGTTCTTGCGCGCAAACGGGAGTAGCGTTTGAGAAGCGCGGTGTGAAGAGAGGCAGCCCAAGCCCGTAATTTAGTGGAGAGATTGCTCTTTGCACCGGCTCAATGTTCCTTTTAACGAGCCGCTGTGTTTCCTTTGTGAAGCCGAGGCCTCATTTCCGAATCCCGGAGCGACAGAGAATCTCTGAACATCCCGGTTTGCCAAGTCAGCCGTAATCTTGCCACGGACGTTTAAATGACTTACAAGGTAGCTGCAGCATCTCTTTGTCTGCTACCGTCGCCCCATGAATAACGCCGCTACGAGATAAGAGCTGACAAAAGAGGAAGGGAAAGGGCAACAGCGAGCTCTATTCACGCCACGGCAGCACATCTTTGTTTGCGGCTTTGTTGCGCTCTTCTCTCTTGCCATTAAAGCCTAGTAAAAAACAACACCGTCAAAGGAAGAAAAAGAAAGCTGACGCGTTCACTTAAAACCAAAAGGAACTAGAAGAGATCAGCACTGCAGCTTCTTAAGCCTCATTCACTGTTGACGTTGACTGAACTTTTATGATTGGGGTTGGGGAGAAAATAACAAAATTTCAAAATTTGATATGCTTTTCTGACTACATTAAATCCATATGGGCAGATGTTATTGAAGTTTTAACCCTATCTTTAACGTAACCCCATTAACCCTGCTGGAAGATGTTGTAATTGCACCATGTAGATATAAAAAATAATATTTTGGAAAAATAATTCAAACCATGGTATCTCTCTATCGTCTAACTATTTATTGAATACATCTCAATCATCCTTGAGATCAATCTCCATCTATATCTATACATCCATCCATCTGTATCTATCCATATATTCATCCATATTTATCTATCTATCTATCTATCTATCTATCTATCTATCTATATACATTCATCCATATCTATCCATATATCCATCTCCATCCATCCATATATCTATCCGTATCATACCATCCATCCATATCTAACCATCCTTTTTTCCATACATTCATCCGTCTGTCCATCCATATATATCATCCCTCCATCCATATATCCATCCGTATCATACCATCCATCCATATCTATCTATCCATCCTTTTTTCATCCATCCATCCATATATCATCCATATTTATTCATCCATCCATTCACATCTATCCATCCATCTATCTCTCCATACAGCATCCAACCTTCTCTCCATCCATCCATAATGTTCTATCCATCCTTCCATCCATCCTTCTATCATCCATATATCTATCCATATCTATTCATCCATCCACCCATTCATCCATATCTATCTATCCATCCATCCATATCTATCCATCCATCTATATCTATCATCCATCCATGCATATACCCATCCATATCTATTCATTCATCCATCTATATCTATTGACCCATCATCATATCTATCCATCCATCCATCTCCATCCATATCTATCCATCTCTATCTATCTTGAACCCAAAATTTAAGGCTTTTCTAAATTCAGTTCTCAATGGCACACTATCCTGATTCAGACATGGCCCCTCTATTCTTACAAATATTTGTATAATTCTTTTTAGTAGATCATTTTAGTTCATGATTAATTAAATAATTATTGTTTATTATCTTATGAGTACAGAACATAAGGTTTAAAATACTCAGGCAGTAAACAGGAGCAGTCCGGAGAAGTTTGTGTTCGGCTGAGGAAGAAACAGATCTCTGATAACAGAGGGCTGATGAATGTGCGGGGATGTTTGGAGGTGATAACTCTCTGGCTTAGCGTGACGCGGTCTTGGCAGCGGCCAGCTCACCGCAGAGCAGGAAAGCTGTTCAGAGATGGTCCATATCTGTTGGCCTTGACGACACTGAGGGGAATTCTGGGGCAAAAACGATTGGGTCCACAACAAAAGCAACTGGCTTCACTGTTAGACGCTCTCATTTGCTGTGGAACAGATTAGGCTAAATCTGATTAAACAGTCAAAGTGAATGGCATTTTTCACTGGGCAGAAAACAGCGGAGGGACTGGCACACCAACGTACTGTAATCCTTTAAATCAGACAGAGCATGCCAGCGCAGAAATTTCAATTACCAGCATGCTAAACTGCATGACACAGACAGCAATTAGCAAATACTATGCATGTAGTGAAATTTTCAACTGTGCATTTTAGATATGTTAGAATTTTTTCCAAAACAAAGCTCCAAATCATTAAGCAAAGTTCGGAATTGAGCTATAAACAGATTCCTTTTCCAAACATGACCTTAGGAAGGATGTGGCCAAGGGCCTTTATTTTGCCAGGGAGTTTTAACACCAACGTGACACCCTATCGGACCATCTTGTCTACTAAATACATCTACCTTCATCTCTGTGGACATTTTCAACCAAATATGTTTCCTGCCAACAACAACAAGCATTAGAATATGCATGAGCTATTCCTTCACTGGCGGGTGAAACTTGATGCCAACGCTACATTTCCTGCCAATATGATATTCTCCAGGTTCAGGTGGACCTACGTTTCTCTGATCAGACTTCTTTCTTCCGACGCTGGCACAAAATCATGATAACATGGAAGTTGAAAAAAAAAAAAACCAAAAAGCGGACGATAAAAAAAATCCCACAGATTCTCATGAATACTCATGCGGAGGTAATTAGCCTCAGTGGAGCCAGTCATATCCTTCTTTTTCTGTTCTGGCATTTGCAAAGGCCACCCTGGTGTGACATGGAGGACCCCTGGGGATTGAGTAAGCCAACACCTGGTTTTACTAATCTGAAGATGAGCCGAAGCCCGCCGAATACAGTTAACAATCCCACCCGCCATCTGACTGGCCTCTCATTCTTACATCTGGGCCACATCTGCCAGACCGTTAATGCTCATTAGGCATTCAAAACAAGGCCCATTTTAGTTCAAGCGCCAACAGAAACCTGCCCACCATCCTTAATGTTAAGTCAAACTGGAACAAAACATAAATCCAATGCTACGGGACATTCATGTTGACATTTCTAGTAAATAATTATGTTCTTGAGACAATTATTTTATCAGCCAGCTAAGGTTACAAATTAAAGATGAAGCATCGATAATCCGGTAAGTAAATAACTAAATAAATTTGGCTAAAAATAAAATAAAATAAAATAAAATAAAATAAAATAAAATAAAATAAAATAAAATAAAATAAAAACCGCAATATGGATTAATAGTTATTGTTATTTGCTAAAAAGAATGAGAATGAATGAATGAATGAATAAATAAATAAATAAATAAATAAATGTTTTGGATGCTATTGTCTTTAATAGCCCTTTATGACTAGCTTAACCAGCAAGTATTTGAATGTTAAAATTTTGTATTATAACCAATAAATGGCAAACAAACAAGCAAAAATTATTTAATTAAAATAATAATTTTAAAAAAACTGGATTAAAGAAAATACATTTAAATGCTACAAGCAAATTCTAGCATCACAACATTATAATGTAACGTATGACAAATGAATATTAATTTTGAGAATGCCAGTAATTTGATGAGCGCAAATGTTAGTAAATCGCATTGCGTGATTCATTTTAATACTCTTCTTCCATAAATTTTGCGTCTAATTCTTCACTGTGCGTCTTTAGTGAATCCCGACAGTACTATTTCAACACCAAAGACGGTTTGCGCTGGCGCAAGCTGTTAGTAAATCTGGCCCTAAATGTTAAGTGAGCATTAGACATCCAAGATAATCTAAATGTAAAAATAGAGACACAAGCATGCATAATCAATATCAGTTGACTAAAAAAAAATCTCTAATATATAAAATATTGCGCATACTGAAGGCACCAAACCAGTACAAACAAGCCTGGATTAGCGTGGAAATCTATGCAAGTAGAAACATGATGCTTCAAATCACTCAAGCACTATGATTAGATGTACAGGCAGTTATTCTTTTTTATTCTCTCAAGTCTTTTATTACAGACCTCTATTTGATCTCAGCGCTGACCTGTCCAGCCCAGAGCTCTCACATTTCAGCTAGATCCAGCCACGTCTGGGAATACAAACCCCACACTGCATCAGAAACGGGACAGAATGAATAAACCGACTGTCCCTTCCAGGGTGCACAGCTATCGGAACAATGACAGGCAGACCCAGAGCTGCCCGTTTACAATAAAACTCTCCTATCAGGTCCGTTCGCACTTCTGGG
This sequence comes from Spinibarbus caldwelli, assembly GCA_039654775.1. Lineage (NCBI taxonomy): Eukaryota > Metazoa > Chordata > Actinopteri > Cypriniformes > Cyprinidae > Spinibarbus > Spinibarbus caldwelli. Next base: position 30,346,451 of record CM077235.1, on the reverse strand, counting down.
CCACGAGGGAGCTGTCATAGCGCTCCAAAAAGGCCTGGACAGCAGTCATTCAGAATGCAACTCGAGTAACTAACAGACAAAAAGAAAAGGAAGTGATAAAGGGGAGAGAGCCGCTGGGAGAGAGGTGTGAGGGATGGGATTGAATGTTTGAGGAAGATAGACAGCTCCTGTCATGTGGTTAGAGGGTCAATCAAATGAAGTCAAATGAAGTCTGACTTGGATTTAAAGTCTCTGAGGACTGTGGCGCAGACTAGAGCCTTTATCTCATTTGATAAAGAAGGAAAAACTAAATGTAGAGTCTAGAAATGTTCAATATACTAGTGTTTCATCATATATTTTGTATAAGTGTCACCCAGGAGGATAATGTTAATGCTCTTTCATAGCTTTGGAGACTTTAATTAAACAACTGCATACAACAACATAGTCATGTCTAATTAAAGGCAAAAAAAAGTGTTTAAAACAAAAATGTTTCTGGTAAAATACCATATGGAACACAAACAAGGACATAAAACAAGACCATTAGAGTTATAAAATGAATGCAAATAACTTAGCCCAGGTCATTTGGGTATAGGGAAAAACTTATTCCCACTTTATTAACTTATTCCCAACTTATTTTTAGTTCATACTGATATCACTGACTTTTGATTGCAGACTTTCTTGGCAAATCTGAGCACAATCTGAGACATTGTCGAGATCTTTTCTGAAACTCTAAAGGAGATGTGAGATGAATGGGGTCTTTCTTATGATAAAATGACCAGGGTTATTATAGTTACCTGTAACTGAAAGAATAAATAAATAAATAAATATTGCAACAAACATTTTTGCTACTTGAAATCAATTTTAACTGAATGGAAATATTTCAACTAGTTGCCAATGCAATATTTAGTTTAACGATGTACTCTAAAATAATTAAAATTAATAAAAACTATATAGACATTAAAAAAAAAATTACTAAAAATGACAAAAACACAAAATTACTAATCCTTTACCTAAAATTAAAATGAAAACAAAATATAAAAATAAAAACTGATTCAAAATATTAATAAAAACTATAATGGTATGATACTAAAATAACAGAAAAAGTGTTAAAATGAAATAAAAATGAATCCTATTTATTTATTTACTATCTATCTATCTATTTATAATGTTTCATCAAAATGCCATAACTGTAACTATTATTTCTGAAACCACTTTTCTTTTCGGCTTATATCACCAATCCCTCTCATTTCCGAACTCTAATCCCTCCAAATTTGTAGCTACAATCTAGTACGCAAAGGAAATTTTCAATACCCAATCAATTCTGTCCACCATTTTTTCCAATTTAAAATCTTGTTTCACTCATAATCGCATCACAAAACAAAAGTAAAAACTGATTGTAAACACAATTTCACGTTGACTTCCAGCGTAAGTCTCCATCTGATCTCTATTTACTTTCATTGCTAGAACATATTGGAACAATATAGAGATCTATTTTGTGATTACTTCATTGTACAAGTCATGATCATACAGAAAATTGCATGCAATTACATTATTCACCCCCAGTTTATGGGAATTTGTGTCCTGCAATGGTTCACATTCAAAGAAGATTCTTTAAGAAAAAATATGAGTCATCCGGAAAATATGTGCGAATGGCTGTATAGCTCATCCCCCGCCCTCACACTGGGAATCTGACGCTCACAGCACATCACATTCATCGATTCTCACTCTCCTTCATGCAATATCTGCAGAACATTTGCTCCACACCCTCCCTCCCTCCCTCCCTCCCTCCCTCCGCTCGTCTCTGACAGACACCAGCAATCTGTCCTCGGGTTTAATGCACTCCCTAAATGCAGAGGATAGATCAATAAACAATTATTTCTCCCTCTCTCCCTCTCCATTTCTCTCTCAGAAAATGCTAACCCTCCCTTTATCACCATGTCAATAAATACCTGATCTGTTTGTTTTCATTAATGCAGGTGTTTAAAATATATTGGATGTGGCAGCCAAATACAAATCCGGAATGGGCCGCGCGACGTGCCAAATGTAATTACGTGTCCGGATGTATCAGAATTCTGCAAAAAGGTTAAAACAGCACGAAATCAACACCGTGTGACAGTTTATCAGACCGGAATTGTTAACTGATATTGGATAATACAAGCCACGGGGTAGTTAACTTCATTCCAAAAGGATCATTTGATCTCGCAGACTTTAATCTCTTTCTTTACAAAAACGTAATTTTGAGAGATTCTAAATGACAAAATCAGAAATGAAAAATCACTAATTAGATCTTCGTAATATCTTGGTTTCTCTCTCAGATGGAAATGAGAGCAAAGGGAGACTCTTTAAATCTGCTTGTCAGATGTTTTTCCTACACACTCAGAAAAAAAAGGTACAGAAGCTGTCACCGGGACACTACTCTTTCACATTTGTACCTTTTTTTACCCCTAAAGGGTGCATTTTAGTACCTTAAAGGTACATATTTGTACCTAAAGTGTACATATTCATACATAAACGGTACATTTTAGGAAAAGGTACTGCCCCAGTGACAGCTTTTGAACCTTTTTTCTAAATGTGTATTCAGACAAGATCTAACAATAATTACCAAGACCAGAAACATGTAAAAGTAGCAAAGGTAAGGCAAATAGAAAATATAAATTGCTTTCATGTTGACAAGTCTCTTGATTTTTTTTCTCCTGAGAAAAAGATACCAGTTATCTGACATGAGTTTCAGAAGTGTCTCAAACTGTGCTCAGATTTGCCATGATCTGCAATCAAATCACTCAAATATGGACTTTATTTCTCTTCAGATTCTACAAAGCTTAGATCTAAGTTATGCTATTCATAAAGTATTATACAACATGTCTCACTGGTATCTATTTGTTGTCTTCCCAACCATTTTAGGAGAAACATCTGAAACACAATTGATACTACTGAAAAACCATAACTGGCAACTCAATAAGTCTCTTGAGCTATAAAAGAGACTCAAAGCAATGCAATGTTCCTCAAAGGTTAAACATGATGTTCTTTACTGTTGAGGATCCTCTCTGTAGAGCCTCATAAATTGTGGCTCATCTTCATTTATATGGAGTGGAGCAGAATATGAGCATAATTGTTTTGATGGCACCACTCTCTATATTCAAAAACCCACTTCCGCCTCTCAAAAAGACGAAAAACAAAATTCCTGCAGGGACGTCAACATGAATCACAAACATAATCATATTTGCATGTATCTCCGCTTTAAGACTGTACAATACCATTATCCTCTTAATGCTGCACATTGAATATGAATTTCGACTTTAAGCAAAAATATTGCTATGGGCATTCAAGTTTAAAAATAATTTATTTAATAAAATGTAATCACTATTATTAAACTTCAGGAACAGGCTGATTAACTCTGCCCCTAATTAAAGCAGAAAAGGACAACATAACATAAATATATATAAATTAATATATATATATATTAAAACAATAACAATTATTATTATTATTATTATTATTATTATTATTATTATTATGTTTGGTCTCCTCATGCTGATTAAATGTACAGTTGGAATGCACTAAAAAACAGCATCTGCCAAATGCATGAATATGAAAGCTATGATGAAAGATAATAATGTTAATTAGCTACTTCTTTGAAATTCTCAATCTCATTAATCTTTTATCCATCTTTATTTAAGGGCTTTGGATTAGAGACAGAGTGACAGAGAAAATGACAGAAACCGAGAGAGAGAGTGTGACAGAGACAGAGAGAGAAACAGAGAGAGAAAGAGAGACTCGTCTGTATTCAGCAGTCTCTCTGTGACGGCTCTGTCGTGGGTAAAATAGGTCTGAAATTCGCTGTCTGCCACTACATTTTACCAGAGTTCACCTTCGCCCCCAAATCCATGCCGCCTGAATTTAGGAATGTGTGAAGCAGACCTGTATGTAAGCTAACTTTAGTAAGTAAGACGTGAAGACATGAAGAGGTGGGAACAAATTAAAGCGAAAAGAGGCAGAGTAGAGTGAAATGAATTAAAAGGTATGGAATATTTACAGTGCAGCTAATTCAAACACAAGGCAACTGCACTTTGATCCGACTGAGTGCTATTTCAACATTAGCCATTAGCACAGCGAGCACTGACCTTGTGGAAGTGATTTATCGAGCAGAGATCTTTCAGGGTCGGATCTAGCATGCACAGGGCAAGGCTAACAAAATGATCAAATAACAGATCACATCATAGATTATAGATAAGTCTGTACCGAATCCAGCAGTCTTTAACACTGCAGAGGGTATGTATCAAAATAAATAAGAGAAATAAATAAATAATAAAATAAAAAAACAACTAAATACAAAAAAAATGATTAATAAAAGTTAATAATTCCTGTAATGCAACAAACATCTTATTTAAAAAAAACACAGTAGACTACCATCAAAATTCACAAGACCTTGAATAAACAAAATAAATCAATATTAGTAATTAGTAAGTTAATATATAAAAGTTAAATAAAAAATAAATAAATAATATCACTCTTGGTATGTTTCAATATTTTAACAAAAAAACAGAAACGTTACAAGTAAATAAGCTACGACTCTCGGTATATGGTTCAGTATACCATCAAAAAAAAAATAAAATAAAAGTCAGTAATAAATAAATATTTGTATAACACTTTAGTGAACATTTTAGTATACATTTTCCAATTAACAGGTGATATCTATGTTTTCCTGCTGTTGAAAAGCCACCACTGTACCATGGCACAGCATTACCACAGCACAAATAGCCATTGTGCTATTTTGTATTAAAGTGCTGTCTAAAACTGCCAATTTAATAGTGTGCCGCGAGAAACACAACGCCAGGTAATTCAAAATTAACGTCTGAAAAGTAATTCCATTTCTTATACGGTTTGGTGATGTTTACTGCTGAGCCCTGTGAAAAATGATAAGCCAATGGGAAAATGACCTATAGGGGAAGAAACAGAAAGAGAGAGAAAAAGAGAGAGAGAGAACCTGTGGGTCTTTATATATGTCAGGCCCTAACTGAGCTTTTGACAGACCTGCTGTGAAATACCCAACGGCTGGGTAAGTCAACAGATTGACTTGAGAGTGTATAACCTGGGTCCCCTTTTCACTTGAGGAGAACATAAACAGAAAACAGCTTTCAGCTTTTGTCAACAGCACTTTTCTAGTTGTAATCCCTTCAGCTATTGTGCCCACTGGAAGCACTGGGTGTTTAGCTGAACCAGTCCTGCACGCAAGTCCACTCCATTACCCACAACTACACAGCTAAACTAAACCCCCAGAGGAGAGCGACGACAACAAGGTCCACTGAAGCTTCTCCAATAAAACACTAAAACACAGAGAAAGCCGCCCAAAAACAGCCAAACAAGCTTCCCAGCAGATGAAGAAGTGTTTGTGCACTCCATCTCTATGTCTGGAAGCTCAAACCGTCTAGAGCATTACATAAAAGAGAACAAGTTGTGTGGTACTCAAACTGCAAACCAAGCAAGTTCTCATCCACGTTTTTCAAGAAATTGCTTGTGTTAAACACCTGGTGCAATGTATCCTGAATTGGCAACTTACTCATGAACTCAAATGACATTTGGGAGCTGCGGCGGAAGGGAAGATTTTCAGTGAAACAACTTAAATTTCAGCCAGAAAACAGTCAGAAAACAAGAAAATCAGTGCACACCGTAAACCTAATTAGTAGAATTTAGTACAAAATTGAGGTAATCAGTTACATCAAATTCTTTAGAAACTTCATAAACTTCAAGATTAAGTTGGTAGAACTTTAGATTTTGATTTTCTTCTACAAAATTGCATGTTAATTGCATTTAACTTAAAATATTGAGTAATTCATACTATTCGATTACTGTCAGAGTACTTTTTTGTTCTTTTTGGAGCTTGTAAGCCCAATCTTAAAATACATTCAAGGAATAGGTCACCCAAAAATGTACTCACCCTTAGGCCATGCAATAAGTAGAGGAGTTTGTTTCTTCATCAGAACAGATTTGGAGAAATGTAGAATTACATCACTTGCTCACCAATGGATCCTTTGCAGTGAATGGGTGCCATCAGAATGAGAATCCAAACAGCTGATAAAAACATCACAATATTCTACAAGTAATCCACATGACTCCATCAATTTACATCTACATGTTTGTAAGAAATCAAACCTCTAAAATATGAGTCCTCTATCCATAATATTGGTTTCTCCAATGAAAAATAATTTTGTCTGAATCAGGAGAGAAATATACACAGATCAAGCACTGTTTACAAACCAAAATTGTCTAAAACAGTTCTAGACAAATATGTCAGCGGATTTTGATGTGAGAGGAAACAATAGGATTTGTCACGGTATTGCACAGCGTTATAATTTACGGACTCTTATTTTAGCCAGAATTGATGGTTTAAAGTCAAAACTTCTAAATGATAGATTTATTTGTTACAAACATGCAGCTTTTCACTTCACAAGACATTAATTGATGGACTGGAGTGGTGTGGATTACTTGTGGATTATTGTGATGTTTTTATCAGCTGTTTGGACTTTCATTCTGACGGCACCCCTTCACTGCGGATGGATGAGTACATTTTCAGCAAATTTTCATTTCTGGGAGAATTATTCATTTAATTTGAAATACCGAGTAACTCACACAATTTTATTACTGTAAGACTACTTTTAATGCTCTTTTGTTGCTCTTTTTGGAGCTTGAAAGCCTAAACTTTAAATTCATTAAAAATTCATTTTGACTAAAGATAAAGCTAAGTTAAGCAGCACTGAACTTTATTTAAACGCACAACAACCACAGTAAGTGTGCAGACAGCGATCTGCCGGCTGGACTGTCAGTGTGCCAGTGTCTCTGTTTCCGTCTTGGTTTCTGTTTTGCCATACTACAGAACTTCTTTGTCCTCGTAACACAAAATACTTGAGCCATCTGGTATCCCAGAGCAGTCTGGAGATTTTTGTTCATGACGGGAGATGTTATGACGGCCTAATTGTTACTGTGAGGCTCTTGAGTCCTGGTGGGAAAAATCTAAATGAGGGAAGCTGTTTTCGTAGTTTTTCTCTGTGTGACAGCGGTGCAATTCGTAGCTTTGTTGTGACTAGAAACCATTCCCCTCTACCAGGCTCTTGACCTCCGACTGATTACATTGCCCTTTTGGTTTGTTATGTTTTCCACTTATGGACTCATGCAAGACCAAACGTTTGGCTTTCCAGTCAGCCATTTGTCATCTAAACCAGCACTTTACCCTTTGGAAAACCAATCACATGATCTTTAAAACACACTGCCATGTCATTTGACTGGGTATATTGTTCATTTCAGTAAAAACTGTTTGACATCTTCCACTTACATTTGTCGGAAGATGGCAATGTATCGCTAGATCTGATGCTGATAACAACATTTAAATAAACAGCCTCTAAGACTCTTGGGATATAATGTTGAAAAGAAGGAAAAGAGTTCCATGTTTCCAACGCGAAAGCCATGTGAATGGAAAATCCTAAAAAAAACAATAAAAAAAAATAAAAAATTCCCATAACCATGCAGTTTGATCTATTAAGAATGAGCCTCCCCAAAAAATAAAAAGTAAAATAAAATAAAATAAAATAAAATACAAAACAGCTGAATAAGGCAGAGGAGCAGGTTTTAAAAATTTATTTTAATCTAATAACATTATGCCAAAAAAGCTTAACTACTGATCTTTTTATGCATACAAAGTGACAATATTTATGCATACATATATGTATTTATGCATGTATTCAACAATGTATTTATGTATATTACTTGCAAATGAGCTTGCAAAAAAGTTCTCCAGCAGGTCCCAGGGTACGTAAACCTGCGTTGTTTGCTTCTCCTTACTGCTTCCCAACGGGGAATGACTCTCAAGTTTTTGACCTTCTGCATACTAAAGTTAGCCGTCCCGTAATGTAAAAGCCATTAACAGGATCCGAGCCACATCAGCAGGTGTGGTCAATAGGCCTCAATTCCTGTCGCACGTTCCTTTGACAGAAATATCTTGTTCTACAGTGGCTGACATCGGCTTTCCTTTGAACATATTTCTCTATAAGCTTTTCTTGCGCTAAGGTTGTCCGTCACAGCAGGAGTGAGGCATTCACATTATCGAAAGGGAGAGACAGGGAGCTAAGAGGTGGGCGAGACGTCTGGGTCCCCCTGTGGCGCTGGGTAGGAGGTAGAAGAGAAGACTAGGAAAGCTTGAGTATTACATAAATGTTGTATGAGGGTTACTGAGTCACTCTGAAGAAGCGTGTGGGTTGAGTTGGCAGCAGCAGGACGTCAGCAGGCACAATAGCCTGCCTCGAACAGGCACATTTTAGCAGGCTGCGTTAGCATGCTTCAGTGAGCACACTTGACTTCCTGCTCCCGAGACACCGTACCCCTCGCTATCCAAACTCATCCGTCCCTTCCTGTACTCCGTTGTTTCTCACGTTCTAGTGCATATTGCAAGGATTTGCACGTCTGAGGGTGTTTAGATCAGTGTTGGGGAAGCTACTGTGAAACTGCAGCCAAGATACAAGCTAATCATAACTTGAAATAGTTTGATACCCCTGATGAAATAAAACTGCTTTAACCAGCCTAAACTGGTTTGCTGGTCTTAACGGACTTTAGCCAGTCTAGCTGGTTCTCCCAGCCTGACAAGCGCTAAAAGACCCTCCAGGACAGCAGCAAACTAGTTATAGGGACAGAATTAGTAGTTTTGAGAACACTAACCCCTAAATTTCAACTTATGAAAATGATATTGAAAGAATTTTTTTTTTTTTTTTTTTAATTGTTGTTTTTAAAAGTATCTTTTTGGTTCTTTTGTAAAGTGGAGCTCAAAAAAATATATTTATTTTATATTTTCTTTGTAAATTATGAAACTTTATGTAAAAAAAAAATGCACCTGCTCCTGCATTTTTCATGTCACTACCGAAACAGTGTATTTTGGCTGAGACTGATTTTAACTACACCCCTACATTTATGATCAGGAAATATACTGTATGTCACTTTCTCTCATAGCTAGTAGATAGGCCCCATCATTTTGAGGTAAATGTGTTTAAAAGTATGAAAAATCTGTGTAACTTTAAGGAACGTCACTACCAAACACCTTTTTTCTGCAATTAAGCACACTTTTTTGGGAGTTATTCCATAACATTTAGTTTTTATATATGTGTACCACTGTTCAGAACTGTGCTAGCTAACCATGTGCTGATTAGCATCTTTGAGCTACCGAAACAGTTGGTGGAGTTTCCCATAAAATTGTCACTACCGAAACAGTCACGACCGAAACATGTCATCATTGTTTCAGTAGTGACAAAGAGAACACAAAATCTTCATATTTGGGGGGAAATAAACAATTTTAGTACAGTTATACAAACATTTTATATTTTAATAGTGTTTTAGTATACAAGTTCAAATTCTGTAATGTTATGTGGTCGCTACTAAAGCATTACTGTCACTACCGAAAATGTGCAGTCACTACCGAAACATGGGATGTTTTGTCAAAAATAAAGTACACTGAATTATCAACTAAGATGTTATGATAGTTTTTGGTTCAGTGTATATTCAAACTAACGAATCCTTAACTTTGAAATCAGTATGATCAACTTTTTGTCTTTTACAAAGAAAAATTGGATTCAAAATACAAAAAATCTCATAAATTACAATTGAAATAGAATTTAAAATGTAATTATTATTGATTTAATTGATTTTTAATAAAGTAGCAAAAAAAAAAAAACATTTAAAATGTAGATGTAAGCAAAATCTTAATAGTTCAATATAACCCTTCTAATTAAATTATTATTGTGTTTCGGTAGTGACAAATTTGAGGAGAGGACAAATATTCCAAAACGTTTTGAAAATACAATATGCGAATTAACTGCACAATTACTAGAAATATGTACCTTAGATATTATACCATTTGCATACATTAAATATTTTGGAAAAAGACATTTTTTCGACACATTTCCAACTCTGACTCTGGACCAATTCAATAGACTGGCCCATATACTTCACATTATATATATATATATATATATATATATACTTAAATAAAAAACATGAAAAACTGATAATAAAGTGGCAGGGGGAAATTATATTAATTTATTTTTATACAAGCAAAACAAGAAGCAAAATTCCATAAAGGGTATATTACTACAGAGTGATGAGCAAATGAATCAGTGATTTGTTTTTCACTCAGATAACTGAGAGAGACTTGTTTGGTGGCTGTTTGATTATAGCCTATAACCCACACTACTGAAAAATGAAAAGTTAGCAACACTACTACTCTTAGTCAATTATAGTAAGTCTTGGTCATTTGAAAACTTACCGTAGCTCTACCGTCGAGTAAAAGAATTAGCGATCACAAAGTTAATTCACCGCAACTGTTCAGAGAGCCACATGAGACTAAAACAACAGCTACAACAACATAAGCATCTGACTGGACTCATCTCAAAGCCGACTCTAAGCCCTCCAACACCCCCGCGCTTGAGCCCCGCTGCTCCGGCATCAAAGTCAACGTCTGGAGCTGCACGCCTCTCGTCTCCAAAAGCTTTTCAGCTAAATATGTTTGTCCAGCCGTGCAAGAAAGACAAAGGTCTTAAGCCCCCAGTTCTTCGAGTGGCAGAGCCAGAGAGAAATACATCCTGACCCATTTTTTGGAGCATCTATAAATCATACCCGTCCGTCCCAGCGAAAGGAGCGTGTTCTATTATGGTTCTCATTCGCCGGGTCTCACTTTTCTTTCATTGCTTTGCAGGTGGGGTATTGGCGGCACCTGGCCCGTTTAATGTATGTACACACACCATCTTCACACAGAAAGCCCTGGTTGTCAAAGTGATGGGTCGCAGGTGCTATAAACGGCCCCTTTTTGGAGATGCTGGCGTCCATCATCAGCCTGCTCTAAAAAAACAGATGGCGCTATGATAAATCCATTCAACCTTCCCTCATTTTCATCCGTGGCGGCATCAAACCACATCCAGAGGGTTTGCAATCCGCTAAGGGACGCGGGGTCGGTTTTTGAACATGAAGTTGTCCCTTTTGGGCAACAAAGACACAGCTTTAGACAACGTGGAAACACACGGCCAGCAAGAGAAAGAGGGTTAAAACGCGACCTTGCCTCGCGCACGCAGGAAATGAGAGGCTGTTTTTACGGAGCACTACGAGATAATGGAGTGATTTATTGGAATGGAGCATTTCGTGCCAGGCCTAATTAATTCTGGCGCTCTGTGTTATTGCTGAGAATCGAGAAAAGCCAGAGATATAATAGAGAGGGAAAGAGAATTAGAGAAACTAGTATTTGTGTTCAGCCCTTTATTAGACAAACATCTGCTCTTCATATACATGTAGCCTGCAGAACAAGTGTGAGAGAAAAGAAGGAAAACTACTAAAAGGAAATCTCACCCACACACACACACGCTGGTGTAATTAAGATGTTTGCATTAGTGATGAAAGGTTACACAAAGCCAGCCTGCCGCTGTCTTATCGAATTAATGCCGCTAAAGAGAGACTACATATTAGAATTCTAATTCTAGTGTCTAATTCGGATTTCCATGAAAATTATAAAAGGAAAAAATAGAGGTCTATGCCAGTGTTTTCTGCATTGCTGAATCATGGTTACACTAATTGTTGAAAAATACTCACAACTTTAGAAGCACTGAATGCACTCAATGCTCATGAACATCTGGATAAAATATAAAATAAATAAAAAAAAAACAAAAATTAAATAAAATAAAATAATAAATAAAATAAATAAAATATCATTGAAGGAGCTTCAGAAAAAAACATGCTCATCCAGCTCAAGTAAAAAGAAAACCTTCATTGCTCGCACTGAAAAAATATGGCAAGTAGAGACTGATAAAACAGTATTTTTAATCATTATTTATACATACACAGTCCTGTTTCATTGCTCAAGGTCTTTTTTTCCCCCAGTATTACATTTTTTAACCATGTTTCCATAAAAATGTGTGTCACAACATATGCCATTAACAATGAAATTTCAAAGAATATCAAGACTGCATTTCTACACCCCTAGTTTCTTCGCTTGCACCTCAGCTGCTAAAACAAGGAATATTCTTATTTTAATAGTCCTTTGCTTTGCAGTGGCACTCTTCAATCCATTTTGAGTGGTTAGGCATTGCCCCCAATTTCCCAGCCGCACTTCTGTTCCCCAACGTCGGTTTGATTGCTTTTGGGGGGAGATGGCCTGATAAAGCCCGCCATTTAATCTGTGGACCGGGTTCGGATGCTACTCCTCTATGCGAAACAAATTGCTTTCAGGTTTTCCATGGTGTAATTTCCCTGCTCATGCAAAGCCCCTCCTGAGATGAGCCCGACGGAGGATACCCATCCCCTCAAACAGATTCAAGATCAAATTGATAGGAAGAATTTCTTTCTTGTGAACTGTGCTAATTAAAGTGGAAGTGGGCACATGTAACTGTGACAGTGTAAAAGTGTAACATACTTTCGACTCTCGAAAGAAACACCCTTTACCAGCCAAAGTCGTCAGGAAGAAGAAAAACGCATGTCCACATTTGGGTTTCAGATTTTATTAGCAAGCTAGAAAGTGACTAAGAAAGATGTGAATGTAATCCCAAAGAGATCATGTAGCTCCACAATCCTGGAAACAGAAAAAAAACTGTTGCACTCTCATGCTCCTTTCATCTAGATTTGTGCCTGGAAACGGTCGAGATCGCCAGCCAACCGCAGGAAGAATACGCTGGCGGCTCAATAAATTTCCCTCAGCACAACGGGCACTCGGCCAACGAGCTTGTTTTATTTGCTATAATGGCTTCCTCTTGGCAAAATATGAGCTAAAGGGAAGATGAGGGAGGATGTCGGAGAGCTACTGAGGAAAAGTTACATATGTCAGTGACGAACAGCTATAACTCCTGACTGAAGACACACGGCTCATCCCGCAGTAGATCTTCTTCTACAAGCTTCCAATCGGTCAGCCCCATTTGCAGTCAGTGTAAATCAACCATTGAAGGCGTCGTGCCATCAATGTGTCAAGCGGTTTAGCCTTGCGCTGCTCGCTTCGATCCAGAAAATTGTCACCTGGAGCACCTGGAGACTTTAGTAGAACAAATTCACAAACCGGCCTCCTACCCTCCATCTGCCCCACCACCCTCTGACCACAAATGAGGAATAAAAATGGAGTGGAGTTCATAATGATTTCAAATATGATGGCAGAAAGGGACTATATATAGCACCTTCCACCAGTTTGACGGTATCTACAGCACTGCGAATTGAACTGCGATATGACAAACATGTAGCATGTCATATTGCTGCTGTTTAGACATCTAGGCAAAAAGAACAAAGACTTTATTTAAAAAAAAAAGGTCACCACAGACATATCATTAACAAAAACTTATAACGGCAATGTAACTAAACTATTACTATTGTTATATTACTACTGTACTATAAAACTAAAAAAAACAAACAATAATACTAGTTATAAAAAGAAAATATATTACTATTATTCTGAGAAATAAAACATAATTATTATTAAATATTACTATTGTAATATTACTACTGTAAAATAAAAACTGATTCAGAATAATTAATTATGAGTATAGTAACTAATCTTAGAGAAATATATTACTATTGTTCTGTAAAATAAAGGTTGTTGTTATTATTATTATTATTAAAGAAGAAGAAGAAGAAGAAAAAGGAGGAGGAGAAAAATAGTAGTATTAGTAGTTCCCACAAGCCTTCTTCACGTGTGAGGAGATGCACTAATCACTAGGTCACAGTACCAAAATCATTCTCTTTTAAGCATGACTAAGAAATGCAGATGTATAATGAAAATAGGGGCAAAAATTCCTTTCTGCCTCCCCAAAGTGCACGAAGAGAGAAGAGGATTGATTTTCAGGTTCCATCACAAAAGCTCCACATGAAACTCTGTGGAAACCAGGAGCATGCAGCTGGAACCACAGCGCCTTTATAATACCTTCCACTAGATGCAAACTGCTCCTCATTCACCTCCTGCCAGAGACGAAGATAGGATGTCTGTGATGTTTGATGTTCCTCTCCATTTCACACTATGATGGCGAAGCCAGAGAAGGAAACCTCTACAGGAGACGCCACAGCAAAGTTTTTAGTTTAGTTCTTATTTCGTGGCCTGTTTATTATAAAATTGGATACTAGAGAGAACATAAAATGATGGGAAGAAAAAGGAGGGATATGACTTGGATATGACAAGTCTCAGCTCAATGCACATATGCTAAAGACCAAGTATACTTTGGTTTGCATGACACATCATCAGTATAGTACAAACATACTATGCATGTGTAGACAGATTTTATAAATCACACATACTCTGTATGCTAAGCTTGCATATGCGCCTTGAATTTTTTGCGCAAATTAGTTTGTCCAAAAGGTGGCAGCACTGGCCCAGGTTGTTGTTTCACAGTCGAAAAAGAAACAGAGGACACTGTACAACAACAAACTACTGGGCAAAGCAAGTCTTCAAGGGTTAAGAGATACCCACAACTCTAGTTTAAAAAGTTTACAAAACATTTTTAGTTGATCGTAACTTCTGGAGAGAAATAGCGCAGACACTGGACAAGGATGAGTCTTTCTAGTGCGCATATGTAGAGCATCGGTGTTTGTTCACAGTATCGAATGTCGTATACATTGAAAGGCTACAGATCTGGCTGTACGTCAACACTAAGCGCTCCACATCAAAACTGAAGTATACTTTGGGCTTAAAGGGATAGTTCACCCAAAAATAAAAGTTCTGTCATGAATTAATCACCCTCATGTTGTTCCAAACCCGTGAGACCTTCGTTCATCTTCAGAACACAAATTAAAATACTACTGATGAAATCCGATAGCTTTCTGACCCTCCATAGAAAGCAATGCAACTGAAATGTTCCCAGACCCAGAAACGTAGTAAGGGCTATCCCTCTAACCGCTACAGTAGCTCATGACTCCAACGTCACAAATTGCTCATTCTTATTTACATGGTTTTTCATTGGTAGTCGCATCAGTGGCCACCTGAGATGCAAAAACATGCTTGAAGAGGAAATTAAAAATCTTTAAACCTGTGATTTGTTTCTAATCGTGATAAACACTCGCAGACGCATAATCATCCGGAATCAAACAAACATTGCCCTCTTCATTAAAATGCCAGCTGTGAAAATTTGCTTTCAACTACAAGTTGAATCTCCATCTCCAAGGGGACAAAAAGACACTCACGCCTGTAGGAACACCGCATGCGTCTTCCTTTCTTTTGTCTCGCCTCACCTGACTCGGATTTCCCCTACGATGCCGCGGGGGCTGCGCCGTACATGCCGACCGCTCCCCCCCAAGACACATCTGCACGCGGCGGCAGACGGGTCTGTTCCCATTAGCATAACAACGCTACACACAGGGCAGAAGCAGCAGGCAGGAGGTCTCCCGCTGCACATATGGAGAGACGCCTGTAATTTGCTCGTGTAGGAGAGTAAAGCGACTAGATCTTTCAGTGCTCGCTAAGGTGACAACTTCTGAGGGAAACAGAAGAGAGACAGAACAAACGACAGGGAACAGAAAGAAAACGAGGCACCGGGATGAAGGACCCCAGCAGAAGGTATTCATTAAATTAGTTTTCTGCCAACTTCATCCCAGTGCAAACCAGGCTGGCAGCCAGTTCATGGCAGGTTCAGCTACAGCAGATGAGACTGGATTCAACTCAGAAGTAGTTTATGACAAGACAACACCTGATATTTGCCAATTTTACTGACAGGAGCCTTCGAAAATAAGGGGGCATGGAGGAACGGGATCGGGAACGCAAGTTGTCTTACGCTGAGACAACCATCACCTAGATGAGCATCGGAACCCAATATTTCAGAGGTAAATGCAAAACGGCCATGACGCCAACTTCGGCTGATTCTGTACTAGTTATGTGTCCTTGATTGCTGTAAAGATGGAACAAGAAGTAGTTGTGATTGGCAAGGCTTGCTCTCATCAAGGACAGAGCCAAACATTTTCTTTCATTTTCTTTCGTCTTAAGGAGGGATATGAGCCTGGCACGGAGCCCGATGCTAACGTTGTCCAGCATATGCGGGGAGTGTAGTGCTCCGTCTCTCTGGGGGACTGAATGGGAAGATGGAAGCATGCAGTTTCAATTATCCAACCCTGAACTCTGCTCTTACCAATCAGCAGCCACGCATTGCATTATCCCTGGGGCAAGATGAGATGCTAATTCAAACCGCCTGTGCTACTGTCAGCAGGCCTCAGTGAATACTAACCAAACAAGCCACATCTAGTGTTCAACATAAGGCACGGCAGTCAATAAAAGCCACTGTCGCACTCAAATCCAGGGAGTAAACTTGAAAAGACGGCAGAGAAAGCTTGCTAATAGAAGCGTTACATTGTGATTAGCCGCTAATCAGATATGGACAAGTGTCCATTTGCACAGTTTAGCAAGCTTCCAGCACGCAAATGTGCAATTTGCTTTTCCACTGAACTAGTTGGCGCCAAACGACCTGGTTATCCTTGCAAGGTCACACTTTGTTGGATTCTCCTGCACATCTTAGAGGAAGGAAATGGAAGCCATGTGTTCTGCTATGTTTTTATCTTTCCCCAACCCTCTGAAAGTCAGTGTTAGGTGACACCGTCTTCTATGGAGACACTGCAACAGACTGTTTCCCCCTTGTTGTGGTGGTATTTGTTTGAGACGGCGCTGAAAAGGTGGCGCCTGGAAAATCTGGGATAAAAGAGCTTGAAATGGATCATGATATGCAAAAGACCTTGGTGTGTTGACGGCATTGTCAAAGCTAGGCATGGCAAACTTCTAAGCAAAATGGCTGTAGTTTCTAGGAATCAAATAGAGGACAAAACATTTAAATGCAATGCAAAACACATCCCTGAATCAAGAGGTATTGCAGCAGTTTGCCTAGTTCCATAACTGCATAACTCAACAATGAAATTACAAAACTGTTCTTTAACATTAAGAGTTTTTTTTGATTTCATCAACAATAATAAAGCCAAGTAGAAAAATGCAGAGCATGACAATAATTTAACTATTTTAATTAACAAAAAGGACAAAAACGTTGTTTTCAAATAAGAAAAATCCAGAAAGCTCATGGCTGTTTCAAAAGCTGAAGAGTGAATAAACACTGCTAAACTGAGGTACTTTATTAGCAGGTTAATTAAAGGGATAGTTCACCCAAAAACGAAAATTCTGTCATGAAGTACTCACCCTCATGACATTCCAAACATCTTCAGAACACAAATTAAGATATTTTTGATGAAATTTGAGAACTTTCTGACCCTGCAGACATCAACGCAACTGACACGTTTAAAGCCCAGAGAGGTAGTAAGGACATCATTAAAATAGTCCATGTGGCATCAATGGTTCAACTGTAATTTTATGAAGCTACAAGAATACTTTTTTGTGTGCAAAGAAAACAAAAATAACAACTTTATTCAACAATTATTCTATTCCATGTCAGTCTCAGAGTTGCATTCATGTACCACACCTGCACAAAATTACAAAATTATAAGTGAACTTGAACTATGTTAGAATGTGCAAGTCGCGTTGTGAATGCACTTCTTCCATTACAAAATGCTAAGACACAAACAATGTTTTAGTGAAATGCTGATGCATGTTTAAATTAAAATATAAAATGTTTTAATAATTGGATTCATTTTGCATCCATCAATTAGAATTTTCATTGACTAAAATATGATATGATATGACATGACAAAAAAGTGATTAAACTTACAGGATATTGTCATAAAAACACAAAAGCTAGTGTAGAAAACAACACCGTAGGTAGTATAACAAAAAAAGGCATTAAAGTTTTCTTTGTCACTAGCAATTCTCTCACTTTTCATAGTTTCTGTGCCATAGTATACGACGGGGTTGTGTCTCCCTGGTCCTCTCATCTACGACATCTTTGGCCACATCTTCAATCACTCCTACTAAACACCCCCCTGCTGAAGCTTGGTGTCAGGCCTGCTGTGTAACCGCTTTCCCGTGACGACCCCTCGCTCTGCTGACTTTTCCGTCAGATGCCGAGCAGCGTGGCTGAGGTCACAGGTCTTTGGAGTGCAGCCAGTCACAGCTAGTCACTCGCTAATTGCCCACTTCTAGAGTTAGTTACGGTGACGGAGAAACCTCAGCATCCAGGGGGCATGACCGCTCATGAGATGGAATTATATGGATGGACAGGTGATGAGCGGAGCTAACTGTGAGTTAACTAGATGACCTATCCACTACAGCAAGAGCTGATAATAGTGTTCAGTAGTCAAACAAACACCTGCTGCACTACTTTGTGAATATTAGTTGCCAGAAACATAGGCCTACTCTATGTAATC
Source organism: Spinibarbus caldwelli (assembly GCA_039654775.1). Taxonomy (NCBI): domain Eukaryota; kingdom Metazoa; phylum Chordata; class Actinopteri; order Cypriniformes; family Cyprinidae; genus Spinibarbus; species Spinibarbus caldwelli. Next base: position 30,328,193 of record CM077235.1, on the reverse strand, counting down.
ACACAAACACAGATGCTTGGTTGACGCCATTGTTATCAAAATACAAAAACTATTGGAAAAAAGTAATAATAAAAATGAGCACTGGTCTCATGCTTTCTGAAGAATATGTTCTTGCATTATCATTTGGTATGTCAACAGTTTTTATTTTAATATGCTTTTAAACAATTGGTGTTCTTCAAATTGTTGCTCCACAGAAGCTGAGGTAAAAAAAAAAAAAAAAAAAGTTTACCCTACAGTGCCCCCTAGTCAAAATGCAATGCATGCAGTTTTGAATTGCAAGGTTTGAGTAGCTAGAAGCGTTTACTTTGACGCATTTGTATAGTGTATGTTTTGGGCCTTTGATACAAGGAATGAGAGGAAATAAATAATGACATCTCTCTTTCATACGCACAGTTAAACATGACTCACGAGCTTGCCAACTGGAAGCCATTATCCAATTGAGTGGAATTAGGGCTTTAACATAATTAAGGCATTCATTACATTACAAGGGAAAAATGCTCACTTGCTTGTTGCAGTACAATTCCATGATTCCCTGTACTTTCCTTTCAGCACTTCGCTATAATTTCCTCTCTGGTGTCCGTTTCATCAGTATCACCTTTGTGAGCAGGTCCTGGTATTAGGGGCCATTGTTCTTTCTGTCTGTATCGTGATGGAAGGATGGAAAGGATATTCAGATCATATTTCTGCAAGAAAAAACTGCCCTTCCTGTCTCTCTGAAAAGCCACAGATCAACCAAATTCCAGCCCGAAATGCTTTTATCCATCATTTTTGTAATTTCTGACTGGATTCGGTTACAAAGCCTCTCTGCTTTTCAACCAAGGTTCAAGGACACAAAAAAGTACTTACTGTAGACATTAAAAAGACTCTTGCACTGTCTCATTTTAAAATTCAGAAACCTCTTCCCTCCACCGATTATAGCCCATTTTACAGCTATTAAAGAGCCACTGATGTCAAGACGATGGACAACATGGGAGCTTGAAACAGTTCCAACAGTTGTAGGATGAGGGATGATAACTGGCATTAAAGAACTGGTTTTTCTATCCAGATTGTGGGCGTCTGAGAGGATTCCCACAGCTTCACAAGTTTACACAAGTCTGCACAGTCTCTGTTTGTGCAAATACAACAGCCGATCATGCATCATTGATCATGGTTTTGTGCCTTGCAAACATAAACATTTGGTTTTCTGTGATATGCTAGGCATTGTTGACGCAAATTCAGTTTAAATCTGGTAATGTAGTCTAAATATACAATACATTATTTAATAGAATGTTTCAATTCCATCATTAGACAATTAGTTAATCTTCATGAATATTATGTGGAGATTACCTGCAGTATATCTGTTCAAATGAATAATTGTGTGTATTGTGGATATGTGCCTGATCCTCTTCTAGCACATTACAAATGAATTGTACAATTTATGTTGTATTTTCTCACAACATAAAAAAGAGATACAATATAAATGTATAATTTTATCTCTTTTATCTATCTATCTATCTATCTATCTATCTATCTATCTATCTATCTGTGTGTGTGTGTGTATATAAATTTTTAATTTTTTAAATTTATTACTTTTTTAAAATTAATATATATATATATACATATATGTGTGTGTGTGTGTGTGTGTGTATATATATATATATATATATATATATATATATATGTATGTATATATATACACAGGTGCATCTCAATGAATTAGAATGTCATGGAAAAGTTCATTTATTTCACTAACAACTCAAATTGTGAAACTCGTGTTAAATAAATTCAGTGCACACAGACTGAAGTAGTTTAAGTCTTTGGTTCTTTTAATTGTGATGATTTTGGCTCACATTTAACAAAACCCACCAATTCACTATCTCAACAAATTAGAATATGGTGACGTGCCAATCAGCTAATCAACTCAAAACACCTGCAAAGGTTTCCTGAACCTTCAAAATGGTTACACAATAGCCTATACAATCATGGGGAAGACTGCTGATCTGACAGTTGTCCAGAAGACAATCATTGACACCCTCCACAAAGAGGGTAAGTCACAGAAGGTCATTACTGAATGGTTGGCTGTTCACAGAGTGCTGTATCAAAGCATATTAAGTGAAAAGTTGACTGGAAGGAAGAAATGGGGTAGGAAAAGGTGCACGAGCATCAGGGATGACCACAAGCTTGAGAATACTGTCAAACAAAGCTGATTCAAACACTTGGGAGAGCTTCACAAGGAGTGGACTGAAGCTGGAGTCAGTGATCAAGAGTCACCACGCTCAGACGTCTTCAGGAAAAGGGCTATCAAGCCACTTCTGAAACAGAAACAATGTCAGAAGCATCTTACCTGGGCTAAGGAGAAAAAAACTGGACTGTTGCTCAGTGGTCCAAAGTCCTCTTTTCAGATAAAAGTAAATTTTGCATTTCATTTGGAAATCAAGGTCCCAGAGTCTGGAGGAAGACTGGAGAGGCACAGAATCCAAGCTGCTTGAAGGCCAGTGTGAAGTTTCCACAGTCAGTGATGAATTGGGCTGCCATTTCATCTGCTGGTGTTGGTCCATTGTGTTTTCTGAAGTCCACAGTCAACGCAGCCATCTACCAGGACATTTTAGAGCACTTCATGCTTCCTTCTGCTGACAAGCTTTATGGAGATGCTGATTTCATTTTCCAGCAGGACTTGGCACCTGCCCACACTGCCAAAAACATCAAAAGTTGGTTAAATGACCATGGTGTTGGTGTGCTCGACTGGCCAGCAAACTCACCAGACCTGAACCTCATAGAGAATCTATGGGGTATTGTCAAGAGGAAGATGAGAGACACCAGACCCAACAATGCAGATGAGCTGAAGGCCACTGTCAAAGAAATCTGGGCTTCCATACCACCTCAGCAGTGCCACAGACTGATCAACTCCATGCCACGCCGAATTGAGGCAGTAATTAAAGCAAAAGGAGCCCCTATCAAGTATTGAGTACATATACAGTAAATGAAAATACTTTCCAGAAGGCCAACAATTCACTAAAAATGTTTTTTTATTGGTCTTATGAAGTATTCTAATTTGTTGAGATAGTGAATTGGTGGGTTTTTGTTAAATGTGAGCCAAAATCATCACAATTAAAAGAAGCAAAGACTTAAACTACTTCAGTCTGTGTGCATTGAATTTATTTAATACACGAGTTTCACAATTTGAGTTGAATTGCTGAAATAAATTAACTTTTCCACGACATTCTAATTCATTGAGATGCACCTGTATACACACACACACACACACATATATATACACATTATATATATATACACATTATATATATATATATATATATATATATATATATATATAAAGTAGTGCTGTCAATCGATTAAAACATTTAATCGCGTTAATCACAGTCATGGACTGTGATTTATCATGATTAATCTCAAATTTAAAATACTAGGATTTACCTGTAAATATGTTGAAATAAAGAAATGCATGACAAACTAGTTTAAAGAAACAGTACCTTTCACACCTCCGCCAGGTATGAGACATAATCCTTATTATTCTTTTATCATTATTCTTCTGTTTTTATTCAGCCATTATCAGCCTTTATACTGGCAATAAAACATTTACCAAGCCACATCGCTTCAATCCCAGTAAACATTTACCAACTATTATCAAAAGTATTTCTAAATAAATACAACAAAACATTTTCTTGCGACCTTACGTGAAGTATTATGACAAAATGCATTATGAAGAAGAACTGGACCTTGTTCTGCAGCTGCATTAGAGCTAACATTAGCATCATGCTACATAAGACAATTTATGAGATTAATAGCACACTTTTATTCAAAACTCACTTTAAACCACCATCGAGTGTTTGTAATAACTTCCTTTTGCGATCACATGTGGAATTTGGTTGTTTACTGTTGTTAAAATATGCTATTTATAGCCTTTTGCTGTACAAATGAGCATTTCAGATGTACACATTCATTATTGTTATGAAAATATCCAAATCTCAAGAAAATCACATACAAACCATATCCTATAGTAATTGTGTGTTTATTATCTTATATAATCTATAATGGCTGTTGTCATGTTTATTTCTGCTGTGTAAAAGCCTTAACATGTATGCTCTGGCTGAAACTCATGTTGTTTGTGATGTTTCAACCACCTCTCCATTCTTAAGTTGCCAGGTATACATTCCAAGTATAATACACATTAGTAAAAGGATCTATTTTCATTTTTATTTGTCTATACACACTTTCAGCGGCCGCGGTACATTGTAAAAGTAACCCAAAAAACTGCAACCCATGCACGGCTCTGTAATTTTTCCCCACGACCGCATTTTCAAAATAGCCCAATTGACCTATCGGTAAGCCCCTCCCCTCGAACGCAGACTAGCCAATGGCAGTCGAGTATCAGTTGCACAGGGAGCGGAACTCGGACATCTTTAGGTTTCAGCGCCATAGACAAACATTGGAAGATCCGAAGCTCGCATCGGTTTTATGGGGTTTATGCTTCAAAAATGGAAAAACGATGTGCTTGGGGTACTTGTAACACTGATTCCAGGTATCCTGAGAGGATGGGCAATATAATTTAGTTTATTCCATTTCCTGAATCCAAACAAAACAGAATGTCCCAAAACAAAACAAAACAAAATGTCCATAAGTATTCAACCAAATGAAAACAAAAACGTTAATTTTCTGGTTGTCATACACTCATTAAGTTACAATTTTCATCTGCTCAAGCAGAACGTTAATGTTATCTTGTGCTTTAGCCAGGTATCTCTGGCTAAAACTAGCTAACGTTAAAGTTAGTGAGTCCATGTTAACGTACAAACCTAAATAGACTGTTCTCGCGTCTTGTACAGTGCAGGTCAAAAACACATAAACAAAGGTGTATATTTCAGTGCCTCTCCAAATTAAACTGGTTAAATGTACATTAATTTAATCGTACCCTGTAATACATGAACAGTGTTGATCCTGCATGTTGTAATCCGCGATCGTGATGACCGTAATATGAGACTTCTCCCGCTTGCATTGTGATCTGTAAACCCTCGCTTCAAGTTACCCACCGTATTTATTTTGAAATATTTTATAAATCCCTCCATGGAATATTTAATTCCCATTTGGTGGCCTTCTGTGTCCAAAATGTGCAAAAACATCATTTTCAGTCTACACATCGCCATCATTTACCATGGATTTACTGTAGTAACACTCACTGCACCATGGTATTGTGGCAGAAATGTGGGATATTCACATTGAATTTTATTACAGGAGTAATAGTATATATTTATAGTGTATGTATTTGTGATTAAGCTATAGCATGTGTGCATTTATACTGAATGTTTTTTAGACTACTGTTTTTCATACAAATAGGCTACCTAAAAACCATATAGTTATATTTTTACCATGGTACTGAGGTGCTATATGTGTGTGTGTTTAACTGTGTTTATCATGATTAAATGTATGCTACTATGGGAGACCAGTGCTTAATTAAAAAAAATAAATAAATAAATAAATAAATAAACCTTGGTCAGAATAAATTTACCTACAGTATATAAAACTGTGGTTGCTACAATTTTTACAGATGTAACTGATTTTAAAAATGAACAAAAATTTACCTCTGCATCCTAACTCAAGCTACTATCAAATGTGCATTTCTAACAGACAAAAAAAGTGATATTATTATTATTCATATTATCAGGCAACCCAAACCTGTTTCTTAATTTGAAACAATATCACTCATTAGAACGAGGAAAATTAATGGTCTGGTTTCTACAACTTTCACTTTGGAGCAAAATTCTGGCTTTAAACTTGAAAGAAATAAGGATTTGACATTTATCGTGATAATTATCGATATCAACTGATATGAAAAAAATGATCATGATAATTTTTTTGGCCATATCGCCCAGCCCTAGGTCAAACATTATGAAATGATTAAATTTAAAAAAAATATTAACACGTTAAAATTTTTAGATTTATCGCATGCGTTAACGCGTTAACGCCGACAGCCCTAATATAAACATACACATATACATATATATGGCAGAAGACAATATATAAATTATGTTGTTTGCATATATCATTTTTATAATACATAATTTTTTACAATATTTTATAATATATAATGTAATATTTATAATATCACAAATTGTATAAATATATAAAAATATAAATATAATAAAAATACAAAGAGTACAATTTCTAAACATATTGAAGTGGATAGTGAAACTGCTACCAGAGCAAGTAAAAATAACTATTTGCCTGGCTGGACCTGTAGAAAAATGCTTACGGTTGAGCTCTGCTATATGTGAAACATTACTGCAATAAAACACTGCGATTTGCATCAATGCACAGCACATCAGCAACAGATTCTAAATGTCAAACTCATGAATAAAAGTGATGCAAGGTTCATATCGGCTGATTTATATCATTAGCCTATGCTGGATTACCACAGCAGACTGTGTGCATCCAAATCTCTTTTTTCTTCTTTTGACACCATGGCATTTACTGCCTAATCTACATGCTGCTGAGAGTTTCACTGTGAAGCACCTGCTAAAGTAAAACCCATTTGTAAAACCCAACACTACTGTATCTGTGCTAACACACCTCATACAATAAATCATTATTTTGCTCATTAAATAAAACATTTTTTCCAAGCAGGTACTGTTCCATTTTCCACAGGTATCGAGAGCCTTTCATCGAATGAAACAATTCGATATGATGCATTTTTATAAGCCAACTTGACAAGCAGGCCACCGGCATGGCAAAATCTGCATGACAATGTTTTGTAAAACCTTTCTATGACTCTGAGGTGCCTGCTTGTGTTTTTGGTAAACAGAGACTTTCTGCTAAATGCGATGCCATGCTGACACGCAGTAAAAGCAAACTAACAGCGGGGTACCAAACTCTCTATGTGTCTCCGTTCAGTGCTCTTTGGATTGTTTTTGTCGTTTTTTTCCCATGCTGGACAGTGTGGGCAGCATTTCAACAGCTGGAGAGCTCCTCTTTTAAAGGGCTTTCTATCTTTAAAAGATGGCATCGAAAAAGTAATAAAAACTGCATTAAAATGTTTACAGCCTGCAATCATTTGGAATAAAGCCTCTTTTTGCTGCAGTTGGACTCGGTATGGAGATAGAAAAAGAGAGAGTGACTCCAAGGTCAACATACTCTTGTGTTTCAAAGGTGCTAAAACAACCAGGCTGGAACAACAATCCAACTAATGCTCCACTTCTTTCTGCCTTGCGAAAAATCACATGGAGGACACGTTTACGTCAATTCAAGGTCAGAAGAATGAAATAGCTGCTCGAAATTTGCATGCTTCTGAAAAACTGGGTGTAGTTTAAAGGGATAATTCACCCAAAAATAAAAATTCTGTCATTTTTGAGTAAACTAATTGAAATAATAGCAGTTGTAATTCCTCCTTTCCCTCGTGGAATATTTTGAATGGCGTGTTTACGCATGTAAAGAAGATACTTTGAAGAATAACCAAAGTTGACAGTAGCCATTGACTTCCACAGTATAAAAAAATAATAATAAAATAAAAAAATTAAATAAATAAATAAATAAATAAATATATAGATATATATATATATATATATATAGATATATATATATATATATATATATATATATATATATATAATGGAAGTAAATGGCTACTATCAACTGTTTGGTTACCAACATTCTTCAAAATATCTTCTTTTTTGCTCAACAGAAGAAGGAACTCATACAGGTTTGGAACAACTTGAGGGTGAGTAAATAACAGAATTTTCATTTTAGTGAACTATCCCTTTAAATGTAGAGACTTTTAGAGACTGATATGGGAGCATCACACAAAAACAAGCTTTTAGTTCCTGATGCCATTCGAAATATTCCATGAACTAAAGGTTACGAAAGTTACCGAATGATCATGTGATCTCAAGGTGGTCATGTGATCAAGATGGTCATGTGATTCATGAGGCAACCCACTACAAACGCACAACTGCAATTTTCAAATGAATAACCTAAGCACTAAATACAATAATGTCCAAACAAATATAAATAAAAACATAAAATGGAAAGTCTATGCATTTTATAGCTAATACACACTATGACTAGACCATAAAATGCACAAAGTTATGTCGTAAGGATTGTACAGTGAGGCTAATGGGCTATAATACTCGTGAGAAGTCATACATTTTATTTATTTGTATTTATTCATCACAAGAGTATTTTATCCTATTGCTGTTGTTTTCCAAAATGAATTGATTTTCCTTTGGGTGTTTTGTGCCTATCAACAACTCTTTATTCCTGTCAGTCACTAACACACAGCCTCGAGTGTCTTTTTGCTTTACTTCAAAACAGTAATAAATGTATAGCTTATGTAATATTATTTAAATGTTTTCCACTCCAGCTGTCACCGAACTGCAGATCAAACATAAGCGCAAAGCAAATTGGCCAACAAAGAGACACTAAACGAAAAGACCACACAACATGATCATCAGATGTTCACGCATCACATAACAAAATTATTGTCTCCATTCGCTTTAATATTTATGCAAGACATGCACGGATCTGAGAATAGCACTACAGGCTGGTGTGGACATCAGAATTACAATCACTGTACTGATTTTTCAAGTGAAGACATCAGTTTGTAACAGTCGTTCCAAGATGACAAAAGAATAAATAACAAAGATGAAATACCTTTTAAAAATGTCAATAATTTATTTAAAAAAAAAAAAAAAGTAGGGCTGTCAATCAATTTAATTACATAATATGTAATTCATTTTAACTATAGGAAAAATTTAAAGTCATTCCAAGATAAAGAAATAAGATTAAATACGCATGACAAAAATGAATAATAATGCTAGCTTGGCATCTTTAGCATTACAGCAATAATTTCTGAAAAAACAAACAAAAAAAAAAAAAAACAACTGTCATTCAATTTCATTACATAGTATTTAATTAATGTTAATTACAGGATGTGCCTATTCATTAAAAAAATAAATAAATTGATCAAAATATTAAAATTAAAAGTCATTATAAGACTGCAAAAGAAGAATGAAATTAAATTTCCATAAAAAAAGTTAATAAAGTTCATTTGGAATCATTGGCTTTACAGCAATAATTAATGGGAAAAAACAGGGCTGTTCATTCATTTAACTACAGAATATTTAATTCACATTAATTACAGGATGTGGCAAAAATAAACTGATCAAATTAATCAAAATTAAAACCATCATTCTAAGACCGCAAAAGAAGAAATTATGAAATGAGAATAAATACTTTATTAAGTTTAATAAAGTTAGTTTGGCATCACTGGTATTACAGCAATAAACTATGGGGGGAAAAACTAAGCCTGTCAAACCATTTAATTGCATAATATTTATATTTTAATTACAGGATGTGCCAATTAATTTGACTTTTAATTACAATTAATTATTTAATTTTAGTTTTAATTACAGGAACTGCCAGTTAATTAATCAAATTAAATCACAATTAATGGTATATATTTGCACTATTTTTTTAAATTAAGTTGCACCAAATTAATGCTTCAAATTGACAGAGATAAAAATAACAAGCGCAACAAACACATAAGAGTGCGACATCTCCTCTTCCATGTGTGTCCCTTCCTGTTTATCTTAGACACTAATCCTGAACATGAACCCTCTGAGCTCATGACATTCAGCTGAGCAACATAAAAGTGTGCGTGACAGACAGCAGGATATTACAGATGTCACTCAGACCAGTGAGCGTCTCTTTTGAGGCCCGGTTTAGTGTTTCAGAGTGAAATCGTGTTTCTGTCGCTCAACACAGTTACTCCACATATTTCAGCTGTAAGCCATTTTCAGCGACTTCAAGGAGGACCACAGACAGCGAGGAACCGATCAATGTAAAAATAAGTCTGGTTCGAAACCTGACCACTATTTTATCACAAAACCTGGAAAGAGTCTCAAAGATCTTTTTGGATTAAAAAAGCAGTCACGTGACTCCAGAATCGTCTGGTTACTGAGACAGAGAGAAAGCCATAAGAAAAACCCTTAAAGTCGAGCTCACCTAAGAGCTTCATTTACACATTAAAGAAGAGAAAAGTGGGGCACGCTATTTTCAGAGCTCAACCTTTCCGCGACTCCAGCGAAAGCTGAGAGGTAAAACAGGTGTTGCTGTGATGCATGGGAGGGCAGGTATCTGGGTTGAAAGCCAGTGGGAGACCCAGGGCTCAAATACAGTCACAGCTAACGAGACACTGGATGAAATGTCGAGCAGCCAGCAACACACGTCTGAACCAATAACAGCCTACAGTCTCAAAAAATATAGCCTCCAATTAAAACCAAGAACACTGTACAACCTGCAATACCAGAACCACTTTAAGAACAAATAACTTCTACAGATTAAGTTGCGCAAGAAAAAATAAATAAATAAATAAAAAACACCTGTTAAGGGTAGTCATCCAGCAGTGTGCATGGAAAAACAATATACCTGTATATCTATATCTATCTATCTACATAATATATATCTATATCTATCTATCCACACACACACACATTTTTGTATTTATAGCGTTTACAGTATGTTTTCTAAGAATTTATCTATCTATATACAGTGCCACTTGAAAGTTTGTGAACCCCTTGCAGAATCTGTGAAAATGTGAGTAATTTTAACAAAATGAGAGCTCATACAAAATGCATGTTATTTTTTAATTAGTACTGTCCTGAGTAAGATATTTTACATAAAAAAAAAATATTTACATTTAGTCCACAAGACAAAAAAATAAAAAATAGTTGAAATTATTAAAATAACCCCATGCAAAAGTTTGTGAACCGTTGGTTCTTAATACTGTGTGTGGTTACCTGGATGATCCACGACTGTTTTTTGTTTAGTTAAACTGAGCACTGTTCTTCAGGAAAAATCCTCCATGTCCTGCAGAATCTTCAGGTTTCCAGCATCTTTTGCATATTTGAAGCCTTTCCAGCAGTGACTGTATGATTTTGAGATCCATCTTTTCACACTGAGGATAATTGAGGGACTCAAACACAACTATTAAAAAAGGTTCAAACATTCACTGATGCTCCAGAAGGAAACACGATGCATTAAGAGCCAGGGGGTGAAAACTTTTGAACAGGGTGAGGATGTCCAAATTTTTCTTATTTTGTCATACAGTCACTGCTGGAAAGGGTTCAAATATGCAAAAGATGCTGGACACCTGAAGATTCTGCAGGACATGAAGGATTTTTCTGAGGAACAGTGCTCAGTTTAACTGTTCAGAACAAACAAGGGACTCATGAACAACCATCACAAAACAAAAAACAGTCGTAGATCATCCAGGTAACCACACACAGTATTAAGAACCAAGGGTTCACAAACTTTTGCATGAGGTTATTTTAATAATTGCAGCATTTTTTTTTTTTTTTTTTGTCTTGTGGACTAAATGTAAACATCTTTTACGTAAAATATCTTACTCAGGACAGTACTAAATAAAAAATAATATGCATTTTGTATGATCTCTCTTATTTTGTTAAAATTACTCACATTTTCACAGATTCTGCAAGGGGTTCACAAACTTTCAAGTGGCACTGTATATATAATCTAGTAAAATTCACAAAAATCTACTGAAATATGAATTTGATATTCTATGAATTTAAAAACCTGGTATATTAAATGATTTAATGAACATTACAATGGTAGCTAATGCTTTAATCTTAATAATTAAATTTATTAAATTTACAATGCTACTAAGAAAGGAAAACTTGTTTATAGTGTGATATTTTCAGTCAATAATTTTTTAGATAATTTGATGTTTGCTTAAGATAGATAGATAGATAGATAGATAGATAGATAGATAGATAGATAGATAGATAGATAGATGATGCTTGCGTAGGTAAAAAAAAAAGCAAAAATATCAATCAATCAATAAAATATAAAATACATTGGTGCATATTAAATAAATAAATAAATAAATAAAATGTATTTATTTTGATGCTTGCTTAGGTAAAAAAAAAAAAAAGAACCAAAATATCAATAAAATATTAAATACATTGGTTATGAAATGCTTATGAAATAAATAAATAAATAAATATAGCTTATGTAAAAAATAAATCAGAAAAAAATGCAAATAAATGTGATGCTTACTGAAAGAAAGAAAGAAAGAAAGAAAGAAAGAAAGAAAGAAAGAAAGAAAGAAAGAAAGAAAGAAAGAAAGAACATCCTACCACCCACGTAGCAAAATCCTAACAATCACTCAGAAAACCTTAGCAACCACATGGAAACCACTTCCAACACCCTAGCTTCATAGTAGTGATTTTTTTCTCAGTCAAACACCACTTTTTCCACAAATGTCAGGAAAGAAGAACAGAAACCTGGAAAGCAAACTTTAAAGCAAGAGCAACAGAGAGCAAATAGGAAGAGACGGACTCAGAAAGTCTCCTCTGAGAGACTGCATGGGCTGGATGTGTTATTTATGTGGAGATGCAGTGGATGTCCTGCTGCTTGACCCCCAACGCTCCTACACCTCATTCATTTAACTCGCCAGCGTTGCACAGCACCATGGGAACCTCATTACCGCACTCCTGCACTCTCTAGTCAGCGCCTTCGCAGAGTAGATTCACTAGCTTTACAGAAAACAGAAGATGAAATGGAGAAGAGAGAGCGGCACAAGTGAAATCAGCCTTCACCTCCAGTGTAGAGGGAGTTGGAGAATAACAACGAGTGAAGCTCAGATCAAAAGACAGCAGTTTTAATAACTTTCAGCCGAAAGGACGGACAAGGCAACAGCTCGGAGAAAAAAAAAACGGAGGAATGTAAGAGGAAGCAAGATTCAGATAATGATCTGAGCGAACGCCGGCCCCATTTGACGGCGAGCCAGTTTGTGTGTGTCCACCTGTCTGTGGATGTCAGCGAGCGACCGCTGTGCCGCTTGTTAGAACATGGAAGTTTATGTCTCAGGGGATGTACTTGAGCCGGAGGTGGAATCTCTCAGACATCTTTCGCTCTTGTTCTCCTTCCTTGGTTTCTCTCTCACTCCATCTCCTGCAGTGACACTTTCATATTCAGATAAGGCAGGAACAATGGCGCACATGCCTGATTGAAGCATCATGCACATATGCCTCATCACAACGCCTTGTTAGACCAACCGGGGAGGCGGACGAGACAAAGGGACCGACGTCCCACTGTGGGAAATTATCTCAGTTTGAATCGGTGCGGCAGGAACGGCTGCTGGGGATTTGTGCTTCTCGTTCCAGGCCGTAGACGACTCACCGCTGCATTATTTTGGTGATGATGATTAAAAAATCTGGACATTTGCTTATTTTAGATGACTGACCTTAAACTTAACATCTCTCTTCACTTGCCAACAAAGACAGGACGTTTTTCAGCACTAGAGCAATAAAATGTAGATAAAAAGATTGGTTTCGGCCTTGGTTTGAAAGTATTTTCCCTGTGGATGTTAAAAAAGTCTTTGCTAAAGAGTTACAATCATAGCATTACAAACTTTGATCTGAAGAAAAAATATCTGAAAATCAGACAAAAACACAAAGATAGAAGAATGTGTATTTAGCAGCTTTAATGAGGGAAAGAACTACAATCCAATGAAGAATTATTAATGAAATAACTGGATTGACAACAATGGAGGATTATGAAACTATTGATTTAAAAATGTTGATTATATGGAAAGAAACAACATATTTCACATATTTTAAAACTACACTAAATATGAAAAAATAAGAGAACCTTACAAACAAATTACTAAAACTTAAACTAAAATTAAAATAGAATTAAAAATATTAGGAAATGCTATAATTGTATATAAATACTAAAATACCAATGAATAGAATAGAATAGAATTAGTGCTGTCAAATTATTAATCGCGATTAATCACATCCAAAATAAAAGTTTTTGTTTACATATTAAATGTGTGCATTTATTATGTACATATAAATACGTACACATATGTATACATTTAAGAAAAATGTTGTTTATATATTAAATATATTTATATATAATATAAATTATATGAATACATGTAAATACATGTAAATATTTTCAAAATATATACTGTATGTGTGTGTATTTATACATAAATAATAAATATACACACTACACACACATATATATTATGTAAACAAAAGCTTTCATTTTGGATGCAATAAATCACGCTTAATCGTTTGACAGCACTAAATAGAATAGAATAGAATAGAATAGAATAGAATAGAATAGAACAATCCAACAAAGTAATTCAAGCAATCAGCAAATTGTCTGTTCAAATTTACTTTTAAATATGCAAGACTGTTTATGTAATAGCTTTAATGAGGGAAAGAACCCCAATAAGTTTTGCAAATGAAATAACTGATTTAAAAACAATAGAGAAATTTAAAACTATTGGTTTAAAGGTGTTAAACATATGGAGTGAAACATTTTACATGTATTGCAAAAATGGAAAAAAATGTACTAAAACTGGTAAAATGACAAACTGAAATAAAACTAAAACTAAAAGCAATGTTTAGAAATAATAATAAAGACGCAAAAATGCACAAACAAATTACTAAAACTTTAAAATTAAAATAACTTCAATATAAAAATTTATTTTTATAAAAATAAAAGCTTATTCAAAATGTTAATAATTACTATAGTAGTATATGATTAATACTAAAATAACAGAATAGAATAGAATAGAATAGAATAGAATAGAATAGAATAGAATAGACTCTAAATGAAGCAAAACAAGCAACCGGCAAATTGTCTATTCACATTTATTTTTATCGCATTGTGCCTGAAGAGATTTAATTAATTCCTCCGTTAATTCCATCTCATATTTCCCAAGTCTGTTTAGCAGTGACTCCCTCCAGTTAATGAACACTTTTTTAACGACTGAACGTCTGAGTTTGTCCAGATAATCCATGCAAACAGATTCTGTTTAACAACTGTGACCACTTTTAGATTCACACTAGCGTTTTGGCTCCTGTTTCGCGGAAGCAGGACACTAACCTGACTTTATGATCATTCCCGAACCACCCGCTCGCCACGTAAAAACTACTGCTGTAAAAGTGAACAGATTTGTGTCTAGATACGAGTGAGACTGCCAATGGGCATGAAATCCACAGCCCCCAGAGATGATACAAGATCAGCGTCATAAAAGCCCAGATGGCTGATAGCCTGTGGCAGACCTGCAGGACTATAGATGACCATTCCACTATGGCCAATTATAGAAATCGCAACGTCTCCCAGGAAAAATGAATGGCTCGGAGCGAGCAAAGCTGAAAAATGGTGTGTCCGCGTGTGGGTTTGTTTCTAAACAACTTAAAATGACTATTTGAAAAATGGAAGGAGTAGTGCACACCAATGCATCAAAAGATGAATGCGTAGGGAACGGCCCCAAAGTGTATTGTGTAAATTAGTAGAATGATCTTGATCTGTGTGGTGGATCTCCATGCTTCCCAACTAGACTGTATAAGCTCTTTGTTGTTGTTGTTTTTTGATTTATGATGAGGCTTGCGGTAAGTTGAATCATTAATGCCACCGAGACGCTGGTCCCTGCATAGCAAATCAAACAGCCTGTATAGAATAATGTCCTCTTAAAGGTAAACTGTGTAATTTTTTTTTTCCCCCAGATCTTCTCCTAATTCAGTTTAATGAGACAATGACAGGACAAGATGCATTCACATGCTGGTTGTATGTTACTACAAGAACAAGAGCCAGCCATATATAAATGATATATGAAAATGTCATAAGAAAAAGTAATAGAAATACAAACATATACAACATACATTTATGCAGCTGTACTGGACTTAAAAAGTCAGTTATGAAATATATATATATATATATATATATATATATATATATATATTTATATTTATATATATATATATATATATATATATATATATATATATATATATATATATACATATATATACATATATATACATATACATATATATATATATATATAGCATAACTACATAGCACAACAAATTTTTAATATTAATATTAATTATAAAATGTAAAATGTCTAATATCTAAATAATATTTATTATAATTTTTAATTATATATATATATATATATATATATATATATATATATATATATATATATATATATATATATATATATGAGTTTATTTGCAATAACAGATAACTCCGTTTTTAACAATTTTCAGAAATTTTTTCATTGTGCATTCCAATTGATCTCAATCAAACTGCAGTTGGGTTATTTTTAGGGGTGGCTCGATACCACTTCTTCAGAACCGATCTCGATACGATACCAAAAATTCTGAGTATCTGCTGATACCGATATCGATCTGTATGTGCAATTCTTCACTGTCTGATCACCTTATTTCATTACAGAACAGCGAGAAAACTATACAAACAACATATCACATTAAAAAGCATTAGAATTAGCCAAAGCTTAAAACATTATTTACGACTGAAGGCTGTATAGAAGGATTAAATTAAAGGTTTAGGGCAAACTTGTTGTATTAAATATAATGCTCACATTTTTCATGCGCTGACTTTATGATTTAAATGAATAAATATTTACAGCACATAGACCATAATTAAAAATAAGTTTGATCATCTTAATCGAGTTATATTCTCCGTGATTGCGTGCAACGATTGAATGTCATTATACTGTGAACAAGAACGGGAGGTTAATCAAAATAAATATAATGCAAAAAATAAAAATAATATTAAAAATAAAATTAAATCAGTCCGAGTATTTCTCTGGCTGTAACTTGAGCTGCATGCTCGTGCGGACGTGAGTATAAAACAGTTTTGAGTTAAATAACACATTATTAGAATTTAAAAAATAATATGATTTTTACTGGTAAAGAGAACTAGCTCATCTTGGTTTTTCTATGCAATTATCTATCCATCCATCCATCCATCCGTCCATCCAGGATTTCTACTACATCCCGTCAGTGTGTAATCAAAAAAGCTCATGCAGGCAATAGAATCAAGGTGTTGGATGACCACATGGGCAAAAGCCGCTAATTAATCTGCTATAATGATGAGGCAGCAGCCGCTCTGGCTGGGAGCCACGCTCAGCCCTATAGCACACCGCTGCAGTCCAGACACCCCCAATCTGGCAACCTGCTGTAATTAGGGCCAAGTCGCCTATTTCCCATCACCCTGCATGCTTAGAAATCAATACTTAATTACCTCCAAGCCCTCCCCTTCCAGATACACACACACACACACACACACCACTGGCCTGAATAAACTCGACACATACAGCTTCTAACAAAAAACACATCGAAAAATAAAGCAGCCCACCATCTATCCATTTGAACATTCAGGATCTTTTTTTGCCACATTTTCCTTTTCTTCCACCTCTTTCATCTTTTCCTGCATGCCCGTTTTTTTTTTTTTTTTTTTTGCCTAAGCTGAAGATTACATTTATGGCAACAGCACATTGAAATATGGGTTTGTGATGATTCTGCATAGGCAAAGAGGTCATAACTCAGTCTCAATGAGAAAGAGAGACCATGAGAGAGAGAAGGAGGGAGCAAGAGGAGGCCCAATCAACTGCACTGCACTGCCTCTTCACACATCAGAGACATTACCCTGCCTGCCACGGTAAAAATAACACCTGACAAACTGCTTTTTGATGAAATATTAATGATCTAATAACATTAGTCGGCCCTCCTGCTGACCCGAACCTTGATTTTCTGAGGTGAGCTGATTGCGTGCGGCAAGCAGTTTAAAATCAGTGAAGTCGAGGAGGAAACGCCATGTTCAGTCACACGGCACTGGTGATACACGACACGCGGAAACAGCTGCGTCAGATACATGGTGTTGAAATCCTAACGCTACTAATGTGAGCGTAAAGTAGGTCCTGTCCGGCTGTGATTAGAAACATTTTTTTTTAATTATTCTGTCTCTTTAAAGATGATATGGTATATTGTACATCTCTATTGGCAACAACATACAAAATACCTGCCAACCAACCACAACACCCTAGCATCATGACAGAACACAAACACCAATTACTTTTCTCCAGAAAAAATAAAATATTTTTTTTTCATTTTCACAGAGGTCATAAAAATGATGAATGCTTCATTTGCACACTCTGCATGAGCGCTATAACTAATACATGTTTATAAAAATGAACTGTCCTGAGACCTTGGAAGACTGTCAACAACTCTGCATCAAATTACTGGAAATATTCCAGGCCAAAATGTTGTTTTTGCTTCACCCTTTCAAAAACAACCCTAAAAAGACTATATTAACAGCTGAATGGCTGAAAAAGCTTCTGGGAGAGCGACTACGTGAGAACTCTAAAATCGGCCCAGAAGCCCCTTCATCTCCCTCCACCCCAGTGTTCCTGTTCCTCCCGGACTAATCCAGGGGCTCGAGAGGTGAAATTAAACCATTATGGCAGAGCGCTGGAAGCAGCTTTCATTAAGAGAGTAATAAATGAGCTGCTTTGTTTCTCAGGCTCCTAAAACTCAAACCCGTCTTTCATACGTCCAGATCTTTACAGCCCTTCCGTCTGCAACCCAAACACAGACGTGGACTCGGGTTTCACCTCCGTTTGGGGAGGCGGGAAAAGAATGGGGGGGGGGGGGGGGGGGGGGGGGCAAATGAAAAGACGACGGGAAAAAAGAAAAAAGACCAACAAACTGAACAACTGCATCTATTTAACCGAGTATACAGCGAGAGAGCGAGAGGGAACAGAACCAATTATTGGCTGCGCTCTGGGCAGGAAGCAGAACTCTCTGTTGCTGCCTGTGCCGCCTCAAGTTTTAATTAAAATGCCTCTTTCCTTTCAAAAAAATGACAGTGCAGAGAAAGAAAGAAGACAATGAGAAAAAACAGTCCCAGTCAAAACAGACCCCACAACAACAACAGGCTTTTGTGGGCTGCTGGGGGAAGTTTGGGAGTTTAAAGTAATAGTTTACTTGAAAATTAAAATTCTGTCATTATTTACTCACCCTCATGTTGTCCCAAACCTGCATGCAGGGCTCTATTAGGATGGCTGAATGGACTTATTGGGCGAACACTTTCCTTCCCACATTCCGCAACCATTCTTTTTAATGCTGGTGAGAATGTGCCACCAAGATCTCTACAGTATTTAAAGCAACTTACGAATGCAACGAAGATTTATAAGAAGGAGGCAGTGACATTCAAAGCAAACACCATCCAGCTGACTTGTGATAGTCTGGAAGTTAGAATAGGGTGAAAAATCATAAACAAATCAGTAACGTTTTGCACCATATGGCATCTTCTCCCTGAAAAAGTGTTTATGAGGTTTAGAGCCGCCACTGCGAAATTTCCAGCTAGTTTATATACACTACAGCACAACTGTTTTCAACATCTATAATATGAAGAAATGTTTCTTGAGCACCAAATCAACATATTACAATGATGAAGGATCAAGTGACACTGAAGACTGGAGCAATCTTTTGAAAATTCAGCTTTGCATCTCAGGAATAAATTATATTTTAAAATATATTCAAAAGAAAAAAGTTTTTAAATTGTAAATAATATTTCACAATATTACTGTTTTTACTATATTTTTTCATATAAATGCAGCCTTGGTGAGCATAAGAACATTACCAATTGAAAATGTTACATAAATGCATAAATAAATCAATAAGTGCATTAATAAATAAATGCATAAATACTGTAAATGCATAAGTAATTTTTTGTCATATTATATCCACACGATCAAGGTATACATTTGAAGTTTGAACACGCTTAAATCACAAATGAGCAACATTTTAACTGAATAATGACTTACCTTCTGTTCCTCACACAAAGTGATCATATGACTTCAAAAGACTTCAAAAGAAGGTATATACAGAAGTGAATGATTTGTATAGACTACTTTGGCAATAATTATTTTTGTCATATTTGAAACATGACAGCCTCCACGCCCATTCAGTTTCATTGTATGGAAAAGAGCTGAACATTCCTCAAAATGTGTCCTTTGTTTTCCACAGACAGAAGTTTGGCACAAAATATGGGGGAGGGATTTTCATTTTCAGGGTGAACTCTTCCTTTAATTAGGCCTGAAGCTTGGCCTTAACAACCTTTGGAAACATACCACAATAATCAATTCACCCTGCCACAATCTCTCCTCCGGACACACTGGGGAGGATCCCATATCTGCTGACGGGGCCACTTACCCAATGCGCCATTTGACCAGCCTCACATAGAGAGAAAGAGAAAGAGGAAAAATGTTGTTCTAGCCCTTTCTGCTGATTGCACTTACATATATTTGCTCTGTCCCCAACCAGGTGACTTTTAAATCATCTGACAAATGGTTTTTGGAGGGTGGGGGTGGTATTGTGTGACGCAGGGCCATAAATCCAAATAGACAGCGCAGCATTTTCAGAGGAGACTGATTTTAGATTTGGGCTTTTTAAAACTCTAAACTTGTGGTTTAGTGCGACAAAGAATTGCATTGCTTTCCCAGCTATTTATTATACCTATTTAACCCAACTTCCTTAATCTGACACAAGTTGGCATCTCCTAAGAAAATAAACAAATCAATTATTGCATTAGATCAAACGTCATTTTTGCTGTTACCTTTAATTAGCTGGTCCGAATGTTATTTCTGGGGACGTTCGCCATTCATCTCTGCTCTAAATTCATACGAGCACATGCCTGTTTGGTTTAACGAGGCCATTTCAGACCTCGTTTGCCAATCTAGTGATGCTGAAAAAGCCGCAGAGCGTGAAGTGAGACCGATGGCGGTCTGAGACAGGAAAAGCAGAACCCATAAAAGACAAGAAACCAACAGGGCTTTGAGGTCTGCCGGTCCCACCGTGATGCCACACACCAACACACAAACACACACCCCATCGACCATCTGGCTGCCTTGTCTGGAGAGTACGGTGATCTCGGAGGACCAGAGATGGTCTCGCTGAGCTGGATCACCCAGATGCCCCGAAACAATTTATCAGGGTCCAAAACTGCAGCAGGAAGAGTGTGTGAGCACGGATACAGAGATCGAAACACCTGGATACTTCAATCTGATTTATGACAACCCACACTATCCTGTTAGATGGTCACCAGGATATGCTGTGTTTTGGATGCTGATGTCACCACCAGACTTCGTAACCGGCAAGACTTCATTGATCAACCTGTTTCATGGTTATGATGAAATACAAGCTAAACTGGCACCATACTAGGGCTGGCACAATCAGACTTTGATTACAGGATTACTGAGGTCAAAAAAATTCGCAACAGAAATATTATTGCAATATCTATGGAATCTATGGAAACGTAATAAAAAAAAAAATGCATCTTTAACTTTATTTTGTGTTTTCTCTAAAAAAAAATATCACATTCAGATGATGCATATTATGGCAGCCTGTCAACCAGATAGCTACTGGCACTGGATTAAGATATTATTGATTTTACATATTTTTATATCAACATGATATCACCCCTAGTACACCAAACTGACAACATACCAGTACCAAACCACCACTAACTTGCGAAAACCAACCTGAAACAACATTAATTTTCAATTAAAATAGCATTAAGCCAACACCGACCAGCCTGGAACAGCACAAACCAATATAATCCAACATTGACCAACATGAGTTATCAGCTAAACTAGTGAGCAATAGCATAAACCAACCTAAACCTAAAAAATTCTCAGGTAAACCAGCAATAAACAGTGGAAACCAGCCTGAATCTCCATGAATTCTAAGCTAAAAACTTTAAGCATAAACATAGACTTAATTAACCAGCACACCATCATTGTCCAGTGTGTAACTACCTAGATCAACACCAAACCAGCACTAACAAGTTTGATCCAACCTGGACCAACATAAATTATCAGCTAAACTAGCAATAAATAGCATGAACCAACCTAAACCTTCATGAATTCTCAGGTAAACCAGCAATAAACAGCGTAAACCAGCCTGAACCTACATGAATTCTCAGCTTAAAAATTTTAGCACAAACTTAGACTTAATTAACCAGCTTCCGACATGTAACTACCTAGATCAACACCAAACCAGCACTAACCAGTGTAATCCAATCTGAACCAACATGAATAGTTAAACTAGTAATAAATGGCCTAAACCAACCTGAACCTACATGAATTCTTAGGTAAACTAGCAATATTCAGTGTAAACCAGCCTGAACCTACGTGAAATCTCAGATGAAAGCTTTTAGCACAAACTTAGACTTAATTAACCAGCACAGAACCATCACTATCTGACATGTAACTACCTAGATCAACACCAAACCAGCACTAACCAGAGTAATCCAACATGAATTGTCAGTTAAAACCGCCTACAACAGCACTGACCAGCATAATCCAACCTAGAACAAAATGTTAAACCAGTTAAACCTGCATAAATCAATCTAGACGAGCACTAACCAGTATAATCAAATCTGGACCAACATAAATTCTCAGATAAATCAGCAACAAATTAACACGCAACCAAATTAGACCAACATAAATCTGGCTGTTTCAGCAGGATATGCAAACTTAACGGTATGCACTCAAATCCAGTCTACAACTTCCAAATCCATATTTCCTGGATAGTTACCTAGAGTGAAATCAACCACAACAGCTGTCAGCATCAGAAGAGCTGCTCAATTTGAAAGTCAAATGACAGTCAACACACACACGTAATGAAAACCAAACAGCTGTATTTCTCTTAAAAATCATCAGGTCAGCACATCCATAAAGCCAGGGCTGCCCACTGACCCTAACATTAATATTTAATAGAGATCTAAGTCTGTGTCTTCTGCCTTTACGAGAGGCAAGAGGAAGTCTTTTTTTATTAATATTAAAAAAAAAACCCTCTCATCTGTTTCTATCACCATTCTGAGCAAGCGTTCATTTAGAGAGAGATGAGAGATCTCATTTGCAGGTGCATTAGTGCTTTTCGCTTGCTGCTCTTTGAGCCTCAGACTCCACTGACAGTGATATGGAAGATAGAGCAAACATGAAAACGTCGTTTAACCCCTCATGAGCAAAGATGACTCAGTCTGTTAATAATGAAGAGGTTTAGAAGCAACCGTACAAGAACAACAACTCTCCCCCCGGGCGTCTGTGAGTGTATGTGTGCAGTATTGACACACAGCTATCTGAAATACTTGATTCTGATTGGACAGTGGCACCAATCTGAGGTCAAATGTATTCACATATTAAGCTGAAATGTGTCTGTAATTGTGAATCAATTTAATATAAATCAATATTTCACACAAATTAATGCATTACGTAAAGTAGCAGAGTAATAAGTGGGGTATTATTACAGTCATCTGGTCATCATTGTAAAATAAGAGATAGATATATGGAGAAAAAGAACATGATCATTCTAAATCTCCGCCAACATGGCACAGCAAGAGAGAGATAAGATGAATTTTCATGCCATGGACAAGTAGGGAAAAAAGAGAAAGGGAAATAGGAAAAGTGTGGTCAGCATCTGTAGCTCATTATTCACATCAGCTGCAGTAATTTCCAACACAGTCCTGTCCAGCCTTAAATAAATTATGGGCACGTTGTGTGCATTTAGTCGACTGCATGATAGAGATTGATTGGAGAGAAAGCATGAATAAATCTTCACACAGACAAAGAATCACAGATGAATGTCTGCATGTATTATAAATAGGGATGTCAATAGATTTAAATATTTAATTGCATCAAGCAACTTATTTGTGATTATTATAGTAATAATAATAATAAATATTTTAATAAATAAATGTTAATATACATATTACAAGTTATATATACATATTATACACCAGTAATATTAGAAATATATATATATATATATATATATATATATATATATATATATATACATACATATTTTTTTTATGCATAAATTAGTAAATTAATCAGGTTCAACTTAATAATAATTATTTAGAGGCTTGGATGAGGCAGGTGATTTGAGGTCAACTTTGGCAGCGCCATCTCCCTGCAGCGAGTGTGGATAAACTCCACTGGGTTCCTTTGTCTGTAACAGAACAACGGTGTCATGCAGGACATTGGCTCGGTCTGCGGTGAAGTCATTTGACAAAACGAACTCCGACCGCGGCAGTGACGGAGGACAGAACGAGTGACTTCAGATAAGGCTTGTTTATTTGGGCCAGTGATGTGGGAACAAGGATGCACTTGCGATGCACTTAGTGACAAGACCACACTCTCAGACCTCTTTAAACGGCGAGGGCTTGACCGAGGGTTTGGATGTCTGAGTATGTGTGTGTTAGGAGTCTAGAGTGCTTTCTATAACCTATTTGATGTTTCCACCGAAAGAAAAATCTCAAAATGACAGGCCAATCGAACCTGCACTTAAAATCCTGACTGAGCACTTAAATCCTCCCAGACACACACGAAAAGCAAAACAAATCTAAGAAAGCTCAACTGAGTGAAGATTGTCATGACATTCTTCATAACAAAGCTTATTTTTATGACTCACAACAGTTTCTAATCAACTCAACTGAAAATTCAAACACAGTTCATGATCCACACGCCATTTTCTCAATATGAAACCTAATTTTCTACCTACCTTCTTTTTTGTAACGTGATGCTTTTCAGAGTAAAACATGGCACATAATGTCAAAAAGCCAAACATTGTATGGAATTATGAATTATGAACAATAAGACCTAAAACTAAAAATTAAGGAGGTCAAATTTGATGTCCTACTGAATTTTAACATATAATAATAATACAAATAAATAAATAAATAAATACATTTTATATGTTCGAAAAAATGTAAAATTAATAAAAAAAATTAAAGCACAGACTGACAAAAGTATAACCATCTAACATGACCTCACCTAGACAGATTTACTCATTAGTAGTGTTTCACAAGTGTAACGACATATGTGTGCATTCATAATTTATCAGATTTATGATTATTAGGCATGGCTGATGAACCGTGCTCACTGACGCATGGAAACACGTCAAAGCGGATTCACTCCACTTTCCACTATCCCAGATGGTCCCCCAGACCCTCATCTTCCTCACACACACACACACACACACACACACACACAGAGTTTTGCTTTTCGTCTCCCTCCCCCATCTCTTTCATCCGCTCTCTCTCGCCTTTTCTGAGCCGCACATGGCTTTGACACATTGTTTGTGGTCACCAGGCTGGTTTGGCAATTAGTAGCCATAATCTGATCTTGCTGATATAGGCTCAAGGAGAGGCTAATACACACAAATCTACCACAGCAAACACACTTTAAACCACAAAGGCCAATTGCCTTTCAATTAGCCACTAAAGAAAGGATCACTAACCCCATTCCCTCCATCTGCCACCTTCAGATACACTTCAACTTGAACATGGGGGGAAAAACTCTCCTAAATGAATTTCAACAGCGCTTTTGTCTGTTCTGTATGGATGGAATCTAAATCAGACACATTAGAGCTTGCGCAGACAGCATTTAGTGCTGATTGTCTGAGGTAAATCATAGAGCGTTTTGGTTTATGATGCAAAAAAGCATGCACGCTTAAGCAAAGTGAGTTAGCGAGCAGCAGAGGGTTGAAAACAAAACTGTGTGAACTATACACAGACTTACGCAATACCTGTATGAGTGTTTTCAAACAGAAAGACAAGCAAACAAGTTGTGTGATGGATGGAATTGGACAGTCAGTGGAGATGGAAACAAATAGACAATCGCTTCATGTTGGCTGTGTGTTCATTACTGATCTGGAGACCAATCTCTCTCCACACACACACACACAGCGTGCCGAACTGAACGTCTGATTTCTGGCGCGGCTGCAACAACCAGTCAACCACCATCTGTCAAATGCCAGACAAGGAGGGAAATGTTTTTTTTTCCCTCTCTCATTCTCGCTGTTTCTGCTTGATTTTTCAGAATAAATCATGTACTGACGTGACCTGAATACAACATGACACCGGTGGTCTTCATCGGTGGTTTGTGTTCACACACAAATGTTCCTGAACAGGACACAGGTATTACTAGTCCAATATGGGTTTGTCAATTAAAGAGATGGTTCACCTAAAATTAAATTCTGTCATTATTTATTCACCCTCATGTCATTCCAAACCTGTTTGACTTTTTTTCTTCAGTGGAACACAAAAGGCTACGTTAGACAGAATGACAGTCACCATTCACTTTCATTATATTGGAGAAAGATGAATGAAAGTGAATGGTGACTGAGGTTGTTAGTCTCTAACATTCTTCCTAACATCATATTTTGCGTAAGTCATACAGATTTTTGATAACGCAAATAAAATCCCCATTTTGGGGTCAACCATATGGACAATATATACTCATTTCTAGCTTTTTTAAAGTATCTAAGAGTAAACTTCATTATAAAAAGTCAGTTCATATGTAATTTTTACTGCCCCAAAATCACACTAAACCAAAGCATCCAACCAGTCAGTTTCTATATTGCCAAAAAATATTCCTTTTTCTCTACACTTAAACTGTCAAGAAAAGCA
Organism: Spinibarbus caldwelli; assembly: GCA_039654775.1. Taxonomy (NCBI): domain Eukaryota; kingdom Metazoa; phylum Chordata; class Actinopteri; order Cypriniformes; family Cyprinidae; genus Spinibarbus; species Spinibarbus caldwelli. The sequence continues at coordinate 30,301,874 of CM077235.1, read as the reverse complement.
GGAAAATTACATTTCTAAGCCTTTCAGATCATTCTGCATGGAACACATCCATCTTAAGGTTGCCAAGTATCCTAAATGTTGTTACTATGTAGCTAGTAGACCATTTTGAACCAGCTTAAGGTTGGCAAGCTGGTTTCTCTGGTCCTATCCGAAAATTAGCCAGTCCAAGATGGTCATTAACTGGTCCAATCTAGAAGACCATCTTGGACCAGCAGCATACCTGCTTAAGCAGAGTCATGTTGATCATAAAATGACCCGCTACTATGTTCTTAACCACAGTTGCCATGTTAAAATCCAGCAGGGCTTTTAAGTTATCCAACCATTCATTCCGCAACATTCAGCACCCGACCATCCCGCGTCTGTCAAACCACCACAGAAACTCCTTCCCAACTCCGTTGGATGCCAAAAAGATCTCTTTCCATACTCAACTTAGTCCTCGCGAATAAATCCCAGCGCAATTCTCCGCTACGAGACATTCACCTGTCAAACCTGAAGCGCACCGCGCGTAACACACTCCACAGAGCGCGTCAAAGAGAGACAAACATCCACATATTTACCTTCCATCGCGAAAACGGCCGTTACAGCACACAAAATCGGTATTAACGTTAATCCCACAGTCATGGTAAAAGGCATTGGCCGCTGCCGCGGTGTCCCCTTGATTTTGGAAAACCGGACGGCGTGGCGTGCGCGTAAAATCCGTCACTTGTCACGCAGAGTGATAGTCCAGCGAGCGAGCGAGCGGCGTGGAGTCACATCGCAGGCAGTAGTACAAGAGTGAGTGGATGCTGCCACGGACGCGGAGCGCTGAGATGAGAGCCTGAGAGAGACTGACCCCCCCGAAACCCCCTTTAAAACCTATGGACCAATCAGAGACTGCACACCGAAAACCGCCAACCAATCACAGACAGTCTCTCCTTACAGCATGTATTGTTATTCAAAACAAAAACTTTTCAGTGTTTCTCTATGAGGTGAAATACGCGTTCGGTTGGAAGAGAAATAGCGACCTCAGACGGCCAAAAATCGAAAGTCACCAGTCGAAATCACTTCTCTCAGCTTTTTTAACAAATAGGCCTCATTCTAAATTATATCTTAAAATTGCAAGCAATAGTTCGACTATTTTAAAGTTTAGGTACCATTTTAAAGGAGGTAACATTAAGATAAATCTTTTTTTTTTAATGCAAAGTGGTATATAAAACAATACAATAATAAACAATTTGTTTCATATTTCATATTCATTTGTTTCATAAAAACATTAATTTTATATTTTAAATATGTGTGACAGTGTTATGTATACTACTACTACTAATAATAATAATAATAATAATAATAAAAGTATATATATAAAAAATAACCTACCGTTCAACAATCTACATTTATTTAGCAATAAAATGTTAAAATATTAAATAATTATACATTTTATTTTATTTTATATTTGTGACAGTGTTAATAATAAGAATAAGAATAAATTATTATTATTGCATTTAATACTAATATTGATAATAAAATTGCATTTTTATTTTAAATTACAATGATTTTTCATTTAGTTTCCTAGAATGTTTTTTTCTGAAATAACTTGCAATAAATCTACACAGATAACTACTTGGATGTTGCTTCTTTTGTAATGGACCTTAGAAATAACTAAATTAAAATTATCAAAATTAATGACTACATTTAGAGAATGAATAAAGAGTGTGTCCCTGGAACATAATTCAGGTCTAACTGGGTGAAAAGCATTTGTCTAAAGACAGATTTGGCCCTGGTTTGTGTCTTTTCTCTTATGATGACTGATAGTTTTAGAATAAGCGTTTGACATGAAACTTTATAAAAATGACATGGTCTGGGTTGCTCTTGCAACAGGTCTGTCAGGAGGTATAAATCAAATAGTTCCTTGTCTCTCTAATCATCTGGGCACGTTGTAGTAGTAAATGATTCTGAAAGCAATGGAAGAAGTAGACCTGACATAAAATGCAACGTCTTTCATCATCTTGCAAGACTCAAGCCCAAAGGAAAGACAGCAATTACAACTAAAGTAATCTGCAAAGTGAAAGTGGCGTTCAAGAAGCTGGACAATTAGAAGAGAGACAGAGAGCAAGTCAGAGACCATACAGTTGATACACTTAACCAGAGGTTTACTGTAGGAGAACATATCATTCTTGTGCTTCCTTTAAGCCAATGACTAAAGGAAAGTTTAAAGCAAAGTTGAACCCCTAAAATATATAAATTAAGAACAATTTTGTAATATAATATACATATTATATCACATTGATGTGGACCCAACAGAAAATGTCACAACTGTTTTTTTCTTCTTCAGTTTGGTTTTAATATGATGGCAAGATCATTCCGGTCAAAAGGTTATTTAATAAAGAATAAACGTTGACACTTTTTTTTATTAAGGAAAAAAATGGACCATGAAATGACATGGGGGGGGTGTTCAAATATCTTTCAGTTTAATTAAAATAAAGGCTCTCTGTCATATTGATATAAGATTTTTATATCTATCTAAATGTCATTTTTAAGAGAATGGCTAGAAAAATAATACCAGGCACTCAAACAAACAAGTAAATAACTCAAGTACTTTCCCCAAATAAGAAATAAAAAAACTTATTATTATTATTATATATTCTATTATTAAAAAAATAGAAATGTAGCTACTAAATTTGTTATATATATATATATATATATATATATATATATATATATATATATATATATATATATATATATAGTAGTTAAATTTCTTAATGTAAATTAGTTCTAATTTTAAATTAATAAGTTATACAAGATTCAACTCATGTTTTTAAGTCAGTTTAATGTAATTTAATTTTAAATGACATACAGCTAAGTTGATTGTACTTTAAAATTGAAGGCAGCAATATACAGGTGCATCTCAATAAATTAGAATGTCGTGGAAAAGTTCATTTATTTCAGTAATTCAACTCAAATTGTGAAACTCGTGTATTAAATAAATTCAGTGCACACAGACTGAAGTAGTTTAAATCTTTGGTTTTTTTAATTGTGATTATTTTGGCTCACATTTAACAAAAACCCACCAATTCACTATCTCAACAAATTAGAATATGGTGACATGCCAATCATATAATCAACTCAAAACACCTGCAAATGTTTCCTGAGCCTTCAAAATGGTCTCTCAGTTTGGTTCACTAGGCTACACAATCATGGGGAAGACTGCTGATCTGACAGTTGTCCAGAAGACAATCATTGACACCCTTCACAAGGAGGGTAAGCCACAAACATTCATTGCCAAAGAAGCTGGCTGTTCACAGAGTGCTGTATCCAAGCATGTTAACAGAAAGTTGAGTGGAAGGAAAAAGTGTGGAAGAAAAAGATGCACAACCAACCAAGAGAACCGCAACCTTATGAGGATTGTCAAGCAAAATCGATTCAAGAATTTGGGTGAACTTCACAAGGAATGGACTGAGGCTGGGGTCAAGGCATCAAGAGCCACCACACACAGACGTGTCAAGGAATTTGGCTACAGTTGTCGTATTCCTCTTGTGCGTCTTACCTGGGCTAAGGAGAAGAAGAACTGGACTGTTGCCCAGTGGTCCAAAGTCCTCTTTTCAGATGAGAGCAAGTTTTGTATTTCATTTGGAAACCAAGGTCCTAGAGTCTGGAGGAAGGGTGGAGAAGCTCATAGCCCAAGTTTCTTGAAGTCCAGTGTTAAGTTTCCACAGTCTGTGATGATTTGGGGTGCAATGTCATCTGCTGGTGTTGGTCCTTTGTGTTTTTTGAAAACCAAAGTCACTGCACCCCTTTACCAAGAAATTTTGGAGCACTTCATGCTTCCTTCTGCTGACCAGCTTTTTAAAGATGCTGATTTCATTTTCCAGCAGGATTTGGCACCTGCCCACACTGCCAAAAGCACCAAAAGTTGGTTAAATGACCATGGTGTTGGTGTGCTTGACTGGCCAGCAAACTCACCAGACCTGAACCCCATAGAGAATCTATGGGGTATTGTCAAGAGGAAAATGAGAAACAAGAGACCAAAAAATGCAGATGAGCTGAAGGCAACTGTCAAAGAAACCTGGGCTTCCATACCACCTCAGCAGTGCCACAAACTGATCACCTCCATGCCACGCCGAATTGAGGCAGTAATTAAAGCAAAAGGAGCCCCTACCAAGTACTGAGTACATATACAGTAAATGAACATACTTTCCAGAAGGCCAACAATTCACTAAAAATGTTTTTTTTTATTGGTCTTATGAAGTATTCTAATTTGTTGAGATAGTGAATTGGTGGGTTTTTGTTAAATGTGAGCCAAAATCATCACAATTAAAAGAACCAAAGACTTAAACTACTTCAGTCTGTGTGCAATGAATTTATTTAATACACGAGTTTCACAATTTGAGTTGAATTACTGAAATAAATGAACTTTTCCATGACATTCTAATTTACTGAGATGCACCTGTATATATGAAGCTTAGTTGACATTATCATAAGTTATATATTCTGTAAACTGCAATATTTGCTATGTATATATAAAATAGTAAAATAAATGTGTAACAAATAATAATTTAAAAATATAAATTACACATTAAATCTTAATTAATTTTTACTTTGGAATGGTTTCTTCTCCTCTAGAGCTAGACTAAAAAGCAAAATTCAAAGCAAAACCAGAACTTCAACCAAGCTAACACACTCCTGACATGTACATCGTCTAACCAGTTACCAAATACCAATTTCCTGGGTTGAATTCCTTCTGAAAGCAAGTGTATGGTTTCTATATGAACCATGTCCGCTTAATTAACATTGTGATATGTATCGGCGTTAATTGGCACTCTCTTCATTAGCACACAAAGCTTAATAAGCAGAGGATGTAAATGAGTTTGAGCTGGCTGTGCACAGTGGGCCACTGCTGGGGAACCACTGTTCTTGAGCACCGACATTACAAGACTACTAGCGAGACAAGAACAAAACCGACCTGTCAGGTGCGCACACCACACACACACACACACACACACACACACAAATGTGTGCACCTTGAGGTTTGCGTGATGCACGCAGCCAAATGGGTGTTCATGTGCCCTTCCCAGTGCCAGCAGAGTTGTTTTGAGAATTGCGTGTGCATGCTGAAGCCGTCATTATCTTCATAAGGGCAGGAGGAAGACATTTGCATTCAAATTGGACTCTAATTGCCCTGCAAAGTCAGGGACATTTTATAATCATATTTTTGTAAACAGTGCACGTCACAGTGTCTACTCTCCCTCACTCTGTTCCCTCGGATTTAGACTTGTGGCATACTGCTCATACTTTTTTAAAAGTGCACAGGTGTATAGTATGCACAGTATGCAAATGTTTATGCATGCATATGCATGGAATGCCCTGATGACTTGCTACATTTGTCAAAGCGTGCATGTTTGGAGAAAATGCTTCCAGAGCGAACATTATTGAATATCTCACAATTCATTGTGTTTGATTTGACCTACCTTTTACAGTGTGACAAATAAACCAGAATTTTAATTTTAACATGTCTATCCTGACCTATTTGATGGGACTGACTGTTAAAAGTTCAGACACTTACACAGAATCAGATAAAATGCAAACTGGCTGCAGATACTGAGGTCATATAACAACAGGATACTACTGTTTGAAACATTTATCATTACATATTGCATATGAGAGTCGTTTTCTCAAAGGTGGAAAAATTGGATGAGAAAATAATTGACAGTACAGAAATTAGCTCACCTCAGGGCAGATATATGATGTTATTGTACAAATATTCATGAATAAATGCACATAAATTCACAAATGCAAAGCTGATACATAAATAAAATCAGATCCACAAATAAATGTAATAAATCTCTGAAAAATGTTTGTTTGTCTCTTTGAGATATAATTTCATGTAAGCATCCACAGCTATTTTCTTGGCAAAAACCAGTTTAAAATGTAATAAATTGTATATGGATGATAGATAGATAGATAGATAGATAGATAGATAGATAGATAGATAGATAGATATTTAATATATGTACTACCGTTTAATTCTTTTTTAAAGAAATTACTACTTTTATTTAGCAAAGACACATTAAAATTATGTGACAGTAAAGACATTTTTAATGTTACAAAAAATTATATTTTAAATAAATGCTGTTCTTTTGAACTGTTTATTAATCAAAAAATACTGTAGCCTCCACAAAAATATTAAGCAGCACAACTGTTTTCAAAATTGATAAGAAATGTTATTTGAGCAGCAAATCAGCATATTAGAATGATTTCTGAAGGATCACGTGACACTGAAGACTGGAGTAATGATGCTGAAAATTCAGCTTTGCATCACAGAAATCATTTAGATTTTTAAATATATTCAAATAGAGGGCTCCACATTAACGCTTGTCCGGGACAAGTGAATGTTTTGGACGTGCAAGTGAAAGAGAAATTTACTTGCCCAATCGGACAAGTAACTTGAAAATGTCAATACCAAAAATATAATAACTGCCTTTATTTGTGATATTGCCTTTGTTATAGGGGTCTGCGATAAATATCGTTTGCGATTTGACATTATCAAGTATAAAACACACCTACAGAGTGCACGCATACATTCCGTAAAGACGTCTAGTAAGTTAGTCTAGCGCACTTGCGAGTGTATTCTTTCACTGCATGATTCAGTGTTAAAATGCATGAAGAATGATCAGAAAATTCAAGATATTGGGGGCAGAAAATGTATATATTTATATCATTTCATGTAGTTAAACAATATCACACGAAGATCGAGCACCATTTTTTTTTTGCTTTTGTCTCCAAAATTTCAGCATGATTACAAATGTGCTTTTACACAACAGTTCAATAAACAAGAAGTTAATATTAAGATACTTACGTTTTAGACACCATATTGCCTGTTTTTGTTCTATTTCGCCAACAGAAATAACTCCAAACACAGCCACAGCGCTGTTTCTGAGCAACACTACAGTGTTTCGTTCCTTAATGAATCAACCGTTTAAATGATTCGGTTCAATCGCAATGACTCGCTTATTAAATTGACTTGATGCCACATACTGGCAGTTTTAATTTAACATTTACAGTATTTTTATTTTTTTTATATGTATAATTTCAAATATCAGTATTCAACGTTTTATGTATCAAAACATTATTTATTCATTTGTAACTGCAGGTTAAATCATTCCATGTCCCTCAGAGCTGCATTAAACAGTGGGTAAATATATCTACTCCACTTCAGATGCAGCTTCTGTTTTTCCTCTGCATTGCAAAGATGAATTTTGTTGATACTGATTTCATTTGTTTGGTAACAGCCCAAATGTCGTCTTATACTAATTGACTGATTAAATTGAATGATTAAACTCTAATTAAAAAAATGTAAAATTTAAGTTTGAAAATTATGATAATTCATATATAAAAAGACATATTACAATTTTATTTTTAAGTTTACTATAAAATAATTGTATTTGTATTGAATACTCCCTTTTTATTTTAAAATATAATAGTATTATCACACTTTATTATTTTGTTTATTATTTTATTTAAAAAGAAAAATCTAACAAAATAAATTAAATGTGAAATACTCACAAAATCTACTACATATAGCCTACTCTAAATACTATACAATGTTTTGTATAACTACAATAAGTAATTATATTTTTATAAGTATAAGTATTTTATAATTATATTTGTATATTTTTACAATAAGTAACTTATTTTTTTTAAATGACAAATTTACTTGTCCGAAGGACAACCACATGAGAATGCTTAATGTCAAGCCCTGAAATAGAAAACAGTAATTTTAAATTAGAATAATGTTTCATAATATTGCTGTTTTTGCTGTACTCAAATTTATTCAAATTTCAAATACTGACCCTAAACTTTTGAAAGGTAGTGTAGGTGGACTCCACCCACTGTCGACCTGAGCCAATCAGATTTTAGAAAAACATTTTGCTACTTAAATAAATAGTTAGATAATATTCTGATGATGTCACACACCATTTAACAGTATTTCAATCTAAATTAAAATATGTACCCCTGGTTTCACAGACAAAACTTAAGCCTAGTCCCAGACTAAAATGTAAGTCTGAGCTGTTTCAACTGAAAGAAACTTGCATTGATTTATCTTAAAATATGTCAGTGCCTTTGTTTTGTGTCAAGATGCACACCAGTAATGTTTTTTCTAAGGCACGTTTATAAAAATTACTTAAATGACTTAATTGAACTATGGACTAATCCTGGTTTAGTCTAAGCCCTGTCCGTGAAACCAGGCCATTATTATTGGTTGAGTGTTCTTTCTGCCTTTAACCCAGAAACTGTGAGAATAAATAAAAACACATACTTTTTTTCTACATACACTATTGTTTTTATACTAGCATTCAGTATATAGAATTTACTCAAACTAAAACTTTGTACAGAATGGAATATAGCATACTGGACAAAACACAGGATATCTAATCTATGTCTAATCTACAATTGGTGTGTTTTCTTTTCTCTGTGTTCAGTGATCCTTCTCTCAAAGGTGTGCTGAAACAGATGGTATAGACAAAGAGACGTCCCTAAGGGACAGACATCAGACGGGGGCTTTACAGACCGGTCCTACAGTTATCAATAAAGAGGCCGTCCCACCTGCCTCTCGCTTTTCCAGTTCATCTCTTCATCTGCATCCCATCAGACTGATTTGGCATTGGCCGTCCTGCACCTGATAACACTCAAAGAGCATCCACTCGCTCTCTCTCTCCTCCACACACTGGCTCGTATCTCTCTTTGGTTCCTTCTCCAATACTGGAGAGGAAATTCAATCGTCCTTCAATAATCTCGTCGAGGCCCACAGCCAGACCGGTCTCTGCCGACATGACCGTCACACAACAGTATTGCATTAGAAACATGCAGCATGCCGTTTCCTCCATTACAATAACAGCAGTACATGGTGAGAGGCTGCTGTATACTGACAGACTATTGATTACGCCTGGCAAATTATAGCTACAGCCTGGATGAGCTGAAACACCAGCACTGGCCCAGAAACACACTTCAAGGCTGAAAATACAGCTGTGTGTTTCAAATATACACAAGAGGGATCAACACGGGATGTGTTGGGAATATACAGTTTGTTGAAAGCATTTACATTAGGATAGGAAATACTCAAAATACAACTAACACATTAAGAAAAGGATCATATGAATTCACTATGTGATACTGGAGGTAAAGACTTATTTTAGAGATTAGTTCACCCAAAAAAGAAATTCTGGCATGATTTACTTACACTGAAGTTGTTCCAAACTTCTATGAAGTTCTTTCCTCGGTTAAAAGCAAAAGAAAATATTTGGAAGAATGTAAGTAACCAAAAAGTTACTGGTAGCCACTGACCTCCATAGCATAGAAAAAATAAAAAATAAAAAAAAGGATGTCAATGGCCACCAGCAACTGTTTGGTTTACATTCTTCTTAAATATCTTAAAAGAAAGAAATTCACACAGGTTTGGAACGTAATGAAATTTTAACTTTTGGGTGAACTCTCTCTTTAATAAAAGCTGTTTTATGGAACTATAGTTAAAATTAAAAGTGACGTGAAATTAAAATGAAATTTAAAAATGAAAACTGAAAATATGTTTAAAAAGCTTATTCTAATTATTAAATACTATAATTGTAAATGAGTATTATTAAAATAAAGCTAATACTTCTGTAGCTACAGACATTATTTCACAAACATTTCAAACAAAATATGCTACATTTTCACATTAAAACAAAATATTAATCTTTACGTTGACTGGAATATAATAATAATAATAATAATAATAATAATAATAATAATTATTATTATTATTATTTACCTAATGTAAAAAATGTCTAAACATTTAGCAGTGCAATCAAATAAGTCAAGAAAGAGTCGGGCTGAATTTGGAACATTTTGCTTGCATACTACTATTTCTCGCACATAGTAATAGTAAGAGAAGTATGTAAAAAATCATTACTAAAATCACATCCGTTTCAACACATTGCAAATGGAAGGTCAAGTTGAGTGCATTGTATTGTGGAATAAAGTATTCCTCAGAGTATCACTGCAGTATAATGCTCATTTCTGCAAATGTACTAAAGGTCATCCAGGTATTCCATGCATACAGGAGAGTCTGTGCACAACACACTAAGAGCGGTATTCAATTCCGAACATGTTTTTGACTAAAATGGCCTACTAATGGGCTTCCCCATAAACGCAGCAATTTAGTCCAGCATTTCAAGAAAACATATGAGGTTTAAAGTCGTATCCAAAACCTACAGTTAACCTTGGCTATCAAAGCTGTGCCTCTAATTAAAGCTAAAAATGCAAGGTTGCAAGGGGTGATGCCGGATGACTTGGTAATTGCGAGTATTATCCAAAGTAATGATTTTTCACAGAAAGACAGTGGTACAAACTCAAACACGGCTCTAATCACCTTGAGATTTCTCCCCCGGGGAAACTTCAAGGGCAGAAGCAGAGATTTAAACAGACGATTCGTGCTCTAACGGCATATAAACAGAAGCAGGATCCACACACATCACTTATTAAAATTCAAATCGCAACTAAAATGTCAAAGTATCAAATGAATCATTAACTAAAACTAGCAGACACTTTAAAAAGTTAATGCACCAGCCAACAGCACAGAATTACTCCGATAATTAGTTGAAATTTATTGCTAGATATTTGAAATCACCTGCTCATCAAACATCTCACAGAATTTTAATATTGCAAGAATTTTGAATGGCTGGCAATGAAAAAAGATGCTTTTTGATGCATAATGGTGAATACTAAAAACAATGTGAATGTGTGCAGGAAACTATAGAAGCCAATTGATGAAAGTTTAATGACCGGAACCACTGTTGGCATACGATATTCCTTGGACAGGAAATACATCGTAAAGAGATAAATCTCCTATAAAAGAAAAGCTAAGAAAATGAAAGCATTTTGCATTTTACAATAAAGCAATCCAAACAGCACAACATGACATGTGACCGACCTTCAACATTGAAATAATATCAGTTGTTTCAATAATGAAAAATCAAAAAATAATGGAAAAAAAAAGAAAAAAATATCATTGGTTTATTAGCATGTTTTGTTTTCTATCACACCTTGTTCTAATCAGATGTGACACGACAAGATTCCAGCGACAAGCAATTTGTCTGTCCACACCAGATGCTACACGACAACGCAACGCGACAGAATCACTCAAATATCAGCCATTCAGAAGCACAGAAGCCACTGCACTCTTTTATGTTTATAATCAGAAACTTTTATGTTTATAATCAGAAACATTTTTAACATTATTAAAAATACATGAGTGACTGATATCATCTTTGCTATGGAATAAGCTTGTTGGTTCGCAGTTTTAAAGTCTATTGTTGCTTTCAGTATGGCTATAAACGTCACGCAAAATGACATTTGAACTCACATTAGACACTTTTAACTTTGAATAAAATCAGTACCTGAGATCATAATCAGCACATAATCAGTACCTGTGATCATCATTGTCATATTTTGTAGCCTATGTTGTTGTTCCAGCCGCGACGTCGCAGAAATAGAAACCGTTTCTAAAATAGAAACTTTGCGTGTCGCCGTCGCAGCTGGTTAGGACAAAAACTCTGATACTGAAAAGATACCTTGAGTGTGTCGCATGTAGTTAGGACGGTGTCAGATTAAAAAAAAAAAAAAAGGTCAGACTCAACTGAGCACTTAAGTTTTTAGCAACCTAGTCTCATGACGAAAACGTACCTCTGGGAACTTTTTCGCAAGACGCAAAATACGTACCACCATGTACATTTCGTGACATATTCGATGTGTAATATCCACTGGATGGCGCTAAAAGAGTGTTCGTTTTTTTTTCCCCTGAACAGATGAACGTACATATAGTACGTTTTATGTGACGTTGGTTTTGTAGGTGTCACCGCAGACTTGAAATGTCTGTTGAGTGGCACTATAAGTCTAATGCTCCTGACGGTTTAAAATAACATACCATCTGCACTACACCTAAATATACCCAATTGTATGAAAAAAAGCGAATGTGACATAAAAACGCAATCGCAAGCATGCCGTTTTAGCTTGTTTTTCGATCTTTCAGCTCTTTCATTATGAGTCATGTTTTTGACGGGATTCGTACCCAAGGATTCCGTACCCTAAGTCCAGTTTCATGCCAGCTGAGCTACCGAGCAAATTTTTACGTTCTGAAAGCGAAACATATGGAGCTGTAATCATAACTGTGTACGAAAACGATTACAAGTGTTCCCTGTTTTACCACCTCTATTGTTCATTTCTGTTGGAAACTGCAGTGATATGTACTTATTGGTACGTATTTCGTGTCTTGCGAAAAAGTTCCCAGAGTTACGTTTTTGTCATGAGACCAGGTAGGCTTTTTTGTGCAATTTTAGATTTCATGTGCATCGTGGCATAAAAATAGCTGAATGGAAACATGGCTTCTCTTTAATGTGGGAAAAGGTTTGGATTTCAACAAGGTCTATAGTAAGACGTTGAAACAACATCATAGTATCAATGTTGATTAGACTTGCAAAATCTAAACAAATTTTAAACAAATATGAGCGATTCAATCTTGATCCCATCTAAGTGTTATAACAACACTGAGCCAATAGTATTATCAAAAAAATAAAGAAATAAAAAAAATAAAAACAGACCAGGAGATGAGAACTAGATTGAGAACGAGAGCAGTGAACACTTCAGAATCACTTTAGATTGAGTGAGTGAGTGAGTGAGTGTGTGTGTGTGTGTGTGTGTGTCAGGTACAGAACTAGGACAGAGTTTTACACAAAACACAGCACTTTGTGTCGCTGCTACTGTCATCTGCTTCTGCTGCTCTCTGAGCCCATTCATCATTTTTAATGGTGTCTCTCTGCCTCCTCCTTTCAGTGAGTGTGTATCCTTCTGTGGATTTACGACAGTGTGGATTTGTCATGCCTACTTCCGACACACTAAATCCAACCTCTGACCTCTGGGTCATCTCTAGAGAGGAACTGCAGCCTGGACCAATCAATCCCTGTTTGCTTGCACTCTGGAAACACACAAGGGAGCGAGACGAGGAAACACACTTGAGTTTGAACTTGTTTCTTCTGATGCAAATTTGCATTCTGGTCATTTTCACACAGTAAAGATACACAAAACAACGGCACAGCTCACAGAGTAGTGGACAAAGAAGAAACAAGTACTCAGAGGAGGAGGGTGAATGAATGCTGCTAAAACCAATACTGGTTTTGTTTGGGCTTTATTGAGACAGGTGTTGTATGAGAGCGAAGGAGAAGAGAGAAACAATAATGGAGAGAAAAGAAAGTCCCCTACATGATTTATAATTTAGTCTAAGCTAATGCTAAAATAAATAAGACAAATAAACAAACAAACATATATACAAGGTTATAATTAAGGTAAATATAAATATAATCAAATATTATTGTAAGTATAGATAAGATAAACATTATACATATTATAATAAATAAAACAAAAAAAAAACAATAAATAAGATAAAATTACACATAAAAATAAATAAATAAATAATATAAATATTACACATACGATAAATAAATAAAATAAATATTATACGTTTGATAAATAAATAAGAAATATTATACATACAATAAATATTATATAATAAATAAATAAATAAATAAACATATCATTATAAACAAGCAAAAAATATTTTATAATACATTTCTATCCTTTTTGGAGCTAGATTCATTATATGAAATGGAGTAGCAGGAACATTCAGCAAAACCTTTTGAGTTAACAGATGAAAGAAAACTCTACAGAAAGACGTATGGTTGAGCAAATAATGACAGAATTTTTATTTTTGGGTTGCTCTCTTAGTTCAAACTGCTAGAGAAGTGTGGGTTGGCTATTGGTTATTAAAGTAGGTAAACATGAGCAGGACTGTGGTTTCTCAGGTCACTGAATCACACAAATGGCCCTTCAACCATTTTTTTAACAAGCTGAGAGCCGGTCTGTATGAATTCTCAACAATTTCGTCAAGTTGCATAGTACATTAAAGCAGTTTTGTACAACACAGGAGACTTCTAGACTCTGTCTGGACTGATCCACCTCAAATACATGAGCTGGTGCTTAATAACTGCTGTTAATAATGAAAAACGAACTCACAGAGGCAAAACAGAGAGCAAGCCGAAAGACTGCGGCTAAATGTAGAAGAGTTATTAATCCACTCAACACACAGACAGATGGGCCCTGCGCTCTCCAAATACATCCAAAGATCATGAGGGCATGCTCAGATACACTAATGTGCTTCTTTCATGTCTGAATGGATCAGAGTCTCCTCAGGGTACAAATATCTTCATAATTGGCCCCTAAAGTTGAAAAAAGTGTGGTACTGGGGACTTAATTTTACCTATAAAAAGACCAAGAATACTAATAATGTGTTTTGATCCTAAAACAGCCTTGACCAAGATTAGTATAGTTAACTATAAAGGAGGCATTTACATAACACCATTTTCAACTAAAAGTTAAATTTTTTTATGCGTTTTGACCATTCATTTACGCAACAACAGTGTTTTGTCCTGAAAACGCAAACTTTTGATTTCAAAGCTATTTGTAAACTACAAAAATGCTATTTTTTTTTAAACAGTGACGTCATGCGCATACGTGCTATGTTTTAAATCTACAAGTACTTGCGCAGCCATAAAAAATGTTTCTTTACACAGTGACTTCGCCAACTACTAGCCTGGTGTGCATAATACAGCATTTTAATTGTATTTGTGCATTCGATTTGACAACGTTGAAATCTGTATGCGAAACTTTTCAAAAACACAAAGGAAAAACTTTTCTGTATTTAGTACATTGTTTTCATGTAAATGTACCCAAAAACTAAAATCAAAACTATAAAAAAAATAGCTGGTACTTGAAATTAAATAAATTTTGACTGAAAAAAAATACAGCAATTTTTTTTTTTCAATTAGTTGCCAAAACATCATTTCTCTTTTTAATTTGTTTTAACTTGATATACTAAAATAACTAAAACAAAAAATAAATGAGCAATATCACACGAGTACCTGTGGGTGGAAAGACCAGATTCGACAATAAAATAGATAATAAAAAAATTAAAGTAATAACCATATAGTTTTCAAACTAACTATATATTTAAAAAAGCTACTAAAAATTACAAAAACACTATAAAATTATTAAAATTTTAAATAAAATTAAAAAGGTAAATCTAAAAATAAAAAACTATTAAAAAAAAGATATTGGGATTAAAATTATTAATAAAAACTCAAATAGTGTCTCAATAATACTAAAATATCACTGGCCTTTTCTGTCCATTTTGTAAGTTCCAATTAGCAAAATATTACATTTTTGATGGTTATGGTACAATATTTTGCTCATATTGAGGTACTCAAAATAAGCAAGTTTAGAAAACATAAAAGTTACCCAATTTTTCGGAAAACGCAGTACTTCTATGAGTAAAGTGCTACTTAATGTAATGTTCCCCAACACTGCATGTGTATTGTATGTGAGTTAGCAAAGCCTTGAAGCTTTCATAATTAAAACTCAAGCCCTGTTTGCCATCTTGGTCTCTCAGCAGCAGTCATGGTGATCTTTTGTTTATTGGATTTTGTTGGATTAATGAGCGTTAACTTCATTCTGTCACCGTTTGAGACTCTGAGCTGACACTCTAGCAGAAGGTGTGCAGGTGGCAGGAGGCAGTCAACCTCTGACCTTCATTCATAAGCACAACATCATCCAGCGCCGAGAGGGTGATCAGCGAGATCTCTTACAGCTAATTTGACAGTGCGCACAGCACAACCTCCGGGTCCTGCTGGGAGTTTTATTTCATTATTGAAAGAGTGAACACACACTGATGAGTCTGAGAGACACACAAACAACTGTTTCCTGAGTGCTGCCATTCAGATACAAACTCATACGCACACTTAGAAATATCAAATATATGCTCAAAAGAAACTGGAGTGCAATATACTTCATTTGAACTTTTTTATAATATATATATATATATATATATATATATATATATATATATATAGTAAGTAACTAAATAAATAAATAAATAAATAAATGTATAACAAGCGACAAATTAAAATGAAATATACTCACAAATATAGGCCTATCTCTCTGTGTTGGCCAGTGTAATGCAAGTCTTTTGCTATCGTCATACGATTAACTCTGAGGAAAAGGGGAGCCATTTATCAGAGCCACAATGAATAATGAATTTTCTAAAATTAAACACATGAAACATTTATAATTAAGGTCGTTAACCATTTTCAGGGTTAATTGGTGTTTCATTCACCCCAAATGTGTGTCAAATAACTTTTTTTGGGAAAGGTTATCTGTTTGGATGGGTTTCTTTAATAAGCTTGTGACACTACTTGTGTCACCATGAAAACCATGAGAAAGCACATATAATGGAAAAGATTCTTCTTGCTCGTTTACAATAACAGTTGTACTATATGGACATAAATCTACAAAGCTTCAGATCATTTTATGGCAATAAGAACATATGATCATTCACGTTTACATACAGTCAAAATTATTTAGACACCTGAACACCACACCCATACGAGTTATTGAAACATTTATTTTTCATATTTTTAAAACTCTCAAAACTTCGCAAATCCATTTCTGACTACTTTCTGATGGAACTTTCCATTTTTTTTTCTTTCTGATGGAACTTTCCATTTTTCTTTCCATCAAAGTTTTTTTTTCCCCCTTTAGAGAGATTGATGTTCTAGAGATAACAGCAGCATCAATACAACATTATTTCTTCTCTTCTGACAATTGTGGAGAAGCACAAAGCGCCTTAGATAAACACTCCCCCCAATGAAAACGCAGAGAAAAGCTAGAATCATTTATTTTTCACATCCCCTTAAAATCTCCAGACTCGCCCATTGCGGCATCACAGGAGTGTACCTACGGCCGCCGGAGAGCAAAGCGAGAGCTCACTCTGACAGAAAGCTTTATCACATCTCCATGACACATAGAGATGTTTCCCTAATCTCTTCCTGAAAAGCGTTTGAACTTTACCTTTCTGAGCTGGTGGTCTTGTGAGAGCAGCCAAGCTCTGTCTGATAAAGATGGAGCAGAAAGATGGAGCAGCACAGCATATGTCTGAGGCTAAGGGTCAAGCCATTAAATCACGCTCTTATCTGCCAACACAATAATGAAAGTACGCCTCCAAGTCACAGTCCTGAAGCAGAAAGCCAACAAAACACTTCCGACTTTGTGATTTCATTATGTTAATGAAATTAAACTCAGATATTTTTATAATGTAATATAATATAATAGCATGAAATGTTATTCGCAACCAGTTCTAATTCTGTTATGAAACAGGATATTCATTGAGAAACAAGATAAGAGTGAACTTTCCATTGGGAAATGATTGGATTGGGAAAAGCCGTAGAACACAGTGCTATAGTGCTATACACATTTTTTCTTTGGAATAATATTTACTAATTAATTGTGGACAATAAGTCCAGGAAGATGCATTTAGAAAGTAAATTTTAATTTCACATATGGGTGGGCAATACACTGGTAGACACGATTAACCAGTAGAAATTTGTCAACCCGTAGAGATTTTCGACAATCGCCTCTATCGCGGTTACACGCTTACGTGACACTGATGTGCTACATGGTCACGAAAACTTATTGTTTGTGCATGTTTTTAAGCATTGCAGTTTAAGCCGCATTGATTTTAAGCCATTGAAATGCAATCAGCAGTGAAAAACAACTTTCTGAGAGACTGTTTCTGAGTGCTTTCAGAGAGGCATGCACATGAAGACGGCGCTCAGAGAGTGCAGGATTATTGAGTTATTAGAGTTGAGTTATTTTTGCCACTTTATAGGCATTGAACGGTTTAATACACACACTTGTATGTGCCAAAATGCCGTTATTTGCAAGTATCCTCATAAACACAGTAATTTAAGTCTTAAGTGAAGAAAGAAAACACGTGTAAGAGTATATTGGATCCGGGCAGCTCTTAAAATGACAGCAGTCTAATATTCCTGCTGTCTGTCATTCATGTTAATCAAACAACAAAAGAGAGAAATATCTCACTGCTCTTGACTAAATCACTTTAGTAACTTTAATAAGAAGAAATATATATTTAATTTACACAGTGAAGAATATGCAGTGTTTTTGTACATTTGATTACTTTATACACTGTATGTAGCATTTCTTATTTATTTGCTCTTCTAATTAGCTTTTTAATCTTATTTAATCACTCACTGTTTTTTATTTATTTATTTATTTATTTATTTTATTTAGGCTAGAATTAGTTTTTTTGTGATATTGACACTGGTGAAGAACTATGAAATTTCTATGACCTTATTTAAAGCAAAAATAACTATATTGTGATATATCATTAACGTGAAATAAAACGACTCATAACGTGATTTTGGTTATATCGCCCACCCCTAAAATCACATTGACTTTATACTTAAAACATCTCCCTCGTTCTGTCTCCAGTGAGTTATGACTGGTATTTGTGGCATTATCCATATCAACTACCAGGATTTATCAGTGCAAATATTACAATAGTCCCATAATACCAATCAGCTGGCTTGCTGATGGTACAAAGAAAAACCTTTCCTGTGACATTTCTGCAGTCTGACAGCCTAATCTAGACAAACTTGAAGTTCATGTTTAAAGAGTCACATTACCTTAAAGTACCTTCATCACAAAGACACACACTTTTCCTTTATTTCAGAAACATTTTAGATATTTGTCTATTTTTTAAGCCAAATTCTAGAGAATGTTGGAAAAATCTATGCGATAGCTTTGTGGAAGGTATAGTCCATAATTTAAGTTAAGAAAGTTTCTCAAGTAGCTTGCAAATTGCATTTGTTTTTGTGCAAATTACAACTTGCTGCATTGCATTAAGATGACAGATTTACTGTGCCAGATTTGAAATCAATGAAGTTAACTACCATTGGTTATTGCAAGTCTTGTGACCAACTGCAAAACAGCAAGCTCAAAAAGGAGATTTAAAAGTAGAGAGCAAGAATTTGAGCGAAATTTCAATCTCTTTCATTAGACCACAGGTTTTTGGAACAAGGCTGGAACAAAGCTGGTTTGTCTAGTCCAAAGTGGTCTACCAACCCTAATCCGCTTGACCAAGATCTACCAGGTAAGCTAAGACCCCAAAGACAGGTCCAAAAGATAGACCACTTTGGACCAGCTTTAGACCATAAATGACCATCTATACAGTTTAAGTTAAACTGGAATTTGATCCAATATGATGCATACTCACAGTACCATAGGTAACAGTCCATCTCCTGCAACATGTAAAGATAAGTGTGATCTAGAGAGAATAGTCCAAGCATTGCCATGCCATAGGAGCCGACCGTCTCATTCACATGGCGCGAGAAGAGGGATGAGCATTTAGACAAACAAATCATTTCAGTCCAAGATTGCTCCGGCAGCACAGAGCTGTTCCATTATCACGCCACGGCTATCTGGGTAAAGCTCAATTACAGTGTCATTAGGCTGAAGAGTGGAGCTGCCAGCACTGGGAAATGAGGGGCTGACGAGAGAGCCTGCACAAAGGAGATACTAGAATAGATTTAAAGAGTCGAGCCTATAAGGCCAGGTTTTGCTAAGTAAGCCCAGGCTTGCTAAACTATTACATTTTAAATCCAAGCAAGCAAATATTCAGAAACCTGTAGTCCCAGGTCTTGTAGGATGGCTGAAACTAAACTTTCTGTACTGAAGATTTTACAAGGTCTAAGATGAATTCCGGTTGATAAGAAGAAGATGAAGCTAAATCTTAAGAGAAATTATTACTTGTCACTGTTGATTAACACTGAGAGGTTTTGCTTGTCAACGGAAAACAAATGTAGTGTCTTGAAAAAGCACAACTAGCTTAACTAGACACTGTATAATGCACCACCTACTGTTTTATAGACATTATTTAGAATCAAATATTCAAAAATTTTCATATATTCCAAAAGTATCCATTATTTTTGCTTCCACATAAAACTAACCCACAACAGCACAAAATGCAATACAAAAATCTGTTACACAAAATAATCTTAAAAACTACTCCAATATCATGGAATGCAATGGCACTTGACAAATCAAACATATATAAATGCAGTTATCACAATATGAAAATCAAGCTCTAAATGAATGAAATATGTACAATTAATAAACAAAGGCTTTAAGCAACACATTCCCTAAATATAACTGCACTAAAAAGCTGTAGTAAATCTGTAGTAAAATAATATAAAAATACCAATCCTTTGAACTGTTGTCATCAAGTTGGAGATGTTGTCTGGAAGGTGGGGTAAATCCATATACATCCTGAAGCATAGTGAATATCCAGAATGTTTCTTCCAATCATTTTCGTTCATTTCAGAGAATTAAATCCAGTTAGCAAGATAGCTTATAACTAACTTGAACTTTCTACAATTATTTCAAATAATTAATACATAATGCATAAACGCCGTTTTCTAGCGTCTCTGTATAAACCACACCCACTTTTCCACTGCTATTAAGCTTTGGTTGGCTTACAAACTAGTCAATACCTGATAGAATAAAGCCCTTTTTTTTCTCTCAAAATGGCAGTATTACTCGCTTAAACTAATAGGTTAGCTGGTTATCACGGTCTAGTTTGACCCTACTGGTAAATGCCCTACAGCAATATGACAGAAATGTATCTTTCTACATAGACCGCCATTCAATTTTAACAGCATATTCTGGGAGAAGAAGAAGAAGAAGAAGTATTTGTTTGTTAGAAGAATTTGTTTGGTCAGTATATATGTAGGATACATTCAGCAATCGTCATCCATTCAAATTCGCGATTCCAATATCACATCTCATGGCTCTCCAAAATACTCGATGCTGATTGGTCAGTCGCAGCATACCGCGGTCAGATATTTCCTAACAATGGTAACGCTACAAATCAGTCACACCGTGGAGTCCTCCTTTTATAACACATACAACTAGCGCTATCTTGTGTCTTTGGTGACGTTCCATTGTTGTGTATACCATTTTGATGTTAAAGTTTCAGGCCTTTTGTATAGACTATTTTTGTAAGATACAAAACATAGATAAAATACATACATATATTAACTCTTTTCGGTGGATTGTGTCGAAAACACAAATGCGGAGGGTACTAAGTTAGCCAGTGACACGTACACAGAATAGACAGGCAGGCTGATAGCCAGCGCATTGACCTTCTGATTTGAGCTGAGACCTTTACTGGTGATTGGCTCCTCGCTCGCACAGAAAAACAGCACTAGCTTCACATCACACGATCACCACTCGGCCATCCCATAATCTTCCCGTTATCTCCATGACAGCATGCAAAAGGGCTGGAGGACAGGAACGAGCCACTAAATGTCAGAGCTTGACACCAGACGTCATTTCGAAAACAGCTGAAATATTCCTGAGCGTGCCTGGGGATCAGACTCGATACTGTTGTGGTGAAATGAAATATTGATCTATGAAGACGCCAGTGACAGATTCTGACAGTGATTTCAGAAATACAATGAGTGTTGTATTTCCCTCCAAAAAGTTTTGCTTTTTAAGAAATGCTTGAAAATTAAGTATATAGAAGTCTTGCTTTTATCTTTACTGTAAGCCTGAAACAAGCCTCCAGGGCAGACCACAGGCAGGTGTGTTCATATAGCCTGCTGCGTTTAACGAATTCTGTACTGTTCTATAAAGGGTAATTTATTCAGTGGAAGGAGCTGAACTTTTTTTCTCTCGAACAAACTAAAGCACTCTAATTTTACTTCAAGGCTGTCAACTTTCTGTGGACGATACATCAGTAGGTAGCATATGGAAATATAAGTGTACTTTTGAACAGCCTCTGAGAGAAAAACTTAAGTATCAGTTTTAATCAAGTCAAATCACTTTTATCTCTATAGCGCTTTGTGCAAAGCTTCACAGAGATAAACAGGAAAACATCATAATCAGTTATGGAAACTCAATGGAGACAAATCAGAATCTGATGTAAAGTAGCTCTAAAAGACAATACTGTACTGTCATTATTTAGAGACACTTTATTTCAATAGTCCAGTTTAAATATTCCATTAACTATAAGTAACTTTGCAACTACATGTCAAATAACTCTCAAAATAGCTATTTTTATAACAAATAAATCCAAAAAACATGGTTACTGTAGTTAAACTATGGTAACCACAAATTAACCATGGTCTTGCTACACTATCCACAGTTTAACCATGGTCTTTGTAGTAAAAAGTTTGGTTACACTTTTACTGTAATAAAACCATGATTAATTTTTGTAAGGGTGGTAGTTGACATGTAGTTGCAAAGTTAGCCTACTTATAGTTAGTGGAAAGTCTGAAGTGAACAATCAAAATAAAGGTGTTACCTTTTGTTTAGCTGAAGTCAGTTCAGTGTTGGTTTAGATCAGGTCATCAGCATTTTCAACTTCAATTTGAAATGAGTTCAATTCAGCTGTAAGCAGTTCTACAAAATACTAATATTTTAATATTAAGATAATAACAGATGGGTGTAAACATGGGGGAAAAAATCACTAAAAATCTTAATTCATCATTTATTTTTTTATTTATTATTTATTTTTTATGCAAACTACCTTGCTCACCCAGCAAGTGTAAATTAGTCTGAAGTCCATAAACAACTAAACATGATCATCATTAATTATGCCTTGTTAAAAGTATAAAATTCTAAAATTAAAATGTCACTTTGATCTAGACATTTCTATGTGAGATTCACAGTTGAAATGCATAGATAACTTTCAGTACCTTGGTTACATGTCATTGTGCAGACAACTTTTCCAAAGTGACTTTTTGACACCAGAAACTAATTGCATTGAAGGTCCCTCTGGAGCAGCCTGATATTAAATGCTTTTCTCATAAAAAATGTTCCTATTTCTCAGAGATACTGAAAATCTCGCCTGCTGCACATGACCCTGTGGGTCCACCAATCAGAGGAGAACAAAGAACTGGGACACTGTCCAAGCCAGTCACTGATTAGCAATTCAAAGAAAATTCTGTTGGCTCTGCGAATGTTGTTCTGACAAGCCAGAGTTGTGTCTCTTAAGATTTTGCACTGCTGGGTCTAGAGATATAATTGGCCATTCGTAAAGCCTTGCCAAAATATTTTGTCTTCATAAAATCTCCTTAATAAGTTTGTTCTGGTTGGAAAAAGTCCTTCAGTGGTGCTCGCTATGCCACACATCACTTTTGCTATTGCTCATATTTGGGGTTAGAGATTTACATTTACATTTACATTTGCATTTATGCATTTAGCAGACGCTTTTATCCAAAGCGACTTACAGTGCATTCAGGCTATACATTTTACAATTATCAGTATTTTCAACAAACCTTATATACATGTGACTATTCCTACATCATTTGTAGGCATGCATGATGTCTCAATCATGCAGCTTGTTGAGGAGAGATGTGCTATTACTTTTTAAGCTATCAGGTTCACGATTTTCACCTGAGGACAAACAGGCACAAAATCCCTTTGATTTATACTGAGAAAGAGATAGAAGTCCAACATGTCATAGAGGCTTAGGAGTGTCCTTTAACCAATCAACTAGAACCACTCAGAACACCCTGGAAATCGCTTAGAACACCATAGCAACCACTTAGAACTCCCTAAGAGTCAAACAGAATTCCATAGCAACCACTCAGAACTCCCTAGTTACCACCCAAAACTCTCTAACAGTCACACGGAATTCCCAAGCAACCACTAAGAACACCATAGCAACCACTCAGAACTCCCTGGCAACCATCTACAGCATCCAAACAACCACCCACAACTCCCTAACAATCAGTCAGAAATGACTTGCAGCCACTTAGATCTTCATAGCAACCACCCAGAACAGCCCAGGAGGCAACCAGAACTCCTTAGAAATCACTTGGACCAACATAGCAACCACTCAGAACTCCATAAAAAGCATCCAGAACTTCCTAACCATCACCTGGAATTCCATAGCAACCACCCAGAATAGCCTAGGAACCTACCAGAACTCACCAACAACCATTTAGAATACCCTAAATCACCCAGAATTCCCTAGCAACCACCTAGATCTCCCTAACAGTCACTTCAATTCCTTAGCAACCACTCTGTAGGAACCACCCTGAACTCCCTAGAAAACACTCAGAACTCCCTAGCAACCAATTGGAGCATCCTGGCAACCACACCGAACATCATAACAACCTCCCAGAAAACCCTAGCAACCACCTAGAACACCATAACAACCACCCAGAACTCCCTAATAATCAATGATAACTCCTTAGCAACCACTTAGAACGCCCAAGGAACCACTCAGAATGTCATAGCAACCATCAAGATCACCCTAGAAATCACTCAGAACTCCCTAGCAACCACCTAGAACTTCCTGGCAACCACCCAGATCTCCATAACAATCACACAGAACTCCCTAACAACCACTTAGAGCTCCTTATCAACCACCAGGAACATTACTGGAAAACTCTAGCAACAGCCCAGATCATCCTAGCAACCTCCCTGAATTCCCTAGCAACCAGGAGAGACCTAGCAACCTGACAGAACACCCTAGCATCCACCAAGTACACCATAACAACCACCCAGAACTTCCTAGCAACCACAAGAAGCATCTTTGAAATTACCTAGAAAACCTTAACAATCCCACAGACCATCCTAGCAACCATCCTGATGTCCCAACAACCAACAAAGTCTTAGAAACCTCCCAGAACACCCTAGCAACCACCCAGAACACCCTAGCAAACACCAGGAACATCCTTGAAATTACCCAGAAAACATTAGCACCAGCCCAGACCATCCTAGGAGCCAACAAAGTCCTAGCAACCTCCCAGAATACCCTAGCAACCACAAAGAACACCATAACAACCACCCAGAACTGCCTAGAAACCACCAGAAACATTTTTGAAATTACCCAGAAAGCCTTAGCAACCACCCAGACCATCTTAGCAACCATCCTGAAGTCCCTAGCAACCAAAAGTCCTAGCAACCACCTAGAACTTATTAGCAACCACCAGGAACATGGTTGTGGCTAGAAGGGATACAGCTCCGACCGGAAACTAACTAACAATGAAATTTAATTTTCTACCTATTAGATTGTGTTTTATTAACGTCTACACCTACCCCAACCCTAAACCTACCCCTTACAATAATGCAAAAATAGTAATTATTTTTGTCACACTTTACAACAATAATGCTGTATTGATGTTTGCATGCCCAGTAGCGCCGTATGTATCCCTTCAAGCCTTAACCCAGGAACATCCTAGAAATTACCTAGAAAACCCTAGCAACCCCTTGTTTATCCTAGCAACCACTCCCCTAACTCCACAGCAACCACCCAATACACCCTAGCATTGTAGTGACAAGGTTTGCATAAGCAAGTAACTCACATTTTTATTTAAAAATATTCAAATCTAGTTATTATATTTCTTTGCAATATTGTGGCACTTTCATAACAGCTGATAAATAACAGGAAGGGATGCTTTACATGCATTGATAAAAATCATTGTATGATTTGTATCTTTTTATAAACGCAGCAGAGAATCAGCTCTTGGTCAGTCATCATCACTCTCGTTGTTTTTATCTTCTAAATATTTAAAAGACAGCTGCTCATTTTCATACTTAATCTGATATTCAAAACAGGGCCACAGAGGACAGACTCGATTAAACTCCCTCTCTCCCCCCATATTTCCATTTTCCGTCCCATAGACTCTGACTCGCTATCAAATTGTGTCGAGATCCTGTTAAACTGCAGTGAGGTCCTGTTACTTGCCAATTTCCCAGTCAATGATTTTTCATTTTCCCCACAGTCCCTGGATTCAGCGCTTGTTGGAGACCTGATGGATGGGCCAATCAAAATGTATGTATGTGTGTGTTGGGGACGGGGAGTGATCCGTGGCCTGTCGGCTGACAATGGTGGGAGGGGGGTGGGTTGGTGCTCCAGGCATCTGGAAAGCAAACAACAGCATTAGGGAATGCAAATTGAAACCACAGACATGCTGGAAAGGCTCCATCGCAGACGCAAATGTAGCACATCCTTGTCTCCTTATTGAAATATATCAGCGAACACTTTGCCCTAAGGGATGTTTAGCATCAGGAATAACCTGCGTGGCGTAATCCGTATCTGTGCCAGTGAATATTCAGCCAAAACACAATTTGCTCCCGTGAGTGACTGCTGATATATGATTACCTGTTGCTGAGCTCATCGCCCTCAGAGTGTAATTTGTTTATGTCAATCATATGTAAATACAGCATTTGCCTCTCATTTTCACATCTTGCTTTCGGTTGGCCACAAATTTTGTCTGAAGCAATAAACAGATGATTGGTATCTGAAAGAGATGATTGGCATGTTCCCAAAGGGCACTGTCCATCTTTATTGATTCAGAAAATATCCGACCATGTCAAGTTAAGAATCGTTAACTTTACAATAAAACGTTCTCTTAGGATATAGAGAAAAAAAAGTTGTTGCAGAGGCAAAGAAAGTTCAAATATTTTGAACATGAAAAATATTTTTCTTAGTATTCTTAGTAACTAAGTACCTAAGTTTTCTAAGAACATTTGATATATTTTTTGTACACAAGTTTTTGATGTAGATAGATAGATAGATAGATAGATAGATAGATAGATAGATAGATATTTGATAAATTAAATATAAAAAAATTAAAATATATATTTTTACATATATATGTGTACTTTTTAGAAATATTGATGTAATTTTTTAAAATGCAATTTCTACATTTTAATTATTTATAAAATATAAATATATACAATATATATTATGGAAATTATATATTTTTCATATAAAGATTATGAAAACGAACACATAATGGAGTTATTCCACAAACCCACCTGTATCCTTAATTCTGTAAAAATAATAATAATAATAATAATAATAATAATAATATGTATATTATATAAAATATATTTTTTTATATTTAATAATATTTAAAAATACATTTTAAATATATTTTAAAATACACACATACATTATGTTTGCACATGCATGCATGTGTATATTTTATAATTTAAAAACAAAAAATAAATATATATTGTATGTAAAATATCATTATGTATGGATTTTACAAAGGATGTACATAATGTACAGAAACATCTGCGTGGGATAATTTTCACACACGCATGGTTTCATTTGTTATTTTCATAATATTGTTTTATTAATATTATTAAAAATATCAAAAATTTCTATATTTTTCCAGTTTTGTATACAAGACAGACAGACCGACTAAATACCCTGAAGAAACTTAAAAAATAATAAAAATAATAAATACTTAAAATACAATAAAAATGTATGTGTGTATGTATGTATGAGGCAAACTCACAGAAAAGTACAGCTACACATTTTTGGTGGACTTTCATATTCCATGTGTGCACTAGGCGTCAGATGTCTCAATGTTTCCAGTGAAACAGCTGGACAGATGGTTGCAGGTCCTGTAGGTTAATGTAGCTGTGGTTCCTTCACTGCACCAGACCGTTTCTGACTCACCTGAGATTTTCCAAAAAGTTCTTTTCTTTCTCTTTTTTTTTACTGGTCAAATAAGAAACGCTGGGTAGTTTTGGAATATAGAATATTGACTTGGTCCTGTTGGGCTCCACCAGGTTGATTTAATAAGAATTTGGGGAGTAAAATGAAACCATGAGCGCATGACGGAGTTATTCTGCACATCCATCTGTGTCCTTAATTTTGTAAATAATAAGAAAACTAGCATCGCTCCTGAAATAGAGAATATTGGGTTGTAATGGAATTTTTTAATGACTATAACCTTCTTAATGGAACCAAGCTGATTTCAGATTTCAGACTATAAATTTATGTGAATAACAGTATCTGAATGAAAGTGTATTTGCATTGCAATTATCTTTTTGCAGAGTTTGTTTGCCAACACATTTAATGGGTTTAGGACTTTTCAGAGTCTGATTATGCACTTTTCTGTGAATATACTGTAGACATCTGAAAACATACATCCAGAGCTCTGAAGACAATAAGACACTGTGCAGTGCCAAGTTGTGGAAAAACAGTGTATACGTTGCCTTCCTTCTGATCCCAACGTTATTTTTAATGAAGATCCAGACCATGTCAGTAAGAACTTCGTCCTTTGTTCACTTTATTCTACTGTGAATTCGTTTACAAACAAGGCACAATTCGACACAGGATTTTCAAAAAGATTGAAACTAAACGACGATGCTGTGCCGACTATGTTGGATCTGACAGTAATGTCGCAACATTACTGTGTGAGTAACTGCTTTTATTACATGGTCACTATTGCTTTGAGTTATTTATGTGTTTTTGACCTAAATAACAGCAGCTTCTTTCTATCTGTGAGGAATGTATGCTATAAAACATACACAACTATTAGTCAATCATAGCAGTGGACATTTACAATTGGCCAAGCCTATTCAAACAGAGCATTCTGATGAGGGGGGTTAAAAACAGGACAGAAAATAGCTTATTACTTCTTAATTATGATATTTTTTATGTAAAAATCTTGATAATATTATAAGTGGACCTCAAAAAGGTACAAAATAAAAAAACAAAGGCAGTTCATGACCCTTTTAATGAAATTATCACAGGAGTTTAAACATTTATCAAAACTTTCTGCCTAGTTTACACAAAATATTTTCATTCCAGCTCTTTATTCTTGGAAAATCTCCATGCGTTGTTTTTCAGCTGAAGATCTAAGATGCATTAAAAATTAAGTAATATTTTGCTTCATTTCAAAACGATTTCTGCAGGTCGCAAATGAAAAGCAATTTTATGAGTGTATTTAATAATGTTCCTCTGTAATGACTTCATTTCAATTTGCCACAGATTCTCTTCCATAATGACTAGCCATTTTCACACAGTGCTGCTCTTCAGCAACCACATAAAACATGATAATAAGACTGCTAAAGCCACTGTGCACAATGCACAATTGGAGAATGTTGCCCTCTTTTATGCTAAACAATGTTTGATGCTTTATAGTATCTCTTCCTGGAGAACTCTGACACAGAGTCAAAAAGAATGAAAGTTTTTAGTTGCTGAAGTTTAGTTTTAAGGAGTCGATTTAATGTCATGAACACTTGAAATAAGTGAACGTGTATCAGCAGTATGGTAATGGATCTGTCTGTCAGTTTGCTTACACCTGGACAGCATTTTGAGATGTATGATATAAAATGTGGCTTAAGGGAAGCCACCAGGGCTTGTTTTCTTTCTTTCTTTTTTTTCTTTTTCAGATTAAGTTTCAAGACTTTGCTTGGCTGGCCTCAACACTGTTTAAACCTGCAGTGTTATCCTAAGGGATAAACAATGTCTCTCTCACACACACACACACACTTCAGCATGGCTACAGTAAAAATGTTCTGGAAGCTCAGGACGTTCTCCAGGATTGCTGAGAATTACATCAGGTTTCGAACTCATATCCTTTCTTCTATGGAAACATGTGTCCCCCTGGTATAGTGCCCTCAAACACCCTCACGTATAATTGGATTTAGGATTTTTATCTAATAATATTAAAATGAGACATGATTTTCCCTTCTGAATTAGCTGAACTCAGGTTGAGTGTGTCTCTCAGGATTTATGCACTCAAAAAAGTACTTGGGCTAATACCTTGATATATAAAATCAAAAAAAAAAAAAAAAAAAAAAATACTTTTATTCAATAAGGATGCATTAAATTTCCTAGTAAATACATTTATAATGTTTGCTATTTCAAATAAATGAGTTTCTACAGTTGTTTTCTGTTGTTGTCATGTATTGCCTACCAATGGACAGGGGGAGAATTGCAGCTCACACGATCTAAAAATTACATCTCATTAATGTTTCAATTCCATACTTGACTTTGGTTCTGTTCATGAACACAAAAACAGAAGAAACAGACTGAAATTTAAGGTGAAAATGTTAATATCCAGCCTAAGTCTCCTTGGCATGTTCACAAGAGTTACGATGACTGATTCATGAATGAATCATTCTTTTGAGTTGAATCTTTTTGAATGAATTGATTAATCTGAATCACAAACTGGTCTAAAATTATGTAGAAATACAAATACATAGACAAATCATACACTGTATGATGGGTCTGATTTGCACATGTTGTTTTATTGTTTAAAATTCTCTATAAAATAAGGTGTTCGCGGCAACATTGAGCCTTTTCTGTTGCTCTGTGTAAGACTATATGGGCCATAGAAAAAAAATCATCTGTTTTCTGGCTTTTCTGTCTGTTGTTAAAATATATACGAGACTTTAACCTGCTCCACTCCATCAGAGCCAGTGGAATTGATTATCTTTGTGTGACCTGACCCAGTACCGGACCAAGCAAGCAAGTGAGCTGGAATGTAGGCCAACCTCACAATTATTTGAGAAGTTCAGACTCTCTCTCCTTGTCTGGCTCTCTCCTCCAGATGTCTTTAAGAGGTGGATGTTAAAGCCACCCAATGTTAAAGCCAGGAGAGACTCGATTCTATGAAACTTGTGGGAAAGAGTGTGGTAGAATGATTTCAAAACATTCTCTAAAATGCCTTACTGTAAACATGTTTTCTTATAGACTCCTTAAAAATTGTCGATAGTTCTCAAGTTGCATGTAAACCTGCACTATGAACAGCATCTATGGCTGCTGTTGAATACCACAGTAAATAATGTAGACTCATGAAGGTCTATTGGGCAATATGGGGTACACTGAAGTAAAGCAGCAATAATAATAATAATAATAGATACTATTATTATTATTTTCTCTGGCACTAATGCCATAGTTTATTTTGAACCAATAAAATTCCTTTATTATAAAGAACCACTGGATGGCAGCAAAGGCTTGGCTAATATTTAAAAATGTTCTTCACATCAGAATATCTAACAGCTTCAAATCTGCATTTGTTTCTATAAACTCAACAACATTAATAAGCAGCACTATTTCATTTTTACAATTAATAGGAAAAAACAGGCTTTTGACCTTTGCACTTACAGTTTAAGTTAGCACAGAATAAAGAATAATACTAAAAAGTTCCAGTGATTTGCCACGAGTATTCGTAAATTCATTGCAAACGGTCAGCTTTGAGGCTTGAAATGCATCAGATGTTACTGGGATTAAAACCAGCTAATCTTCAATTTAAACATGAGAGGTTTATTGTGACTACAAGTGTATTGGAAAGTTCTGCTGAGAAAGATATATAAAGGAAAAGATATGAGACATTCAAAAATAAACTTAGCTTGGGTACTTGACAGTATTCTCACACATGGGAAAAAAAAAAAAAAAGGTTAATAAATGGGTTTAATAAGAATGTCTATATGTCAAGTCAAGTCACCTTTATTTATATAGCGCTTTTAACAATACAGATTGTGTCAAAGCACTTAACAGTATCAAATTGGAGGATAGAGTGTCAGTAATGTATAATAATAAGATTAAACACTCAATTTTCAGTTAAAGGCATTTCATTATTGAATTCAGAGATGTCATTGTCTAGCTCAGTTTAGTTTAAATAGTATCTATGAAATCAAATTGACAATAATCATTAGAAATTAAGTGTCCCCAACTGAGCAAGCCAGAGGCGACAGCGGCATCAAAAAGATTGGTGTGTAGTACTAAAGCAAACCGCTATTGCTCATTGGGGTTTTTGATTCATCTCAGTGACTCGAGTTTTTGGAATCTGTTCATCAAAAAGATTCATTTACATATCTGTTCAGTGACGAGTTCGGGTTACATATTTATGCCAGCAGATGACGGCAAACGATCATTTTTGTGTTACAAGGGAATCACTTAACCATTGAATTGAGTTGTTAAAAAGACCGAAATTGTCTGTTCCCTGATCGCACACGTACATCTCGGAGACGTCTATTTGACGTCTGCATTTACATCTGCAAGATGTGTTTTTTAGATTGTTTGCTCATCTGCAATACGTCTATAGGACGTTTCCTTTTAGATGTCAAATAGACGTCTATTAGATGTCTTTAAGATGTTTATGATTTAGAATGTATGTAAAACTGACATCTGAAAGACGTCTGTCAGACGTTTGTAGACAGCAGATGCTTTCCAGATCAAGAGATCAGGCATCTTGCAGACGTACATGTGCTATCTGGGTCTACAAATCTACAGTTTTTATAATATTTCCTCCATTGTGTGAACTGCCTCCATTCTGTAAATTGTTCAAAATAGAGATTCACTTTGGGGAAATTTGACATATATCTCATCCAGTCTTTGTGCTACGAACATTAATCAATCTCTAAGATGATGTTGAGGAGATGCTATTAATGATTTGCCTGGTGGGCAAAAAAAAAAAAAAAAAATCCCATAGATTTACATTGAAAAGGGCATATCTTTGGACCAGAATATCATAGAGGCTTTAGGGTGGTCTTTTTTGACTTTGGTGACCACTTAGCTATAGTGACCACCCAAAACACCAAAGCATCCACATAGCAACATGCTAAAAACACTTTGCAACCACAAAACAAAGCCCCGCAACCATACAACATAGCACTGGGAAGCAATACTCACTTATCATCTCAGAAAATATATGTGTATGTATCTTGTTTTACAATCACGTTAATGCATGGGCCCAACAAGTACAAACCCCAGTGTGTGTGTGCGTGTGCGTGTCTGTGTAAAGGCTAACTACTTAAAAATCTTGAAGAAAACTGTATCCAAAATTATTACTGGATAAGAGACAGACCATAACTTTATTGTCTTGCCTTCAATGACATATTTCTGGAAGGTGGAACAGTCAAAGTAAGCAATAAACTTGTATTTCACAGTGTTCCCGAAGACACTGCACAAAATATTTTAAAGAATTTTCATTCTGTCAGCAAGGTCAAGGCCCTCTTAATGTGAAACGCTATGAATCAGTGAAGAGTTCGCTGATGCTGATAAATAACAGCAATGGTCAATTTAGTTTAGCAAGAAAGGAATGTTTAACAGAGACAGAAGAATGTCTGAAAGATATGCAGCGCCTGAACCGCAAATACAATAAAATAACGTTTGGACTCGCTCTTAAGAGCCCAAATAAGAACCGTATGGCATTTTATTTCTGGTCGGTGGCTCCACAAACATGACAAGAATCTCAGATGTGGAATACAGCGCTGTTGACGTTGGACGAGCACATTGTCACATTATTAACCATCATCCATCTGGAGGTGGGAAGAGATACGCTTCAGATCTTCCTACAGCCATCCATCGCTCTGAAAAATAAACACAGAGGACGACACATTGTCACATTGAAGTTTTTGTTTCGTGGGGAGTCTGTCTGGTATCAATCTGTTGGAGGAAGACAGCGGAAGCGGATGCGGGGTGTTTGGAGCACACAGGACAAAGAGGATGCACGTCGCATTGCCTGCTGACCAGATTTCATCGAAGCGAGGGACATGCAGCAGGGCCTTGATGTCACATAAAAGAGATAGGCTTCAAACACACCAATCTGAAGCTGGGCCGCAGGCCTCCATGTGGGGTGTGAAAAGAAACGTCAGGTTCAAACGATGAGGAAGGCGTAGTTCTTCACGAAGCTCTATGATTTTCTGTGGTGGTGCAGTAATGGAATCCGAATGGTAATATTTTACTTTGATACATGGCATTGTATGATTATAATATTTATACACTGTGGTATTTAAAGGGTACTTCAAAGAATAGTGTCCCAAAGCGTGGTATGTGATGCAATTGGAATCTTACAAGTGGATTTGTTGATAAAGGAACAACGATATTAAATAAACGATTACTTAAAACAAATACAAATGAGATCTTGAAAGTCAGTTAATCAAGAACAATGTTCAAGTCTACAAGCATTTAACATCCACAGCAAGCATTTGCATAAGTGCCTCTGCAAGATAAAACGTACTTCCCTTTGAAAGATAGATGTGTCAAGTGTGAAGTTTTTTTTTTTTTGGTTACTTTGGTTAACCCAATACCTCTTGTTGTAATGCCAAGCCAGCAGAGGGAGCGCTCACCTGACTATTACCGCTATTACTGACTATTACCGCTCCCTCTGCTTCATCTATGGTGACTTCCTGTTTGGCGGCCATTTAAGCTGGGCCATGCCAAACAGAGGTTGTGAAGTATTGTTTTGCCGTAGCAGACTCTACTGAGCGTTTTCCTGGTTTTGCAAAGTCTTGTTTCATTGCCTTGTTTATTTTGTTACTTTGTACTGCTCTCTTGGATTTTGACCTTAGACTGTTGCCTTGTGTTTGTGGATATTTGCTGCCTGCCCTGACCATTGCTTGTTTTTGGATTACGCTTCTGTTTTGCCCTGAATACTACTGTTTGCTGGTGTTTGGACCTTGCCTGTTTTGACCACGTCTCATTGAGTCCCCGTTACACTTGTCCTGTTTCGGACTCTAGAGGCAAGCACTTAAGTAAATAACATTTTAACACAAGTAAAAAAAACACACATCTGCACTACTTAGAATTGGCCAATGTGTAAAACACTATGGCAGCAACACATTACATGCCCAAAATAACCACAGTAGTACAAGAATGCTACTTGTTGGTAAGGAACAGCCAGAGATGGTTAGAAAAACAAACCAATTATATATATATATATAAATTACATGGAAAAAGAGATGCAATTTTCTATGTTCAGTGCCGTTTAAGTATTTGCCAGTTTAATTGGGTCCAGACTGTGTTTCGTGGAAACAAAACTAATGGATATAAAACCCTATGTTTCTTAATGTAGAAATTGCCCATCTGCTGTACCGAGAGTGAGGGGCTGCTTGTTTTGGGAAGGAATAAGATGCTATTTTAGTCCCAGAATGAGAGATAAGAGTTTTCTGTCTCTCTGCAGAGCAGCTCACAATATACAGTAAATTATGTCTATTCCAGTAATCAGCCTCCACAATTGGGTGAAATTAACACAGACCCACCTGATCAGCAGGGAAAGAGAAAGAAACCGCATGAGCCAAACATGTAAAGAGAGAGAGAGAGTTGTAGAACAAATGAGATTATGCAGAATAATCAATGAGACACTGAAACTGATCCCAGAGCAGATACACTGGCATGAACAGATTGGCACAATCAGACAGGAAATGGCTGTTGACATCATTAGTCGTGTAGAGGGCACAGATGGGCTCGACCCAGGAGACGAGTAGGTGAGAGGGAGGAAAACATTGGAACAGACCCTCATAGCTGAGAGGAAAACATTTTAAAAAGGTCGATGTGTGTTCTTTTGTGGTTTTCAGCAATAAAAGAGTGAAAATGGTGTCATAACACTGAAATATCTAATTGGTTCTCACACTTCTTAGTGTATTGCATAAATACTGTAAATAAATGTGCATAAAGGGATAGTTTTGGTCCTGAATTTCAGTCTCACGGGACTATTCATAGTCAAGACATTCACATGCATACAGTTTCATAATAACAGCATATTGCCGTGAAAATATCTGCCAGATATATGGGCTATTTACAAATATGTTATGTATTAGGTTATGTATTATAAAAAAATTAGGCCTATGTGTTAAAATTGTCAGGTGACCAGGACAAGCATCTGTAATAAAATTTTAGGATTGATCGGTAGGGTTTTTTCTCACCAGATAGAGGTGAGTGGGAAAACATTACAGAACATTTCGATAATCTCTATCGCCCCGGTCCACTCATTTACAATATTCTGGGTCGGCTTTTATGTTCGCTGCTGAAACAGAGCTATGTTAATACTTTGGATTGTTTTGGAATTATTTTCCTTGAATGAGAATAAAATAAATGGCAAAATTTGCCAAGACCTACTGGTTTTACATTTTTTAGTTTCATAAACCACACTTGATTTAAATAAATTACATTATTAAGCTGAGGAGGGTTTCTAACATTCACCTTCACTACTTGAAGACCTGAGGGTGAGGAAGAAACACTAACCTATGTTCAAATATGAAGTAAGGCGACATATATTCAACGTGATGTCTGAGGGTGATCTCAGAGGTCCATGGATATCATAGGCTGTCTAATTATTTGCTTGCAATGTTATATCTCTCTGCTTATACTGTAGAAGCATTAGATTGCTGGCAGGTGATATGTATAATTAGGGGGAGGGGACATTTTCAAGTTATTGGTTGTGTATGCATGATGTAATCATATCAGATATTAAATGTTTTCTACATTTTACAATCCCATTAAATTGTGTTTATAATTACTAACATGCATATATGTTATAAAATTGTAAACTAAACTACAGTAAAATGTTTTCACTTGTGGTCAAAAGACGTTTGGACCTCAATGTTTATCAAAGTACCATGGCATTACCATAGTTTACTCAGTAAAAGAGTGTTTTGATATATATATATATATATATATATATATATATAATCACTTGGGTATCATCACTCATGTCTGTGTGTTATAAGTGTGTGCGTGAGTGAACAAAATGAACGTGACACAGATATTTTCAAAATCTTTTGATCTATATAATTGACACAAAGGGTTTTTTCTTTCTTTTTAAAGAACATACAACAATGGACAGATCATTTCCTCAGTCTATTCAAAATGTTCTGCTTTCAATCTTAAACACAAACTCCCCATTATTGTTTTTTTTTTTTTAAAAAACAAACAAATAATAAAGTATATACCAGAATGCATTTTCATTTTTTCATCTCAGCACATTTTGACAATATCAGCCACATTCATCAGTAAAGAGCCAGTGGCAGTGCCAGCGTTACGCCATTGCACCTAGAGGTGGGACTATTTACCTGACCTGGGGTCAGACTACTAACTGTCAATGATTTAACAAACATGCTAAAGACAGTTAAGACTGATTTCAGTTCAGATCACTCTACAATTAGTTAGTGAATTGTACCACAGGTCCATTTTTTCAACCACATCTGATCCAATCGATCAACAAAACAATCCATAACACCGCCTGTGGGATATTTCTCTGTTATCGACCCCTGATCGTGTGATGTAGTCATGCGGACGTGGCCGCGTGCGTCATGCAAAGTGCAGCATTTCTAAACTGGAAGGGAGAGGGTGTTGTTCTCCATCTCAGTGACCCAGTCAGATCTGTATGTCACTTTATAGTGACCGAAACTGCAGCACTTTCTCTGCAAAGCTAATGGCATCCTTAATCAGGTACATCACTTCCTGTAACCTCTACAAATGTAAAGTTCATTTTAAGAGAAAAAAAAATACACTCTTTTCAGGTTTGGTCAAAATACATCATTCTCTCTTAGGCTCGAAACTCTATGCAAGTACGAGAACACAAATGCTTCTAGCTATGCTTGATTTTACATTGCATTATGAAATTAGTCTCAGTCCATCCATTCTCCAAACCACTTATCCTCTGCAGGGTCACGGGAATGCTGGAAATAAGCTTTAATAAATATTATTACGTAACAGAAGTACAAAAGGTGCACTATTATGGGTATTAGGCATCTTTTGGCAAACCTTTTACCTACTATCATGGCAGAGCTACAGTGAATTTAGCTTAGCAAGCTAGTTCAGTTAGTCCAACAGTCAAAATGTTTATAGGTATAACAACCTGAACACATCCAGTTCAGTAACGCAAGCATTTGACAGTAACTCTATCGCCCCCTTGAGAATCAAGGTATTGCTACATTAACGCAAAAATGCACATTAGTATGCATGCTTACATTATTTCAACAAACTATCTATTCTCCAGACCACTTATCCTCTGTAGGGTCATAGGGATGCTGGAAATTAGCCTCAATGTATTTCACAACGCAAGTTTTTGCGTGCATTAGCCAACTTTTAACAACGTTTTTACCTACTATCGTGGCATAGCAACAGTTTGAAGTGAATTTAGCTTAGCAAGCTAGTTTAAGTTAGTCCAACCGTCAACATGTTTATAGCTATATCTACCTGAACAAAAACAACAACAACAACAACATTTGATTCAATAACGCAAACATTTGATGGTAACTCTATCGCCCCCTTGAGTACTAAGTTGTGCTACCATTACATTAATGCAAATATGCACATTAGTATGCATGCTTATGTTATTTCAACCATCCATCTATTCTCCAAACCACTTTACCTCTGTAATGTCATGGGGATGTTGGAAATTAGCCTCGGTGTATTTCATAATGTCACATAAGTACGGGAGGCATGCATGTTATTTAGATTAGCAAGGTAGGTAAAGTTAGTCCATCGTGTTTATAGCTATAGCTACCTTAATGACAACAACAACATTCAATTCAATAACGCAAACATTTGATGGTAACTCTGTTGCCCCCTAGGTGTGCTATCGCTACATCGGCGCAAAAAAATTAGTATGCATGCTTGCGTTATTTGCGATTACATACTTGCATAGAGTACGATTCTTACCTAAAACTGACAGACTTTCATTGTTAAAATGTTACGCAAATGTTTGCGCAATGTTGTGCAACACCGTTTTCACTTCAACGATGTGTGCGTACCTTAAACAAACCAACTTGTCTGCTAATGAAGGGCAGGATGTGGGGCTGGGACATATTTGAGACACACATCTGTGACTCAGTGAACTAATCTGATCTGATGTGATGTGGATGCAGCATGTATTGAGTACACGTGTATATTTGTATAGTGAGTACTTACAAAGCAACGCTTTCTCTGAAGTTCACTCACACATAACACACACACATCTCTATGAGGTTTGAATCAATATCAAATTAACAATGTCCAGAGACCCCTCCACATCCCTCCGGTTTCGAGTCTTTCATTCTCCGGCTCGTCTTTTCCTGTGTGTAAAATCCCTTTCTGAGATGACGGTCATTATATATCTGTCCCACGGATTAGAGCACATCATTTCGTAAAACGCGCCCGTTTCTGGTGCATTAACGTTTCATCCCAAATATTGCTCTAGTGCTGTAGAGGGTCCTCAAGGATATACTGAAAATGTGACTGTAGTTAGTACACGTTTATTTACATCCAGAGTAAATACATGTTGTGTTTTCTTTAAAATGGCCCCTGAAACCCATTTGCAAAGCAGAGTGCGGAAACTAGTACAATAAACGAGAGAGAGACAGATAGAGCGTGAGACAGCTGGTCTTCACAAAACAAGACTCAGTAAAGCTTGTTTTCATGATTAGAAAAGCTTTAAAACAAATATGAGAAGAACACACGGTTCTTTCAGATGTTTTGTTCACTTTGATCGAGTATTGAAGGACATTCTCAAGACGTCTCATCTTTATGGGTCTTAATGAATAAATAAATAGAATCTAAAATGATTTTTGAATAAGGAAAAACCAGCATGTTTTGTTTGTTGGGGTGGATTTTCATAGCTATTGTTACAGATTGGCGCATTCTCAGAGACCTTTTACACCACAGACATAAAGACAAGCAAAAGACCAGCTCTAGGGGTGTCATATATCAAATAAGAGACAAAAAAGTACACAGATCTAAGAATATTCCATGATGTTCTTGTTCAAGACAAAAAAAAAAGTGATGCATTTGCCGGTTTCCGTTGATGTTTGCATGTTTGTTTTGGCAATGTGACTAACCCCGCCCCTCCACAATCCAACCCAGTCCTGTACTCAGTCCCAGTTGGTGGAATTGCCTGTCAATTATCGCCTAAGCAAGACTGTGACCAATGAGAGAAGGTAGAAGCTGACGCAAGGAAGGTTCTGGCTGCTTCTTCCGTTCACCACCTTCTTGTTCTCTGACGGATAGGCGTATACATTGGGTTTGTCCGTGTTTGGGCCCGTTAAACGTGGATCGCGAGAACACTGATCGTCGGCACACATTCCACTTCCTGAACCGCTGATATCATCACCTAAAGATGAGAACACAACAAGGAGATTCATGAGCTGAAGTGAGACAGAGTTCAGGAACGTTCCACAGTAATGACGAAGCTACATTCCAGGGTTGAAGAGTAACTAACTTAAAGTAGCTGCACTTCTAAGTTAACTTCAGTTTTTGTAGCCTTTTTGTAGATATTTTTTAATTAGTTTTGAATCTGACTCATTTTAGTGAATCAGTTCATTCAGTTGGTTCATTTTAATGAACCAGTTCGAAGATTGATTCACAAAATAATTTCAATCATCACTCAATTAGTATCCCTTCTTTTTGTAGCAAAATAAGTAGTTAAGCACAACTGTGTTTTCAATTCTATTAAATTACAATTTTTAGGGTTTATTGGTATAAGATTATCTGTTCAACATTGATGCTTTCACCCTCTTCGCATCTTCCATTCCACCCATCTTCATTTTGTTTTGTGCTAGATAATACCGATAACTGTTAATATAATTAATTATTATATTATTTTGAATTATTTTAGAATTGTGAACACACATTTTACAGAAATTACTGGCAGGTGATATAGAGCTAAATCAGCAACAACAATTCACTATCAAACTGTTGACTTTATGTCAATGACTTTAAGAATAAATAATTTACTATTTTCCATAGTGAAATCCAAAGCAATCTCTTATACAATGCCATTCAAAAGTTTGGGGTCAGATTTTTAAAATGGATTCAAATTCTAAATGTGATTTGATGAAAAATACCGTGAAAACTAATATTTTGAAATATTACAATTTAAATTCTATTTGAATATATTTAAAATGTCATTTATTGCTGTGATGTCAAAGCTGAATTTTCAGCAGTATTACTCCAGTCTTCAGTGTCACATGATCTTTCAAAAATCATTTTAATATGCTGAATTGCTGCTCAAGAAACATCTATTATTATCCATGTTGAAAAAAAATTGTGCTGGTTAATATTTCTGTGGAAAATATGATACATATTTTTTTTTTTCAGAATTCCTTTAAAGTTTAAAAGAAGTGCCTTTATTTGAAATAACTGGAAGTATTTTCTAACATTATAAATGTCTATACTGTTACTTGCTGAATAAAAGTATTAATTTCTTTAAAAAGACATTTTTGAACAGAAGTGTATGTGTATATTTACTGGTGTCCTGGAAGTCCACATCGTTTCCATTGATGGCGTACTTCAGTCGGTTGATCATTATCTTAAGCTGCATGATCTGTTTGCGTACAGTCATGTCTGGTTTGGTAATGTCAATCTCCACCTCAGGATTATTGATCTGACTGGCCAGCCCGTCTCCCATCACGTCTGGCAGATATCTGACAGAACATAACACAACAAGAAAGATGCATGTGATCCTTTTTAGAGGCAACATCACAGACAGACCCAAATAAAAAAAAAGAAAATAGATTTGAGTATACATTTGGTCACTGATAAGTGATATCTGTGTTCCCCAGCTTTTGAAATAATCTTGTAGCCGTTGTACATGAATGTGAGTTGTGTTTCTATTAAAACTGAGGTTGATTGAGCTGTTTATGTGCATTTACCTGTCCACACTCATTCCGTTCCAACATCTGTCTGCTTCACTCAGTCCAGACTCACGATCCACACACAGTTTTCTGGGCAAATGGACCCAGTACTGCATGATATCCCTCAACATTCTGGACACATCAGATAACTGAGAGAAAGAAAATGGGATGGAAAATGTGATCTCACAAACAGGGTCATAGACAGCCACGAAAAAAATATTTATATTTACAAATAATAAAATAAATAACACTTCAGCTGTTGTTTATGTATTTACAAAATGTTCCTACTCAGCATATGCTGACATTAATCATTTTGCATATTATTGAGCCTGTGCAGTTCACAGTAATATTAACCCTATAAAGCCTACTGTCATATTTAATTAGCAAATTTTGAAGGCCTCTAAATCCCCATCATGATCAAAACTTTGCTGAAAAACCTGTTGTACACAATCTGCTACATGCCTTCCGTCATCTGATTGATAATTTATACTTGCTAGCAAGTAAAAGGCCTATTATCATTCTAAAAATATTATTCAGGTTGTGGTTCACGTCTTTTCACTGTGAAATCCAATACTGATTTTAATCTATTACTGTTAATAATATTTTACTTGACTGAAGCAACTTAGGTTTATTTGGTTATCCAAAGATAACATTTTTAGAAAAATCATATTAAAATCAAGTATGTATCAAATATGACACATCAGCTATTGAAGAATGTATAATAGTCCATCTCTCAATCATCACTGTATTGCATAGCATTATATGTTTTTCCCTCCACTATAAAATCTATAGAGCTTTAAATGTACAACTAAGCATTTAAATATCTTTTTACTAAGATGTATTATTGGGAGATATAGAGTGACAACTCTATAGGTATTTATATACATTTCATGTAAGTAGTCTGTTATACTGTTATAAAAATCTCATTGATTTTCATTACAAGCTATTAGAAATTCATCTTACTTTTCAGCCATATAAATATTGACAGCTGCACCAACTTGAATATTTTTGCTCAGTTTGAGCAAATTTTTTATAAATATGTTTTTTTTTTCCTCCTTGAGTATGAGCTTCATTTTCTTCTATATCAGACTAGTCATAAACACCTGATGTATCAAATATAATACTCATCAAAAAAAAAAAAAAAATTCAGACTATTATTTCATATGTATGATTTACCGGGTTAATAAACACCAGCGTTAAAAGTACATTTTGTGTAATCAACAATTTTGTTACTGTGCTGGGTTGCTACTTTTTGTCCAATGTAAAGCTGTAAACCATGCAAACACACTCACCACTTTCTCCAGTTGGGCTCCTGGGGTACCGCTCACTTCTTCTGCCGTGTTTCTCCCTCGCTTGATCTGTTCCTCAGTTTTGGAGCTTGGAGTAGGAGAACCACATGCCTGAAACACCTGAAAAACAAGAAAGGGTTCTGGTTAACACTAGTTCAAGATTTACATAAGCAGGAGTTTAAGATTCATTTACTGATGAAGGATTTAAGATGATAATAATTCTTGACGATACAGGATATACTTATGATTTAGTGATATATTAAAGGTTAAGTCTTTTCAGACAGCACTGACCTTATTGTTGAACGTGTTGAGGTTGTCCTGCATGTAGAGAATAGCTTCAGCAATGCGTTTTGGCAGAGACAAAACCACCGAATCCACACTGTAAGGCCGACTCAGCTTGTCAACTACTTCCAGCATAGCATCTGCACACAAAAACAAACAAAAAATCTTTATATCATGTTGACTTTTTTATCTCGTGTG
Source organism: Spinibarbus caldwelli (assembly GCA_039654775.1). Taxonomy (NCBI): domain Eukaryota; kingdom Metazoa; phylum Chordata; class Actinopteri; order Cypriniformes; family Cyprinidae; genus Spinibarbus; species Spinibarbus caldwelli. The sequence goes on along the minus strand of CM077235.1, from coordinate 30,259,026 downwards.
TCACAAGCTGTCATGTCCTTTACATTTTAATTATAAAAGAGTACAAAACTGCCATTGCATTGATTCTGGAAGTATTTTTTCCATTCATTTTTCCAGTAGAGATTTTTAAAAAGTCTTGGTTAAAGCGTTTTAAACCATGAACCAAACCAACCAGATTTGAGGTGAATCGCAACATTATACATTATAAAAAGAAGTATTTGAAAATTAAAAGACAAAGGCACAAGACTGTACTTAACAGATTTAATGAGGGAAAGAACTATAGATTTTAAGATATATATAGATTTTTTAAGATCTATATAGATTTTAAGTTTATTGTTTCAACAAAAGCATATTTAACAACTTCATAGCTCAGAACAGGTCAGTTTTTAAAGGTTTATGTTATCGCTAAAAATACATTTTTGATTGTAGAAAATGAATGGAATTTTTACTTCTGGAACCCAACTATTGCACACTATTAGTGTCCATATTGGCCCCGCCTACCTGCCAAATTCCTCCACTCAGAGTCCAGATCTGCTTGATTGGCGAGACAGCCCTTTATGACATTCTTACAGTAGTTTGAGCAGGGCTTGGCAAAGGCCACGCCGCTACAGTGAGGACAGTACGTCATCTTCATGACGGCGTGCACACATTCAGTTCTCAGAGATACCTGCAAGACAGAAACAAAGAATTTAGAGAACAGCTGAAGCATATTTATACTGACTCATGTAACCAAGAAAATGCCATGTGAATTGTTTTGTGTCACACATAATGAAAATGTGATAATTATATCCTGCTAATAAGTCAGTTCCTACAGTTTCCCATGAGGTCTAAGGATGTGGGATGGTACATTGTGGTACGATTATTGCATAATATCCATGATGCTTCTCTACACAGAGTAACCCCCATGAGGTCGGAGATGTCTTTCATAATATTCCCTCTTTATCAGAAACCTCCACCACTCTGAAACCAAAGCTTGGGATTCATTTAGGGCCTCTTAGGGAAAAGTAATGCAATTATTTAGGATAGGATAGAAAAACTTGACATTTGCTTGTATGTTTAAATGAGTCTAATTTCACAGATATTGGAAGCAAAAGCAGTTTTTGTCTAGGTGTAAATAAAAATGCAGTCAGCATGACAATTGATTTATGTAAATGTACCTGATTTCTTTCTGTCCTAACAGCATTATGCTGCATGAAACATTCAGTCACAGCTGCGACAAGCAACTTTGACACAGTTTCACAAAGATGAATGTCAGCAGAGCTGTATATTGCAATGACTTGTGTGAAGCAACCAGTTCTTAACATTTTTCAGTCAAAACTTTTAATGCAATCAGATGATGAATCATTTGGAGTCACATACATTCCTTTGTTATCGAGTGGGAGTCGTTCAGAAAGCGAAGGAATCTTTGTGGACTTTTAGTGGTGGGTACTTTTGGCACATAAAGGAGCTGTGTGAATAAATTTGCATTTCATTGTAAATTGTACTTTTAAATTCAAATCGAATCAGACAAGTAACCCCAGATGACATCAGTGCAGTTAATGCTGAGCTGCAGTTCTGTCATATGCATTCAGCAAGATAAAAGAAAAATCCACTGCCCATTATTAAACCTGGACGAAAACTAAAAAAGTCTAAATTGGCATATATTGGTAAATTTTTCCTCATGATACTGTGGGAAAGCTGTAAAACTGATGTCTCCAGAAAAAAAAAAATTGATTTCCAACGTTAGCATATGACGCTTAAAAAATAGATGTGCAGATGACATTTAGAGATTTAGTTCATTTCTTATTACAATAACAATAGTCTCCAAGTTACATCCTTACGCCAGTAGGAGGTGACAAATGACTATCTTTAGGTCACTGAATCACTCAACTAATTGTTCAAACCCACTGATTCATCAAGAAACAAAACAACTCTTTATGAGTAAGTCACTGAATTATTCACTCAAACAATTCGTTCAGTTGATTTATTGTGGAACAAAACAACAGACTGTCTTTATAAGTGAGTAACTGAACCATTCACTCAAGCAATTTGTTCAAACATACTGATTTATTTAGAAACAAACCAATGACTGTCTTTATCAGTGAGTCATTAAATTATTCACTCAAACGATTTGCTCAAGAACACAGATTTATTGCGGAACAAAACATCAGACTGTCTTTATAAGCAAGTAACTGAATCATTCACTCAAACGATTTGTTAAAAAAAAAAAAAAAACTGATTAATTAAGAAACAAAATACTTAATGTCTTTTGAGTGAGTCGCTGAATCATTCATTCAAACAATTCGGTCCAGAACACAGATTTATTGCAGACCAAAACACCAGACTGACTTTATAAGCGAATAATTGAATCATTCACTCAAATGAGTTGTTCAAACACACTAATTCATTCAAAAAACAAACCACTGACTATTTTTATAAGTGAATCATTGAATCATTCACTCAGATGATATGTTAAAAACACAGATTCATTCAGGAATGAAATGCCACAAAGTGTTAGCGTTGCTAGGAGTCAAAAGTTCATTCTGTTGTGGCTTTATTGGCCGAATGTAAACTGTAATATTGTGTCAGTTACTCAGTGTTATCTTCTTGTTTATTGAACTGTGTTATGAAAGCAATCTCGACGTATCTCACAGCCATGACACAAAATGTGACTGAAAGGCAGTCATGGCTAGTAGATTCACGTCACTATTAATACGCACATATATTTCACTTTAAAGTGCAAATAAACTGAATCAAGGGAGAAAGAAATTTTTGTCACATGCTGAGACATAAATAACTGGACTGGACTGAGGTAAAAAGACTTGCATCAGACTCCTACACACACACCACCCTTCAGGGAGACCTGGCAGTGCTTGTTACCCGAAGGATGACTCAAGCACTCACTCTTTAATGAGGAGAGAAGAGAAGAAGGAGAGAGAATAAGATGAGAGAGAGATACAGAAAATAGACAAATGGAGTGAATGTGAGAAGAAGGATGTGTGAAGATGCACAGGAAGCTCCAGGGAGGAGGGAAAGTGAGGAGAGAAGAAGAGAGAGAGAGTGTGAGAGAGGAAAGTGGAGAGATAGAATAAGTTGAGGGAGGATAATATGGCACATCAAAGCCTCTGAGCATCTGTGATTCATCAGATCAGAGCAGGATAGAGAGAGTTTGCTGCCCAGTGTACGGCTCAGTTCTGACACCGGACCCACATTTGGGAGCCTCTTAGACTTCAGTTCTGGAAAGTCTCAATTTATTAATATTTATGAATCAGTTGATTGAACCAATCTACAAACTCACCATTCACTCAATGCATTGGTCTGGGCGTTTCTTACTGAACATGATGTGAACATTGAACACTTACCAAATTTTTCCAATTAAATATAAACATTTATATAAATATTAATAAATATGAGAATATGACAAATCATTATTAATGAGCAAAATCATAGCTTATGTAAAACCAGGGAGAGTTGCTTATGACTAATGAACTATATGCTTAAGGCAGAAATATTATATATTTTTCTTACAGCATCACTGTCTGTATGGGTTATGTAACTCTAAAGGTGCTAACGAGTCATATTTATTCAATATTTGTCAATTTAACCTAAAACTGTCAATATGTCAAAATAATGAAGATCCAAATGTACATTTGGGAGGAGCTTGTATCATGTTTCACATATTAGATTCCATGTTTCATGTTTCATATGTCATATTTCAAAAATATGCAAGCATCTGCTTACTTCACTTTGATGACATTTCTTTCAGCATCTCTCCTCCTCCTTTATTTGTTAACAGCTAAATTATTACTAAATTCTAGCAAAACAAATATATTATATTTTTATTTACTTCAAGCGGGGATCTACAGTAAGTGCTTGAGCCGAGTCCCATATTTAATGTTTATTTAATGTGCAAGTAAAGTGCTTTAGGCAACAATGTGACATGTGACATTAATCTCAATTTGACTGAACTGGAACACGTGAGAATAACCAAGTTGTTTGTGGAATTGTTTGAAGGAACCAAATTCACAGAAATGAGTCATAGTTTCCGAACACTAAAGATTCTAAACATTGCAGGTTTAAGATCTGAAACTTGCAGAAAGACTGAGTTTTCTATTGCAGTGATAAAGAAACAGCAGATGGAGGAAAGAACAGAAAAAAAGAATGTGAGATGAACTCATCCTTTATGTGCATTTAAATATCTCTGTTTATCAAAACCAAGCACTCACAGCATATCTAGGCCTGTTTTTTACTTGCCATCCTGCCTTTGCATCCTAATGAGGACTCTGTTGCACATATGCCAGAATCTATTTGGCACCACACTCCCAAAACAAAGGGCTTAATAGAATTAGCGGTTTAGCTAATGCTATGATAGCTAGAGGTTAATGTCAGCAACAGTGTCTAATGTAATCCTTTTATGTGTTGCCATCTTATCGCCTCACGTTATTAATTTCAGTCCCGAATCAGAGACCCCGGGGAGCAGATTACACACGTATCCCTGATTCCTGATGATTAGAAGGAACTGCTGGGATATGTGTCAGGAAAACATACCAAACAGACCACAGCAAATCTGATCAAGAGCTTTGGAGTAACAGAACAGGATACAAGTGCAAAATGAACTGAAAACACTTTTGGGAGATTTTTCTTGGACAGAAATTAAACATTCTTGGACCAAACCACACTAACCAAAAGTAACTCAGAGAAGGCCAGACTAAATTAGACTTAATTAAGCTTAAATAGGCTACTGTCGACTCTGTTTATCTGAAGTGGTTTAGGAACTATGTTGTTTGCATGGAAAAACCTTTAAGTCAAGCTGAGTTTATTCCACCGGGCGGCAAATGTTGTTAACAAATGTTTCTTATGAGATACCAAGTTGCCTTCCTCAAGTGCGCTTTAGTAATGTTGAGTTGCTTGACTCTTATGCTCACCAAGGCTGCAAAATACAGTAAAAACAGTAATATTTTGAAAGATTATTATTTAAAATAACTGTTTTCTCATTTAATATATTTTAATTTATTCCTGTGATGGCAAAGCTGAATTTTTAGTATCATTACTCCAGTCTTCAGTGTCACACGATCCTTCAGAAATCATTCTAATATGCTGACATGTCACATTACAAAAGTAAAATGGGTTGTGAATGGGTTTTCACACCACCTTGTCTGTTTCGCAAAATTTTGAGTCAGTAGCAATGTCTCTGTAGACGTGCAATCAAATCATGTGAAGTTAGAGTGCCACTGAACTATTTCACAACACTGGGTGACAATTTCAGTGAAGATAACTTGTTCTCTTGAGAGCTCAGACTATGGTTAAAAATATCGCCAGAGCTTATTGCTCTCATTACGCTTTGTGTGAACAATCCATAATTATAATCTGCTTTGGGGAAATTAGTAAAACCCACATGAAGCAGAAGTACAGATTTAGAGAATCACAAATTAGAAATAAAAAAGTGTAACTTAGTCTGGAGGTTTTTCAGACTGCAATGCTAATTACACTGGGAAAATAAATAAATAAATAAATAAATAAATAAATTATAATAATTAATTAGGGGGGAGTATAATAATAATAATATCAGAGAATATCAGAGTATAATAATAATAATAATAATAATAATAATAATAATAATAAAACATTAAAAAATAATATTGTGAAGTTGTTCTGCTTAATATTTTGGTGAAAACCTAATAGAAAGTTCAAGAACAGCATTTATTTGAAACAGAAATCTTTTGTAACATTATAAATATCTTTACTGTTACATTTGATGAATTTATTGGTCCCTTGCTGCAGTAAATAAATAAATAAATAAATAAATAAATAAATAAATAACTTACTGATCCCAAACTTATGAATAGAATTTATTAGTACTTAATATATAACAGTTCCTCAAATCAAATGTATCTTGTTTATTGGTAATTTATCACCATAATGATGTTTAGATGCTTTTTTGTGTTGAAATTAGCATTGTTAACACACACATCACAACTGACATTGTCATAGCCACTCTCTCATTACTTTCTGCATTCAATGGACCCTAAAAGCCAAAACAATTGCGTCATGATGCCTTGTTTCCACATTCCCAGCTGTGATGGATCTGTGTTCAAAAGCAGAAGGCCTGGTCCTGTGAGGTCCGCTGCTTTCGTCTGCTCTAGATTGTTAGCTTTTTAGCCAAGGCTCATCTTATCCAACAAAAGCCCTGTGTTTCAGAGGATTCTCATGCTATTTATTCAGCTACAGCTGCATAATCCCTTCATCAGACACAATATTTGCTAATTATTGCTGTTTGATTACCATATTCAAATGCTATAGTACTTCACATCAACAAGAGTTGGCATTCACAACCCACTTCTGCAATATACTACCATGCTTTTTTAAACAAGTACCATGGGAGGAATGAGAAAGTTTTCTTGGAAATACAACAGAATACTATTCTAATACCATGTAATACATTCAAGTTCCGTGGTATATTTCAAATTACCATGGTATTACCACCAAAATCACATACAAGGGATTTGTATGGTAATAATGTGGTATTTTTAAAGTCTCTTCACTTTTGTTTGATTTGTTCATTCTTTAACATATGCTTAAAGTTCTTGCCAATGTCTTCCCGTCTGTCGTCTGATTTATAAGGCTCTACTTGTTCTTCTGTCCTTAAATGGCACGTCTGATATGAGATGTGTGTATGTCACAGCGCAGTCTAGATGTGCTCTCTTTACAGACGATCTTCTCTTTAGTAATTAGAAAGAAATATGGCTGCACTCCTCCCAGTGTGTGGAGAAAGATGTGCAGTGACTGGCCTACTTCTGAAGTCACAGGGAGCACACATCGTCCTTAATAAAAAATGAATAAAACGCAGGAACGACTAGAGAGGAAAGAAGGGGAGACCAGCTGTGCTTTTTCTCTTTTATTCTTTCATTTCCTTCTTTTATTTCAGGCTAATACTCCCCTAATACTTGTTCTTTTGCTTTCTTTCCTCTAAAAGTCTTTCTTCCTTTTTCATCTCCTGAATGACCCCAAGCAAGTTACAAGTTAAGCTTTTGGTGGTATAAAGTTGAGTATCAAAGAAAATAATTTCAGTGTCAGTAGACTAAGCTGTTTTATTCTACATGGAATGGATCGCCTCATTGCGGCAGGCATATTTAGATCACATGACCACCAAAAATGAAAACTCTGTTATCATTTACTCACCCTCAAGTTGTTCCAAACCTTTATGAGTGTCTATATTATGGTAAACATAAAAGAAGATATTTTGAAGAATGTTGGTAACCAAACAGCTGCTGGTCCCCATTGAAGTCAGAAACTATAAAACTACAAAAACATTTTTGTTAATTGTAATTAGTTTAAATTATTTGAATTTGTTAATTGAAATGAGTTGAAATTAAATATTATATAAAAATTAGATGTAAAATTTAAATTAAATGAAAATTTGAAATGTTGCTTTGGCAAAAAACTGAAAACTGGAACTAAATAAAAACAAAAACTGAAACTAAACTTGATGAAAACTAAAATAAAAATAAATTAAACCTAAATAGTAATATAAATAAAACAAAAACACAAAAGCACATAACAAATTACTAAAATTTAAAATAAAAAATGAAAATATAAGAAATAAAAGCTCATTTACAGCTCAATTAATAAGGGTTTTACTGAATAATTAATGTGCCTAATTTTTCTGCATTTAAAGCCTCTAGAAGGTTGGCCTGGTTTACTTCCATTGAAACTGTGTTACTAAAACCACGATTATTGCTTAAAAAACACCGAGCGACGAGTCTAAATTAATTTCTGTGGTAATCGACATAGAGCTTAACTTGCATTGAAAACGGAACAATCCATTAAAGGAATAAGTGAACATAATGCATGATTAAATTATGAATGAGTTCATAACAAAATAGAATGAATGACTGATTATTTAACAGAAAGCAAGTGGAGGAATATATAAGAGAAAAACAGCACTACTAGACATGAACTTTCTGTTATAAAAGAATGAAACAACGTCAGTCTCATTCCAAAACAACCACTTCTCGCAAGAGCGAGAGATAAGACAGTATGTTTAACCAAACCCTCAGAAGAAGAGAACAAAGCAAAAGTAGAACATTCAATTCCCTATAGTGCACACACACAAAATTCTTAATTCTTTCATTCTAAAACCTTCTCTTGTCTTAGTAAATCGTGGCCACATTGTAGAAATACGAATTGTACTAATTTAATTAAATCAGAATGAGGGAACAACTTATCTTGCATCATTGAACCATTATTTTCCTGTTTAACACTGTAAAGCTGCTTTGACATAAAGCACTATATAAATAAAGGTGACTTGACTTGACTTAACATACATGTACTGCTGTCTTAGAATCAGGGTTCCTACACATTTTCCATTTCAAAATTCCATACTTTTCCAGACTCAAATTTCCAAACCTCTCGGTAGATTTTCAGACCATATTTAACATAAAATTCAACATGATGTAAATGTTAAACAAATCACTTGTTAAATATCTTTGCAGAAAAGATGCATGAACTACAACTACATCTTGTACAAACTTGTCTTATACATATTATGTATTCAGAAATAATACGAGGAAAATGCTTTAAAAAAAATCTCAAAAGTCAAGGTAATTATAATTCAAAATGACTGAAGGTATAACACCAGACTATTATTAATGATACATGTTCTGTAAAAACAACAGCAGCTTTAAGCCTGTCACCATGATCCAAACATGAAATATCAGACATACAGTAGTAGTTCTTTACAGGTTTTTTATTTAGATTGCGCTGCTTTTCCATTGTCTTTTCTGAGTAAACATGGACGTGTTTGACTGCTGTGTTCGCGTCTCTTGCAGTGTCTCATGCATGAAACGGCTTTATAAAAACACTGCGCTCAAGTTAAAAGAAGTTGACTCCCAGCTTCTTGCATGTTTTACCTATTCCACTGCCCGCGTAGCATGTTTGTCAACACAAAAGTGCATTTTGTGTGAATGGCGCTTAGCGATATATTTGATTTATTCGATATGTGAGCGATAATCACGTGCGGCGGCATGTGGTTGGATCATTCTTTTCTCTTTACTGTTATCATTGGCATATTGCCAAAGTGTCTAATTCTAACATTTGGTAATATTTCTACTCAAAATCGTGATTCCTTGATTTCTAAAAAATAAAATTGTGGCAAAACATTACATTTAAATTAATCAACAAAATCGTGAAAATCGCCCAGGCCTACTTCTAACCTGCATTTTGCATAATGAAAAAGCGCACCTTGAATTCATTCAGTCATATTTGGGGATCACTAAAGAATCACTCAACAGCTGCCATGAAACCTCACTTCTTGTACGATAAATTTATTTTCATTAAATTCTGAATTTTCTATTATAAAAAACTAAATGGGGCAAAAGTCTGGAAACACAAACATTTTTCCATACTCTGCTTTCTTTTTTCCATACTTTTCCAAACCGCGTAGGAACCCTGTAGAATGGTGGAATTATTCTTTCCCTCTTACATGATGGGGTTAAAAGACATCTCTTGGTCAGACAAAACAGACCGGAACTGGCAAATCAATCATTTCCCCCACCTTAGTTCATACACACACAGACACACACACACATACATTGCCCTTTTCAATATGCAGTGCTGGCAGTTTCTCTGTGTTGTCAACCTTGACTTACTTTGAAGAGGTCAGACACAGAGTTAGGTTCCCTTCACTACTCATTTAGATTTCAGGAGAGAAGAGAATTGAGAAGGGGAGAAGAAAAGCAGAGGAAAAGAATGATTAGAAAACAACAGATGAACCAAAGTGGACAAAAACAACAAAAAGAAATCAAAGATCTACCTTTATCAGTGATAATGTAATATGTATTTAAGCCATTGTGGAACTATGGGAATCACTTTCCCTTAAATTATTACTATTGTTGTTTTTATTATTACATAAAACATTTAGACAACAGCAACTTTTAATAAAATATATTCTGCACATTTTATATTAATTTGAAGAATTTTTTTGTAGCTTTGTTAATAAATTGATGTGATAAAAAAATTAATTAATAAATCTATTTAAATGTTGTTTAATGGACATCTAAATTGAGATCATAATTAGATTTTTTTTTTTTTTTTTTTTGTGTGCCATACACTAATCTGACACTTAATTACATATTTGAAAAGATCTGAGAAAGTTAGCTACGTTTTATCAATTACCAACTGTAGCTGAACTACTTTAAAACTCCAGTATAAGTAGCTTGCAGTTTCAAAGTAGCTCCTCAAAACTGGAAAGTAACCTTCAATTCTTATTGAATGAGGTCAGGTTGGTTTGATCTGTCACTACTATTACTGTCTCCTCACAATGTCTGTGGTTTGTTTTAGGTTTCATTTAATTTTAAAGTTTCCTATGTCAGAAAAAACAGGTACTTTTACTAGGTGAGGAAAGAGGATCTTGTCTCCAAGGATTTCAAACAACTATGAATGGTCTTTACAAGAAACTAAATGTGCACTTAGGATGAACCTATAAAGGCAGCATCTCTGTCTAATGTCAGCATTAATTGGATAGACATAATACTTTTGTTGCAGTGTGTGTTTGTGTGTGGGTGTGTGTTTGTATGTACATTGATTGCCGGAGCCTCAGGGGTATTCATTGTGTCTTGTTTTCCCGATGCATTGATCCTACGCTGTTTGCCGCAACGCTTCAACATGCACCTGCGTTTGTGTGTCTGTTTGTGTGTTGGTTCTAGTAGGAGGTATAAAGTTTTTGCATTGCCACAGGTATGTATTATAAATGCAATGAATACTGAGAAGGAAATTATTCTGAAATTTATAACCAGGCGCAAAACAAATTTTTCAGTGTCAAGACATTTTTCTGTCCTCCAAGAAAGCTGAAATGCTGCTTAAAGTGAAGAAATCACAGCAAATCACAACATATTTGATGTTTAAAGGAATAGTTCACACCAAAACACTCATTTTTGATTATTTATTTAATTTGTATGCTGCTATTAAAAGTCGAAACAGTGACCAGAGGCTGTGAAGCCCCCAAAAAGTTTGTCAAAATATCTTCATGTACATCAGGGTTATGACAAAACATGTGGAAGTTCTCCTACCTGTGAAACCTTCCTGACCGCTTCGCCGCTGACCACCAGACCCTGTGCAAATGTTCTGGCCGCAATAACCGTGCGTGTGATTTTGGCCTTGAGCTCTCTCGGCGTGTCTCCAAATGGCTTCAGTGTTTCTGACTGCTTGGCTACACACTCCAGATACTCCTCTCCAATAATGTACTGAGGGTTTAAAGCTTTAAAGAGTCTTTCCAGCAGACGGGCCCAGAATTCATTCAGCGCCTCCTCGAGATTGACGTTGGACCCTCGGTAGTAGCGCCGAAGGTCTGAGTACAGATCCTGAAAGACCTTTGAGATTTGGGTGAAGAGAGGTCCAAAGCCGGTCTGGAAAGAGGTTTGGAGCGATGCTTCAGAACGGTTCAACAGCTCCAAGAAATAATCTGGAAACACAAACAAGAACATCATTAGAGCAGCTATTTGAGTTTGGAAAGTTCAAGAGTAACACTCCTAATTTTAAAAATCATTATAATTAATCAACAAGACATGTAGACAGTGCAATATAACCAGTATTTCATATATAAAACTTATTATAAAAGAAATATATAATAATATATATCACAGTATATATCATATAAAATTATATATATTTATATATAGTCAAACCAAAAATTATTCAGATACCAGATATAATTTTTGATATTTTTTTACTAGTGGGTGCAGGACACTATAGTTAATTTATGTAAGTGAGGATAGCAAAATAAAGTAAACTGTGACATATTGGACTACCAGTAAAATTGATAAAAAAAATTTGGGACCAAAAATTTGATTTAACACTTTGACCTGACCATGTTTTGTTGCATACCTTTCTATCAAAGTTATGACATTATCAAGATGAATTTGTTCTGACACAGTTTAACTGCATTCTTGTCATATTTTATTACCATTTTCTAAACTATTGCAAATAAACTGATAATGTGAGAATTTTTGAAGGTGTCTGAATAAATTTTGGTTTGACTAATTCATTTGTGATTATCAAGAAGAATTTGTTCTGACACAGTTTAACTGTGAGTTACATATACATATACATATATATATATATATATATATATATACATATATACATATATACATATATACATATATACATATACATATACATATACATATACATATACATATACATATACATATACATATACATATACATATACATATACATATACATATACATACACATACACATACACATACACATACACATACACATACACATACACATATTATATATATATATATATATATATATATATATATATATATATATATTGAATTGTCCTTTACAATAATTATAAATAGATACATTTACATTTAAGTCCAACAAATAACATAAACATGTACCCATAAATAAATTATATAAGCATGCAGTATTGTCTATTTTTGAATGAAATATTTTGCAGATGTCAGGCACTTCATCTCATTTGATTAGCTCCTTTTTTATTGGGAACTTGATGAATGCATTACTCATAACAAATGAACAAGTCTGACATCAGTGCAAAAGCAGCTCCATATTATGCAACATTTTAAAAAAAATTAAAAGCCAAACTATGGAGGCCTGATTCTGATTGTGAAATGATTTTTTTTTCTGAAAAAAAAAAAGAAAGTAATTGCAACTTTTTAGCTCACTTTAAAAAAAAAAAAAAAGTCACTAACTGTGACTAAAAAACTGCAGTAAATGTGATTTTTTTTTCTTGCAATTGAGCGTTTATCTCACAATTCTTTTTTTTTTTTTTTTTTCCTCAGAATTCCAAGAATAAAGTCTGAATTGTGAGATAAAAAGTCGCAATTACCTTTTTTATTTTATAGCAAAAACATGCTTCTTTACCAAACAACTCAAAATAGTAATTCTTTATAATTGTAATAATAAATCTGATTTGGATGAGACACTATATCTATGAAATAGAAAGGGAATGTACCAAAATCATTCTTGACATTTATATTTATTCATTTAGCTCAAGCTATTTATCCCCACATAAAATCACAAGACAGACTCAAACAAATATACAGATAAAATTGCATCCTTCCTCAATAGCTAGACTATAGTCATTTGTATAATTTGTGCATTAACACAATGAAAAGCAATGAGAGAAATATGAACGAGTTTTTCCACACACACACAAATGCAAATATAGTTAAAGTCGATCAGTATGAACTGTGTTATGCAATAATATCATAAGCTCACAATAACCCGGTCATACATCAATCAATCAATGCCACAAGTACAGAAAGAAAGAGTGTTCAAGTACAGAAAGAAAGTGGATATAAGAGTATATAAATTCAGCCATGGGTCTGTACATTTAACACACAAACACACACACACACACACACACCAGAAGCACAACGAATCATAACAGTGAACCCAAACCAGGTCAAAATTAATCTTTCTAAAACCTACACCCCTTCTCCAAACCCAGAGACATTGCACCAATGGGATTATGTCTGTACTAATACATTCATGATGAAATACAGAGCAGTGAGCTATAAATAAGACCCTTTCGTGCCCTATATCTGATTAAGTTCACATTAATCATGCTTTTGAAATGGCCAAACAAATGAATCATAAAACATAATGCACACAGGCTCGATGAAGCATTTCAAAACATCTATATAAAACAGATCACTGGTCATTTGGTTTTTCCATCTGCACATTTTGATGAAATGATTGTTCCTGGACTCTAGTCTAAATCTCATCACATTCACGTCCCCCTGCAATATGAAGACCCCACATCCATTTTCTCTCTTCACGCTTCGATGGACACTTTTCTCACTTTTCATTTTAATAAAAGCCTCTCCAAAGTGTGTTACCACTGATCCAGGTGAATCTGTCTTCACTCCAAACAGGTTTTTAGGGTCGGCAAATGACAGCCTGCTGCAGGGCACAAATCTTACAGACTTTGTGTATTTGTTCTTTCTGCATTATAAAAGGCATAACAATAGTTTTGATCTCAAACTAATTTTTGAAAAAAAAAGAAAAAAGTATAAGATTAGTTTCACTGTAAAGACAGCTAAAGATCAATGTTTCATTGTTCCTCCCACATTAATATGTATTCAGCTAAATTAAAAATGATGAAAATGTAGAAGTATATGACTCATATCAATATTGATTATTTTAATGGCTTATTATTTTAATTGGTGCCAGATTTTTTAAAAGGTTTAAAGGGAGGCATGACCAAAAAAATTGAGAACTACGGCATTAAATTGATCAAAAGTGACAGTAAAAATTTTTACAATGTTTTTATATAAAATATATTTATTTAAAACAAATATTGTTCTTTTTAATTATATATTAATCAAAGAATCCTGAAATAAAGTATCATGATTTCCACAATAAATAAATAAATAAATAGATAGATAAAGCAGCTAAAACTGCTTTCATTGCATTACATTTTAAAATATATTAAAATAGAAAACAGACACTTTAAATCATAATAATAGTTCACACTATTATTATTATGATAGATAGATAGATAGATAGATAGATAGATAGATAGATAGATAGATAGATAGATAGATAGATAGATAGATAGATAGATAGATAGATAGATAGATAGATAGATAGATAGATAGATAGATAGATAGATAGATAGATAGATAGATAGATAGATAATTTGCAGGTCAGAGTTTGACATTTAACATAAGATATTTTGAAAATTGTTGGTTTCCAAAGCTATCTTCATTAGAGTTCCTCCAAAAAAAGAAAGTCATACAGGTTTGAAACATCATGAGCATGTATAAATGCTGACACAATTTCCATTTTAGGGTAAACTAAACCTTTCAGTGTCTGATCATTTTTTGGGGTCAGTGTATGAGGTGAGGAAACATCCAGGCTTTGAATAAAGTGAAACTGATATCAAAAAAGAAGAAAGAAAGGCCATGAAAGGTAGATACCCAGTTCTTCATATTCCTGTCACACTCCTCTGACCCTCCACCCCCTCACTCCACCCCTCTTTGCTCTCTCTCTCTCTCGTTCCCCCTCTCCTCCATCTATCTCTCTGACAGGCGCGCGGGTGTAATGATATCAGCGGCATCGTAACAGAACACGCCGGGCTGTTAATTTGCGGCCGAGTCCATGATGGAGAGACAAGCAGCTGGGGACCACAGAGTGATGGAATGAGAGGAGAGAGAGAGAGGAAGGGATGAAAGAAGAGAGGGATTTGAATGTGATTACATGTAATTGTATTTGTGCATTCTGACAAAGTGCTGAATGACTGAATTAAAGGAGCACCAGCTCATTTTATTCAATATTTTAAACGAATGCACGCACACACAGACCTTTGAAGCTGTATTAGTGTGACGACCTTTCAAAGACGTCA
>CM077235.1:30028680-30238680 GCA_039654775.1 Spinibarbus caldwelli | reverse complement strand
GATGGATGCATGGATGGATTGATGGATAGACAGAAGGATAGATAGAACAACAGAGAGACGGAACTTTGGATGGATGGATGGATGGATGGATGCATGGATGGATGGATGGATAGACAGAAGGCCAGATAGAACAGGAGAGATACAGAACGATGGATGGATGGATGGATAGATAGAAGGATAGATAGAACAACAGAGAAACGGAACGATGAATGGATGGATGCATGGATGGATAGACAGAAGGATAGACAGAACAACAGAGAGACAGAACGATGGATGGATGCATGGATGGATAGACAGAAGGATAGACAGAACAACAGAGAGACAGAACGATGGATGGATGGATGGATGGATAGACAGAAGGACAGATATAACAACAGAGAGACAGAACGATGGATGGATGGATGGATGGATAGACAGAAGGATACATAGAACATTCGGACATAGATAGATAGAATAGAATATCTATTCTATCTATCTACATCAGAGAGACAGAACGATGAATGGATGGATTTACAGAAGGATAGACAGAACAACAGAGATAGATAGATAGATAGATAGATAGATAGATAGATAGATAGATAGATAGATAGATAGATAGATAGATAGATAGATAGATAGATAGATAGATAGATAGATAGATAAGATTCTAAATTGTTTTATTATAAAGCTATTAAACTGAAACCATAAAAATTTGAGAGAAAGAATGAAAGAGAACGTGAAATCAATGTAGAAATGACAACAGCATCAGGTATTTATGATCTGAGAGTCTTAGCCCCAATTTACTGTAAATGGATTTCTTTTCCAGACAGTAAGGGATGAGAACTGGAAACAAATGTCCATGTCTATGACAGCACACATGATTCAGAGAACCTATTTTATGATGTTTGCACAAAATGTTGTCACATATTGTACTGTTTATGCTTTTAGTCTTTCAAATCTTACATAAATAGCTGCACACACACACACACATACAGAAACACACACACACACACCCTGGGTATAATCCACCATAGCTGCTTACTGTGCCAAGCATAATTCATGCTGGGAAGCACACTGACCAGATCTCCTCCCTGTGCCACAGCACTTGGGAAATAATCACAGTTCAAGCATTCTCACCACAAACACACCACATTATGTGTGTGTGAGAGAGTGTGTTTGTACACACACAGAAACACACTCAGGACTCCTGGAGGTGAGCTGGAACAGACATGTTTTAAAACCCTAAATTGGCACTTATGAACTCCAGAACGACAGAGACACTGACTTTTTTCAACGTTAAGTAGCAAAGTTGCCATCTGTACAAAAACCCAGTAACAGAGAGAAATTTCATCAGTTTGTAACCTTCAAATTCAACAATGATTCTAGACTTTATGAAAGCTTTAAAAATTGCTACATATTCTGCCTGTCCTCCAGTCTACTTTTCACAGTATTATGAAATGTTCTGCTAGCCCAAGAATAAAATGAATAAACTGCTATATCAATTTTGAAAAATCATTTCTATTTAATCTTTTCCCAATTTTATTTTGCACTGCTTTTGTTTATAATAATAATAATAATAATAATAATAATAATAATAATAATAATAATGATTATTATTATTATTATTATTATTATTATTATTATTATTCTGCTATTTTTGTTATTTAATGGTAAATAAATTATTGAAAAATAAATTATTATTATTAATAATAATAATAATAATAATGTATTGCTATTTCTTGTTTTTGTTATTTAATGATAAATAATAAATAATTTAAAAATAAATAATAATAATTATTATTATTAAATAAGACCCAAATATTTATTTAAATGCCCATTAAGTATTACGTACACCACAATACTGTAGCATTATTGCAATGCATTTGATTATTTTATTAATATTATTATTATTTAAAATTTTAAGCTTCAATTTTTCATGCAAAACATATAACATCTTTTCTTTTTTTTCTTTTTTTTAAAGATTCACCCATCCAAAACAGCAAAAAAAAAAAAAATGCACATTTATTGCATTTAATTGTGTAAAGCATGATTTTATGTCATTGAGAAGTTGTTTGTTCCTAACAGACAGAACTAATCAAAACAAATCACACCCACACACACCAATCTACACAAAAAGCAAAAACACTGATTAAAACGCCTACACAGAGTGAGAGAGAAAGATAACATTATAAAGCCAGAGAAAGACAGAGGGAGAGAATTATCTGCTTAATGTATATATATATATATATATATATATATATATATATATATATATATATATATATATATATATATATATATATATATATATATATATATATATATATAGACATTTTACACACATTATTGTAAAACAAGTGAAAGTGTGATGCTGTCAAAACATTTGCTTGTAGGGCTCGATCTCTGTTTCTCCAAACACAATCACTCAGGTAAAGGACTTGAATAACATTCACACTCACAGGCTTGAGTGTGAGTGAGAAATCCACACTGGTACTACACACACACACACACACACACACACACACATACAGAGAGACCATCTGTCTAACGTCGTTAGGAGGTTTTATCAGCAGTGCTCTGAGATATCAAGCACAGGTCTATATAGACAAACAAACCATCAGTTTCTCAACAAGCTTTAGTCCAGTAGACCATCATGAGATGTGTGATGGAAAAAGATAGTTTTGCATCATGTGATGTTACTCACCGTCAAAACTCTTGAACTGGCCATTGAGAGAGGCCTGTAAGGTGCGTCCAGACTCCTTCACCTGAGTCTCAAACTCTCGTCGGCTCAGGTTCAGGAGGTTCTCCTCCATCCCAGACGTGCAGCAGGTGTAACCCTGAGAACAAACCTGCAGGTGCTCACCTGAGACAGAAAGAAACAATTAACAGTTAACATGACCGTCAGCAGAAATGCATTTAACTACCCACAATCTCCATCCATCCATTCATTCATTCATCCACCTATATAACCCATAATATATTCAAAGTCTGGGGTTGGTAAGATTTTTTTATGTCTCTTATGCTCACCAAGGCTATGTTTATTTGATCAAAATACAGTAAAAACAGCAATATTGTGAAATATTATTACAATTTAAAATAACCGTTTTCTGTTTTAATATATTGTAAAATATACAAAAATATAGCTGAATTTTCAGCATCCTGTTTTCAGTGTTACACGATCCTTCAGAAATCATTCTAATATGCTGATTTGATGCTCAAACATTTCTTACACTTCAAACATTTCTTATCAATGTTCAAAAAAGTTGTGCTGCTTAACATTTTTGTGCAAACTGAACTCTAAATAAAATAAAATAAAATAAAATTGATTTATTTATTTACAGTTGTTTTACCTGTGTATTGAATTTTACACTGCATTGTGTTGCATTTTAGAGGTAACATCCATAAAATTAATGGTTAATGTCCCAGTAAAGAGCTGCCAATATTTGAATTTTTCTTTTTACAGATTTATTTCTTAGTGTGTGATTTTTTTTCGTTGTTGATTCATTTTCTTTTTTTTCTTTTTTTTTTTTTTTTTTGAATAGTTGATGAAAGTTAAAAAGAAAAACATTTATATTAACTACATTTTTTCTTTACTGTCACTTTTGCACAATTCAAGGCATCCTTGCAGAATAAAACTATACATTTGTTTTTTAAAAAAAAATCTTGTCTTAAAAAAAAACAAAAAACTTTTTGAACGGTCCTGTATTTTCACATAATTTCGCTATATTTCATTCATTCATCCATCCATCCATCCATCCATCCAACTAACTGGATAAACATTAAATTCATTAATTTATCCATCAATTCTATTTTTCCATTCATTCACCTACTACATCTCTTTTAATTTTGTTTGTTGCTCCAAGAATCTTGGAGACAGACAGACAGACAGACAGATAGACAGAAGCACAGAAGTGTATAATAGGCTTACACTGGTTTACTGCAGTGATCTGTGGACTGTAATTACACACGGATCTCTGACCTGATCTGAGCGCAGACACATGCTCTCTGAAGCAGCATTAGCCTGCACATGCTCAACACCACACGCACACACACACACACACACACACACACACACACATGATTGTGTTTTGTGCTGTTTCAGAAGGCAGCAGCAGATGGTGCCGTACAGACATACTGTATATACAAGAGTAAGTATTGTCCTAGTAAATATTATCAGTCTGCATATTACAAATAATACAGCTTATAAGAAATAAAAATGTGTATAGAGATATAAATCAACCCCCAGCACTGAAGCTCTGAATGTGTCAGCTCTGTGACTAACAGCTGAACATCACAGCACAGTTACATAAAGGAGTACTAACGATTTTTATCACAAGGGGGTTGGAGGGGGCTAAATAGTAATTGAAAATTTCCACTCAATCGACTGCTGTTCAGCCCTGCGTTTGGTCAAATATCCTACTATAGAAGTGGTGACACGGTCAATCGATATTAAAAATCTGTAAAACAATGTGCATTACAGTTCGCTGCAGCTCACTAGCATACAAAGACAATAGTGTTAAATAAAAACAGTAATTTAATAATAATAATAATAATAATAATAAATCCTTGTATAAATTTTTAAAAATAGTATCTATTTCATTTAAACTTCCAATTATTTATAACAATAAAAAAACAATATTATAAAATCAATAAATTATTATTTTGCCCTTTTTTTAATGATAAATAATAAATTATTGAAAATAAATAATTATTACTGCTATCATTAAAGAAATAGTTCACAAGCAATATGAATAGATGACACACATTTTAGCTGTAAAAAATTGGTTTGAAGTTAAAAATATCTTGATAGATTTGTTTTCTTACAAACGTGCAGCTTTTCACTTCAGAAGACATTAACCGATGGACTTGTGTGGTGTGGATTACTTGTGGATTATTGTGATGTTTTTATCAGCTGTTTGGACTCTCATTCTGACGGCACCCATTCACTGCAGAGGATCCATTGGTGAGCAAGTGATGTAATTCTACATTTCTCCAAATCTCTTCTGCTGAAGAAACAAACTCATCTACATCTTGAATGGCCTGAGGGTGAGTAAATTTTCAGCAAATTTTGATTTTTGGGTGAACTATTCCTTTAAGCTCTCATTGATCAGCCAAATGCTTGTGCCTGCAAACCTTTCTGTACTTTTAAAACATTTTAGCAATTAGCAAACCACATTATTCTTATATAATGCTATCTTTGGCCATAGAAATTTGTGTATTTGTGTGTTAGTGTGTGGTTTGTCAGGATGGTTGTCAGTGTCTCCCTGTGACTCGTGTGTGTGTGCGCACATGTGTGTTTGTCAGTGGGTGAGAGTACACTGTCAGAGACAGGATTCTTTTTCTAAAGAGCTGGGCTGTCAGCCATTTCTATCCTGAGCCTTTTCTCCAATCCAAGGACAGAGGAAGAGAAAGAGAAAGAGAAAGACTCCAACAACACAGTTCATTTCCCACTATCACATATAAAAGCACACTGCAAACAGATGGAATTTAATGCAGGTCTTATCAGAGCTTAATGTTACTACTCAAGAAGGTTTATAGGCATTTGAACACTTGATGAAACCCACACAACCAATGTGTTTGGCCTCTAACATCCAGCGCAACACAATGAAAACAGAAAACAAGGAACTGCCAAAATGTGTTGCTGTGAACATGGCTGGCTGGGAGAAAAAAAAAAAAAAAAGAGAGATTAATATGGAAGGGACAGAATTCATCGTGATTTATTTTGTGAGGCTGTGGACTGACTCAGTCTAGTTTCAGCAGTCAGAAAAATCATTCAGATTCACGCTTATTTCACACAGTGACATAAAATAAAATAAAATAACAAAAATTCGATTAGCATTGTCAAGAGAAAATGCTCCAGATTCTCATTAATTTCACACAATAACAAAATTAAAAAATAAAATAAATTGTTAAAAATGAGATTCAAAATGACATTATGCCAAGGGGAAAAAAAATCAGATTCTCATTTATTTCACAAAATGGCAAAATAAAATAAAATAATGATTAAAATAAAAATAAATAATGATTCAGATTCTGAGTTGAAAAAAAAGTTGAAAATAAAAAGATAAAATTAAATTAAATTAAATAAAAAAGATAAAATAAAATAAACATCCAGATCACAAAAAAATGGTAGAAAAGTATTAAATTATCCTAATTAATTATTGATTAAATTAATGTTGCTTTTATAAATTGATAAATAATTAATGCACTACAAACTCAAATTGAGATTTATCATTATCATTTACCCTTTAATATTTTATTTAACATCCAAATTCAGCAGGTGTATATATACACACACAGGAAAATACACTGTTACAGAGGCGGCAAAAATTTTCTGTGATCTTTTTGCCAGTTAGTATTCAGTGTTTTGGCCACAGCAACTCCTGTTCGATTCAGACTCATGGTGTGCTTGCTAAATTACCCCTCAGAGATCAATAAAGCACATCTCTCAGTAAAGTGAGCTGGACTGGAGTTCTATTCCGCCTCAATAAATTTGAGTTAATATAAAATAGATTACTCTGTAGGTAAAACTGGAAACATATAAACATCTTCTGGTTTCTGCCTAGTGCAAACTAAAGAGAGAGAGCGACCTAATGTGACCCCTAATAAAAGCATTTAAAATGGTGAGTAAAGCCAGTGGTATTTTTTCCCTCTAAGGTCTCTCATGGCCTACTAAAACACACACACACACACACAGTTAGATTGGAGACTGAAGAAAGACCAATTCACAGACCATTAACTTATCAGAGAACTCTAGGGAGGAAAACCCCTATTAGAATCCAATTAGACCACAGAATGAGAAGCCAAAAAACCCTCTAACTGTGTTTGTTGGGTGTGAGTGTGTGTGAAAGAGAAAGAGAGACTAAAAGAGATGAGTGAGTTAATTTTACCAGGGAGAGGAAGGAAATGTTCACTTTAATCTGTTCACCTCAAAAGCAGAAACACAAAGCCTGCAGACTGTATGAGTAGCAGTAACTATATAGCATCACCACATTCAAGAGGAAGTGATTATGGATTGAAGAAAACCCTCGGAGGAGGACATTTATGTACATTAGATTCCCAGAATGCATTTCCTCCCTGCCTTTTTGTCATGTGAATATACAGTATCTTACAAAAGTTTTGGGTCGGAAAGATTTCTAAAGGTTGTTGAAGTCTCTTATGTTCATCAAAGATAAATTAGCTTACGTAAAAATACAGTAAAACAATAATATTGTGAAACATTATTACAATTTAAAATGAGTATTTTCTATTTGAATATATTTTATACTTATATATTCTATTTGAAATTATATTTTACCACTAGCAACCCTAACCAGGCCCTGAGTGAATTTACATAATTCTTTATTCACAATACATGCATATAAACACACAGTCAAATTATATTTTTCATTTGAGGTAAGAAATAGCTTGGGCAATTTGGGCAGAGAAAAGACATCTATTCTATATTTAACATGGTTGCTACACCACTGGCAAAATCTTTTGCTAACCGCTAAACACATGACTTACTATGTTACTATAATCCTTTTCACCTCCACAAGCCATCCAAACATTTTATAGTAAACACAGTTACTACCTTTCATTTCCCATCCTTCTTAGTATTGCTACAACCTCGAGACAGTTAGCCTAGCAATTAGCCTATTTACACATCCTGAGGAAGGTGCTTCATGCTGTTACAAAACAGAGAAACAAGCAACTATTGTCTGCTTCACTGTTTCTAAATGTAAAGTGGGTTGTTTTCCATGTATAAGGAAGACGTTTTAGCAATTATTTTAATTTCAGCACATTATTTAGCTGAGATTGCAGGAACATGATTAATGCTACAGTCAATGTAGGCTAAAGAGAAAAAGTGTGTACAGCAGATGACATTCAGTAGCATGTCTAAGTTTGAAAATGTCTCACATTCAGTATACATAGTGTGAGCTAGAAGCAGGGACACTTTATCTGAGTGATTTGATATGAAACATTTAACACGCTAGCTCTTCACCACCCAATCAATACAACACAAGAGCCCTCGTACCAAAACACAATCGCTGTTCAGAGGTATCTGATAAATGAGTTTGCCAGTGGTGTGCATTTCTCTTACCAATCCGCCGCAAATAACTACAAATGTGAAGCTGCGTGTCTTGCATTAACAAGGGTGTTTGAAGTCTGGGACAAATGGGAAGCATCCTCTGATAGCATCACTCATTCACATACACACAAGTATTCTGGATGTACCACGGTAAAATGATGGTATCAGTAATGCACTGTCATTCAGTAGTTGAAAGTGTTCTTATGCACACCAATGCTGCACTTATTTGAGCAAATACAGTAATATTGTGAAATATCATTACAATTTAAAATCACAATTTTTTATTATAATATATTTTAAAATGTCATCTTCAGTGTCACATGATCCTTCAGAAATTGTTCTAATATACTGAATTATTGCTCAAGAAACATTCCTTGTTATTATCAATGTTGAAAACAGATCTGCTGCGTAATATTGCTTAATAAAATTTGAGGAATTTGTGGAAACGGTGATGTATTTTTTTCAGGATCATTTGATGAAAAAAAAAAAAGATAATCTATTTGAAACAGAAATTTTGTAATATCTCAGATTTTATCAATTTAATACATCCTTGCTGAGAAAAATATTTATTTCAACAATGGTTGTCAATGCACTGTACAAAAATGCTTTTTCCAGAATGATGTAGTTACAACTTCTACCAGCAGGGGCTAACTGGATTATGCTAACCACACCTGTTCTCACATCAGCTAATCTCAGATATAATGAAATCTTAACAGAGCTCAGCTCAGTAATATACCCACATCAGAGTATTTTTGGCTTTAATAATGTCGCTCGCAACAGATGAGAGGAAGTTGAGATATCATACGATAGAAAGTTGAAAGATGTGACCCATTCTAGTGAGATGCACCGTTAAATAAAAGCCAGACAGAAATCCCACCCACACACTGTTCCTGTCACACACAGAGAGAGAGAGAGAAAGAGAGAGAATTATCAGGAACATGATGGATTACAGCACGTTTTAGAAATGAAGCCTGAACAGACACACACACACACTGGCATTCAGTATCAGTGAGTACAGCTCACTGATACTGAATGTCAGTGTGTGTGTGTGTGTGTCTGTTCAGGCTTCATTTCTAAATGCGTTGTGGGCAGAGAGACAGGACAGATGATCCGGTGTGTAAAACCAAAACACAAGATTATCACTGTAACATTTTCCTGTCTGCCGCAGGATCACAACCTTTATCTCTCTGTGCTTATTTCCTACAAATTCAACTAACACACTTATGGGGTTTTTGAATGATTTTTTATGCACATCTGCATTGTTTTAGAAGCGAATTCACAAAATATATCATGCAAACCCACCAAATTACTGCTTGACCACGCATACTGATTATAATAGTCTGTTATATCATTTGGTCATCATTTGATGAATGACCACTGCCATGATCAGTAGAAAATGTACAAACATCCAAAATGCGAGCTTTCTTTAGACCGAAAAGGCACAAAATGTATATATTCTATAATGGGCCTCATTTTTAAAAGAAGGAGGTTTGTTTACACCAGTGTTGGGGGTAATGCATTACAAGTAACGTGAGTTAAGTAATCAGATTACTTTTTTCAAGTGACTAGTAAAGTAACATATTACTTTTTAATTTACAAGAAAATATCGGAGTTACTTTTTCAAATAAGCAAAAATGTGATGAACAAAACGTGATGAACTAACTGTCCTTATTCCCCTCAAATCAAACATGGCACTGTTCATTGTGTCAGTGATGGATATGAAACATGAGTGATCCATAATATTTCATGTCACTGACATCCAACCTGTGCAAGAGCCATTCATTCAAGAGTTATGGAAGATGGGAACATTTTCCGTTTAGTGTCAAAAAAACTCTTTCCCTTCACTTTTTGCTGTTTCAGCTCAATACAAAACAGCACTATACGCCACTGACAGCAGGCCCTGTTAAACAGACAGGTAATGCTGAGATGACATTCAGATCATCAAGTTTTGCAGAGAGGAATCTGGATTTCCGATCCGCCCGCCTGCATCTGTCTCCCCCGTCTAGAATCACAAGCAAAAATCACTTTAGCTGAGCTGACTGGACAGTTTTTCACACGCAGCCTCATCAGCAGGCATTTATCAGCATAAATGAGGGATCTGAGAAATGAACCGAACAAAAAATATGATAAGTTGAGAAAACGAGGGGGAAAAGACTGTCAGATGTTGCATAATTCAACACTGAATGATGATACGAGAGTCATTCATTTACGAATTTTCCTAGAGAAAAAAAAGAAAAAAGAAAATCACTTTGCAGTCACTTGAAAATTCAGTATTATTGCCAAAAATATGAAATATCTACAGTGTCTGACTACTACTTCATTACTCAGCATGAGTAAACGAATGACAGTAAAGCTAGCTTGCAGTTATTCAGGATCAGGATCAGCTTTAAAAAAAATCTTGTAAATAATGTTTAATTTATTAATTTTTAAAACATCTGTATATAACCTAGATGTTCAGAATATATATATCGGTATATATTGATATATTTTGATATTGATAATGATATATCTACAAAAGGTAGATGACTTCACTAACACATTTTGGATTTTCCTCATATCAATCATATAGAGCACTCTTTGATATTTGCTATTTTCAAAACTGAGACGAAGATGAATTCAGCTGTATTTGAACATTGTGTAAGTGTACCACGGTATTTGTTATCAGGTGCCACTTTGGTTTATATCATGTTTACATGCACATTTATGGCCACATCAAGGTATTTTAGAGAATAAAAATATTTTCTGTGCTTACTTTATAGCAGACAAAGTCCTGAATGCTAACTACAAGCTATCTTTACAGTGGTAGGATATTAGTGTTGAAAGTGAGTGAGAGGCAGCTGGGCTCTGCTCCCTGTAAGAGAGTTCTTCAGGGACACTGACATGGATCTAAATCAGAGTCTAATCCGCTCAGCTGTCAGGCCGACTGCCACTGCACAGGTGAGCACCAGCGCCCTACATCTGCACACTAACCTGCTTTTGAGTGTGCATGTTGATTCACTCATACCTGTTGTCCCACATTCTGAATGAAGCACTGGGCCATAAACACATCAGATGAATTACAGTGCAACTGGTGTGTCTGAGATGGCCTAAAAAGGTTTACACAGCACAATTTTAGTAGCATGAAACATAATTTTCAATATTTTCAGGTCTGATTTATTATTGTGTTGTCAGTGATAAAGTTTTTAAACACTGAACAGACCTTAGTCAGGGTAGTGGCATATTTAATTTTTGACAGGAATGAAAATGAGGCTGTGAGGGATCGAAGGACAGTGTGTTCAATAGATTGTTCTGTTGTTTAACAGCATATGGACTGTTCAGCTGATGAAACATCTTTCGGAAAAACAAACCTGATCTCATGACGAAAAAAATGTACCTGTTGGAAATTTTTCGCAAGATGCAAAATACGTACCGCCATGTACGTTTCGTGACATATTCGAAGTGAAATGTCCACTGGGTGGCGCTAAAAGAGTGTTCAGGATGTTTTTTTCCCCGGAACAGATGAAAGTACATATGGTACGTTTTATGTGATGTTGGTTTTGTAGGTGTCACCACAGTTCTGACTTGAAATGTCTCTTGAGTGGTGCTATAAGTCTAATGTTCTGTGACGTTTTAAATAACATACCATCTGAACAAAAGTGCATGTGACGTAAAAACGCAATTGCAAGCATGCAGTTTTAGCTTGTTTTCCGATCTCTCAACTTTCAGCTCTTTCATCGTGAGTCATGTTTTCCACAGGATTCGTACCCAAGGATTCCGCATCCTAAGTCCAATTCCGTGCCGGCTGAGCTACCGAACAAGCTTGTTACACCCAGAAAGCGAAACATATAGAGCTGTAATCATAACTGTGTACGAAAACGATTACAAGTGCTCGATGTTTTACCACCTCTAGTGTTAATTTCTGTTGGAAACTGCAGTGATATGTACTTATTGGTGCGTATTTCACGTCTTGCTAAAAAGTTCCCACAGGTATGTTTTCATCATGAGACCAGGTAGGGAAAAACACTTTCAGCAGACAAAAATTTAATAAAACAGTTTTACAAGTTGTGAGTTGTGAAAATTATATGGCCTTTATACAGTGTGTGCCATTGTAAAGACTGTAAGTCTATCCCTCACAGCTTCGTTTTCTTCAATGTTAAATTCAATATGGCATCTAACCTGATTAAGGTTTATAGGCACTGAGATATAAATAACACAAACCATATGTAAATGATATGCAAATGAGGACAGTCATATGTTAGATTGCACATGATTGCAATAAAATCATGCCAGTTTCAGCTTTTTTATGTCATTTACATTTTGTAACATTTCAGAAAGTTCACATGTTCTCAGTGGACTACAAACTGTCTACACAGTACACTGAACTCTTAATCCCACTGAGCAAGAAAATCCTTGTTTTCATGACAAAGTGGTAAAGGGGTCATTTAGCGGCTGAGAAAAATGAATACGAGAAGACAGTCCTTGACCTGATCTACAGATGGGCTTTGGTTAATCCGTTCCTTCTGCTTTTGTTTTAACATTCATTATGGACACAGACTACTGGAAAAGTCAATCCCCTCTGTGTCTTTCTGTGTTTTGACAGCATGAGATATTTTGGACTTGTGTGATTTGGTTTGTGTGTGTCTGTGAGAGTCAGAACAGTCTGCTGTTTAGTGAACCTTGTTGCTGAGCTACAAAGGAAGTATTCATCAAGAACGAATGTAAATCAGGTAATGGTGCAAACACACCCACAAAATTACTGCTTATCTCAATTTGCATGGTGCAACTGCCCAGCCAAGCCAATTAGGTGCAAGGTTGAAGAGGATGAAGCAGACTAGCATGACCATGATCAGGCATACTATTCTGGGCCATGGACGATAAGAAATGCAAATAATGCAGTATAATAATTTAGCATAATAATAATTGATAATAAATTATAAATGAGGAATACATTTTATAAATTGAACAAATATATATTTATTATTATTATTATTAATTGTCAAATACACAGCTAATTTGAAATGGCTATTTATGGAGAAATATGCTTTTCCAGATGGTGTATTTACAAAATATGCCAGCAGGGGCCATGCTAACTAGCCCAAATTTGACCACTGACTGTGTCCGGCAAATAATATTAATGTTTCTAAATCTGGCACATTCTATGAAGAACCTTATTTGCTTAGAATATGTGTTAATGACAATGACTGTCTGACTGATTGAAATATGCTTGTATAATATAGCACATTCAGCAAGTGGAGAAGTTGGACTGTAGGTTGTACATGGCTCTTGTCAAATAACTTTCTCCACACTCTGTAAGGCCTAGAGCAGCTGTCCATGAATCAGCAGACACTGTGGTCCCATCATGAAGTAAGGGCACAAAAAACACAATTCAGCTGTCTTTCTTTCATCCGTTCTGTTCTTCACTCTTTCAACACAACACCCACATCAGTCACCAATGACTGATGATTCACATGCATGCACAGATTTGTGTTTGTCTGGAATATCTCAGCACCTCGGGCTGGATCAGAGCAAGTGCAAACCTCTTCTTGTTTAACGCCATTTTTTCCCTATGCATCAGCCTGTCTATCTGTTTCCTTCTCTTGTTTGCTCTCTTTCTCTCTCTGCTGTTGCTGGAATCTGTCAGCTCTTTCTCAAGAGAGCAGATTCACAGTCGCCCCAAATGCCGCCAGCTCACTTGACTATACGTGTGTTTGAACTAGGAATTAGACTGATTTTTAGTGAAAGAAATGCAATGCATTGAACAAAGGGTCAAATGAGTCAAATCTGACACCCACAGAGAGAAGAAATAACCCGAAAGGAAAATCAAATGGAGAATAATTTGCATAAATGAGAATAGTTTTAATGAGAATATATCTCAATTACTTCTCTTAAACAGAAAACAAGGATTTATTTAATGTGAAGTAATGTGAAACAGAATATTTACTGATAAAGATGTCTTAAAGTGAATTTAACCTTAAGTTACATGATCTACATCTTTAATTAGCATAATTTTTTCCATAATAGTGTAGCTTTTCCAGTAATAAGCTACATTTCTCAATAAGTAGGCTAGCAGTGTAAACACCACGTCACTGTTTTTTGTCACACTCCATTGCAAACACAGTGAGCAAAGGCTAACAAACATATTCTCTTAAAACATCCACTCTCTTGGATGTCTTAATGTCGTGTCACGTGGTTGGCCATCCAGTCATCCAGTCATTAAAGTACAAATCATATCTGCCTGAGTCAAGAAAAAACAATTAATATCTATATATAGACAAAATACAAATACAAACTAAGATTTTTTTTTTAAATGTTTTTGAAAAATCTTTTGTGCTCACCATTTATTTGATTAAAAAAAAAACAGTAATATTGTGAAATATTATTATAATTCAAAAAAATGAATAGAAGGTTCACTTTACTGTCAATTCTGATCAATTTAATGCATCCTTATTGAATAAAATTGTGTGTGTGTGTGTGTATATATATATATATATATATATATATATATATATGAAAATAAAAGGCACAACAAAATTCAACTCTATTCTAAATAAAATTATATTTTAATTGTATTGATTTATTTATTTTAATTTAAGAATTTAAAGAAAAACAAGTGTCAAAGATCCATTAAAAAAAAAAAAAAAAAAAAAAAAACTAAATTATGTCTTCTGGGCTTTGGAGGAGCAACCTCTAAGCAATAAAATCTCCCTCTGGCCGGCTGTCAGCCTGTTCTCAAGAGCGCAGATGCAGTCGCCCCAAACTAACTAGAACTAGATTCAACTTTAGAGGAAGAATTGCTGTGCACTGAGCACGAGTCAAACGAGGCAATCCTGACCTCCACAGAGAGACGACATCTCAAAATACACATGTGTATCCTCTCTCTCTCACACACATATTCCTTTGTGCCCATGTGGGTGGGATACACTCCATCTCACTGATAGCCTAAGGTGGGGTCCCGATAAATGTGTGTGTGTAAGAGAGAATAACAACAGCAATCTCTGTGTCCTGAGGGTTATATGTCTGTTCATATGCAGAAAGTTCAAGTAACATTCACTAGCCTTTGTTTCCCCAATACAGAAACAACTCCATTCCAACATTTAACACCCAGCGGGCAAAAAATCATGTTCGTCCAGGCAGACTTAAATACACTCTGGAAAACTGAAATATTCATCGTATCACCTCGGGAGATATGAATGAGAGGTGAAGGCAAATATAATTTAGCTGTCAGGACAGAGCTGTGGTGGGGTTCTGCCAGTTTGCAGAGGAATTACTATGGTGTCTAACAGTGCAGAAGCACTAACTGGACAGGCTAAAGCCTGAACACATAACTCAAACAGTTAAGAGTTTTTTATTTTTTTTTTCAAAAACTGCAGCATCATCTACACTTGTTAGTGTGGGTGGTTGTGAGGGCATTGCTAAGGTGTTCTGGGTGGATTTTACAAAACTGTTTTTCTATTTAGCATATTGGTTACATATCAAGAGTTTGGCATTAGCATGTTGCTACACTTCAGTCTGTCAGGCACAAAGCAGGGCAGTTTTTCAGGAACAAAAACAACATACACAAATACTAGGTGAAATAGTATATTTCTAATAGTATCAAATCTATAATTATTGGTTTTAAATGTAATATAAGTACACTACGCTTCAGAAGGCATCTGTATGATTTTTGATGTTTTTGAGAGAGTCTGTTATGCTCTCATGGCTGCATTAATTTGATTTAAAAAAAAATAAAAACACAGTAAAACAATATTGTGAAGCATTATTACAATTTAAAATAACTGTAATATACATATTATAACTATAATATACTTTAAAATGTAATTTATTCCTGTGATGCAAAGCTGAATTTTTTAGCAGTCTTCAGTGTCACGTGATCCTTCAGAAATCATTTTAATATGCTGATTTGATGCTTAAGAAACATTTCTTATTATTATCAGTGTTGAAAACAGTTGCGTTGCTTAATATTTTTGTGGAAACTGATATTTTTTTGTCAGGATTCTATAATGAAAGTTACAAAAAATTATTTGAAATATAAATCTTTTGTAACATAAATGTCTTCACTGTCACTTGTGATCAATTTGATTCTTGCATCCTTACTGAATAAGAATATTAATTTCTTTCAAAAAAAAAAAAACTTATGTCACCAGTTATAACTAAATTACTGACAAATAATGTTAACAAAAAACCATGCTACATTTGTTTAAAGGCACAATATATAAGATTTTTTTTATTAAAATATCCAAAAACCACTAGAACAGTGTTATATATTTTGCTGACTTGTGTACTTACATTATCCCAAATGTTTCGAAGAATGTGTAAATCCAGAGAAATAAGCAATTTTAACTACTGACACGGACCGTGTCCATAGTGTAATTTTGTCGCCTGCCAATGATGCCATACACCCTCGATTTCCGGTTTTGTTTTGTAGAAAACATATTTTTACAAAACAAAGACCAAATTCCTCTGGCTATCTCTCTAGTCAATTCCTTCTTCAAAGCTTCAGGCCTTCAACTAAATTTAAACAAGTGTGAACTTTTGGCCCTACACCCCATTCAAGAGTTGTGCTTGTATAACAGTCCAGTTAAAGAGAGTTAAATATCTAGGCATTTCTATTTCTAGAGATTTGAAGATTAGCATGAAAAATTTTTTTGAAAATAAAACACATAATGCCGGTGGTATCTTGAATTGCTGGTTGCAAAGAGACATATCAATTTTCGGGAGGATTCTTCTATCTAAAATTGAATACTTATCTAGACTGATTTATCCAGCTTTTGCTTTAGCTCCCTCTTCAGTTATTATAAAAACAAGCAATCAAAAAATGTATGACTTTATTTGGAGGCACAAAACTGATATCTGATATTATTAAAGGGTACGAAGAAGGTGGTCTGAATGTAATTGAATTTGAGAGTATGAATATTTTGTTAAAACTTAAGTGGCTTAAAATGTTTTTAGGTAATACTGAGAGCTTCTGGTATGCTGTGCCTTCAGCTTTGTTTCGTAAATTAGATGGTATCCGCTTTCTTCTCAAATGTGACTTTGACTTACCCAAACTTCCAGTGAAACTATCAGCATTCCAACAACAAGTCTTATTATACTGGAAATTGGCACATACACACAATTTTACACCTCACAATACTCCTATCTGGAATAACAAATATATTCTACATAGAAACAAATCCTTATTTTATGAGGACTGGGTAAATAGAAATATTTGGTCAGTATTGGATCTAATGGATGAGAGTGGTAATGTGTTAGACTACAATTCATTCACTTTAAAACACGGATTTGCCTGTCATCCAAAGCAATTCTTTACTGTTATTAATGCAATACCTTCAGGTATAAAAATGTTAATGAGATGTTCCCTCTCCTACTCCAAAATTACTGCTGTCCTTCCTTTGTTGTATGTTGGTGATATTGAAAAAGAGAATAAACTCTGCACTAATAAATATATAAGACAATATATCATCCAGTCACACTACCCTTGCCAAATATTAAGAAATAAATTAGATCACACATTTGACAAAAACACTGTTAAATATTTCAGAACAGCCTACCTAAAATTTCCTATTCTCGCCAAGGTAAAAGAAATACAGTTTAAAATATTAAATGATATATATCCCTCCAATAAATTTCTGCACTCAAAATTTAATTTTGAAAATGTGCCTTATCTATGCAAACATTTATTTGAAGATACAGAACATATATTTTTTACATGTAGTTTGTCTCAGTCTTTTTGGAAAGCATTGCAGGACTGGATGGTAGAGAAGCGTGTGGTTGCTGATAGTTTCACTCTACTCTTACAAGACGCAATGTACGGAATAACCAAAGAGTGCTCTGTTTTGTATGATTTGATTAATAATATTATATTATTAGCAAAATATTTTATACATAAATGTCGATATTTTAAATCTCCTCCATTGTTTATTGTGTTTAAAAATGATCTAAAATACTTTTCAGATGCCCTTAGAAAAATGAAAAATCCAAAGGCAGTAAAACGGTTTAATTTGTTTGTATTATATAATTTGTTGTAATTATATTTTCTTTATATTTTTATTATTATTTTCTTTTCGTTCTTGTTTTTGTTTCTTATTTTTATATTTTATTATGTGTTTTGAAATATTTTGTTATATGCTTTGTCTGGAAATAATATGGTTCTATTGTGTTGAGCCTTCCATACTAGATTCTTTTTTTTATACTAATTAAGGCCATTTTGTTGTACTCAGATTTTGTACTCAATAATAAAAAATAAAAAAAAAATTTGTAGAAAACATATAAACACCAAAGATGCTTTAATATGTTATGTGTTTTATTAGACAGGTGACGACCGCACAGTGTAGCATTATAACAGAATTTTCAAATGTATCTAGTATGATAAAACAGCTATGCTTTGCCACGCATAAGCACGACCGGAAAGAGCGGAAGCGGTCGACTGTGGCATAATAAAAGCTCCGCTGCTTTCGAGCCGTGTGTCACACTCGTCTCTCATTGCTTCAGCGGCCTCGTTTTGCTTCGATGGCTTTCCACCTCACTCTGCTTCATACTACGATGTTAATAAATCTTTAATACATTAGCTCATCCATGAACATGATTTCTGCCCGAGTCCCGTCGGATTGCATCGGCTGTGGGGATGAAGACGACAACTCCCATGATTCCCATGGTTTCTTTGTTTGCTTTGAATACACACCCTCTAGCGGCGAAAACTTACATACTGTGCATTTAAACGCTTTTAAGACAATTTGTTGTTTCCAATTTTTTGGAAAAAAAGTCAATTAGGACATCTACAATATGAAAGACAATTTAATTAAATATAGGCATATCTAACTGGATGATACCTAATTAAAAAAAAAAACAAAAAAAAAACACAATTTAAGCATAAACAGCTGCTTTTAATACATTTAAACCGTCATACCACACAGGAAGTGATGTCACACTCCTTGTCTTTCCCAAGGTCGTCCATTGTAGCCAATGCCCACATTGACCCATAAGAGTGTGTGTCTCACCGTCACATGGGCATCTGACACAAAGAAGCCTGGGACACAATCATAGGACCCATGCTGCTGACTCATGTGAGGCTATAATGTGATATTTCAGCACAATGTGCATCTTTGAGTGATATCGAACAAGCTCTCGCATGAACACTGGCACAAAGCAATCAGAAAGCATGAGGATTAGCTCAAGAAATCTGACACACTCCTGCCAGAATCATCCGTGAGCGTCCAGGAATTCAGTCATCCCGTTCTTTAAATTCCATTCGCCTGATGTAATTTGCAAGCAACAGATATCAATTAAATAAAATTTTAGTGAATAAACAACAGCATCTTTTACATAGTAAGAAATCGAGTCTAATATTTTGATTGATTAGTCAACTAGCATAACATCACAAATTAAGATGTGAACGAGAGCAGAAGTCAAGTGGGAAGCTGGGCCGCATTCAGCCTGAAACGCTGCTCGACCGGGCAACCCAGAGCCAGGCATCATGCCAGCCTGTCCTATCAGGCCGACACACGCAACAACATGCACACACAGTAAAGAAGGGACCACAAGACTTCTTCTGTCCCTGGCTCTGCCTGAGTACAATCCAATGTTTTCAAATTGCTCTAACACACATCATTCACACTCTCTTACAAACGTCAGCCTGAACCCTCATCCTCTCATCCTCAACGCTCAGGTCACACCCAGCCAGTAAGAAATCTTTTTAAAGATCAGTTTCGCATATAAAATTACATAATATTGTAAATTACATAAATCATAAATAATAGGGTAGAGGTTTGCAATTCAGATTTGTAATTGAATCCGTCAGATTCAGTTTTAAAATTTGACAATGCTGGATGGGTTTGGGTCAAATGGTCTCCGGTACGGGTGTCAAATAAAGGCTTGTCCAAACCTCTAGCGTGGATCCAAGAATTCTAAACTTCACATTTTTGAGATACAAGTGGAGGTCAAAGGTCATTGAAACAGATCGTCAGGGCATGGTGGTGTTAGGCCTCAGCAGGCACACATTTGTTTATTTGCCTAAAATTATTAATGAAGAGCCGGCACTCTGGCATTATCTAGAAGGTAAAATGAGTTCATTAAAAGGAAATGAGGTTGATATTGATGAACGAAGCCATTCTCAAGAAAATCCTCAGGAGAGTGATTAGATAGCTGGAGAAATAAGAAAGTCTGCTGTCTGTAATTGGTGGTGCTGGCTAAGGCAATCATCACTATTACTACTGCTCATTCTGTGAATTAGAGGTTTGAACAAAACACAGACCTTAAGTGTTACAGTTTTTCAACCAATTATGTCACGGACATTAACGATAGCTCAAATCATGTGGCTTGCTGAAGACAAGTAGCCTACTCTACTTTGACTCAATTTTGTTTTGCTTTTGTACTCAGAGTACAACGATGATCTATTTTTGTTTTGTAATGGCTGTTCATGAGGCACTTGTTTGTCCTGAACAGTTAAACTGCCCACTGTTCTTTAGAAAAATCCTCCAGGTA
Source organism: Spinibarbus caldwelli (assembly GCA_039654775.1). NCBI lineage: Eukaryota > Metazoa > Chordata > Actinopteri > Cypriniformes > Cyprinidae > Spinibarbus > Spinibarbus caldwelli. The sequence goes on along the minus strand of CM077235.1, from coordinate 30,218,171 downwards.
CTGCTTCTTTGGTTTTCTAGCATCTTTTGCATATCTGAACTCTTTCCAACAGTGACTGTATGATTTTGAGATCCATCTTTTCACACCGACAACTGAGGGACTCATATGCAACTATTACAAAGGTTCAAACATTCACTGTTGCACACTATGCATTAAGAGTGGGGGGTGAAAACGTTTGGAATTTGAAGATGAAGTTAAATTTTACTTATTTTGTCTTCTGGGAAGCATATTCTGTGGCTTCTAAAGGGCAGTGCTAATAAAAAAAAAAAAATTAAACAGAATAACAAAAATGTACACAACTTCATCTTGTTCAAAAGTTTTCACCCCTCAGCAATGTGTTTACTGATACTTTTGTTTATTGCAACCTTGATGAATAAAGCTCATAACTATAAGGCCATCATTTCTAAGCACGGTCAGAGTCACTACTCTACCTGCAGATTCAGTCTTTCATTCACTACTACACACGGTTTCTTTCACGCATGGCATCACTCACGTTAACAGAGCTACGCAGAGACAAAAGCACAGAGAAATAGAAATAGAAGGCAAGGAATGGCTACATGTTCAATATCTTAATATTTTTTTACATGAACGCACAGACAGCGGTGAGAGACGGGGAGTGAATTAAGGCGTTTTGATGGATGAATGGGGGCAGCGTTTAGAGGAATGCACTGTTCTTTCTCACCATCCACTTCTCCCTAATCCCTCTTTCACAGTTGCACTGAAAGGAAGCTTTTCATCAACAGAAGGTTGAAAGGCATGAATGCCCATCTCTCTCGCCGTCTCTCCCTGTGTATCTCTTTTTATCCCACTTTCGTTTTAAAAACCACATTCCTGCTTCAGTGTTCAGGTACTGATCTTTTGTTCCAATGCCCATTTTTCTCTTTCTGTCTCTCTCTCTCTCTCTATCCCCTATGGCCACGAATTTTAGAGAGATTGCGTCTTACACTTGTTGGAAACAAAAATTCAAGTTCTTAACTAATCCCAGCCACATTTCTGAATTGCCAACAGGAATATCTTGGGAAATATCTGTAAGTCTTACTTGAAAATAATTTTCAGCAGCATCTTTAGAGAAAAACAGATAATCTCAATTAGATTTTTACATTATCTGAAAAACATCAGTGGTACGTGAATGAGCACAATGGCTACCAGGGCACTGCTACACTATTATTTGTCACTAAAGGCATTATCAGACTAGCCGAAACAGCTAACAAACAAATAATTTGAATTTGAATTGTGCCCAATCAAAAATGACAAAAGCGTGTTTTATTTATGCACGTCTTACATTCTACCAGCCTGATTTCTGTTTAATTCTCTGTGCAGACCTCAAGATTAATAGCAGTTTCTTTAAAAAAAAATAATAATTGGCAATAAATTAGCCCTTTCTACTGGGTCTACATGAAAACAAAAAGTCAAAAGTGTCAGTTCAAATCAAAGTTGCCTTTACTAAATCGTTGCACCACTTTAACACATGGCATGTCTGTGCAAAACCATATTTAAAATCATGCAATAAGCGAATGTGTGCCAGAAAGGAGAGCAATAGCCAAACCGGTAATATATTATCTGACAGCTTTTATAGTTTATTAGCAAATATAATCTTTTTTAATACTATGAAGCTTCAGTCAGTACAGAAAATCTCATCTTTGTGGAAAAGCCACAGATTTCTTTACAAAATGGGCTGGTCAAGCCTGTCAATCAAAATAACCGTAGCTCAACCTAAAAGCTGGTTCTCCTGCTGTGTAAATAAGATCAAAACTTGACAGCCAGACCGTCCACATCAACAGACTTCAAGTTCTGGAATCACAGGCTGTTTTCTGATTGGCTGAGGATTCAAGAACTGTCAAATTTTTTCAGTCTGGATAATAGTTGTCAGACTGTCAGATATTAGCTGAAAGCATCAGTATGACTACACGTGTGTTTGTATAAAGGTCGCTGGTTGGAATATTTCAGAGGTGACCACACTTACATCATTTTACCCTTTACCCTCCACCACAGTGGCGTACAAAGCACATATTGTCCAACTCTTTCTCTTTATCCCTTCTTTTTTCTCTCATCATAAAGAGCTGGCTGAGTGAATGGATGAAAGGTTCACTTTTAATTCAGTTGAAATCTGTCAGTCTGCTGCGTGTTGTGCCAAAAACACAAAGTGCATGTCAGATCATGTGCCACGGGATCTTTGAGAAGATCTCTTCCTCTCTTTTCCATATAATATTTCCAAAGCAGCCAATCAATACAGGAACAGTATTGGATGGAAAACACAACAGAGCTCACAGGCACTGGCGAACATCACGAACAACGGAAGGGTTTGCAGAGTTTATGCCTATTACTAAATTATACAAAACATACACAAAAGGGATGATGCAAATAGACATTAAAGTGCAGGTGTTCATTAGAAAGAGCTGATGGGAAGGTTGAGATTTCCTCATCGTTCCAATTACACATTTTGCAGTAATTTAGAAAGTTTCACAGAGTTTGCATTTGCCAGTTCACCTTCTGGCTTCATCTTAAAGGTGCCATTACTATGCCACAGAATTGCATAAATAATTATTGTTTTCAACAGGGTTACAATGACTACCCAGTCTAGTCCTGTCCCAAATCATGACATTGGATGAGTCAAAGTTGCTATGTCAGGCTGCTCAAACAAACAGATTTTATTAGGTGACGCTAGTGGCACAGAATTGCACACTTTACCTTTAAGAAAAAGAGTCTTTTAGGTTTAAAGTCAAATGTCAAAGAAGAACCATTTTTAAGCTACATAAGGAATATTTATTTGGTTGTACTTCAGAAAGCCATCTATGTACTGGTGCTTTAAAGAATCCACAAACCAAAACACTAATCTGAAGAACCTATAATGACCTTTTTTAATCTCTAAAACACATAAGCGTCAACTCAAGAATCCTATGAAGCAAAAACAAGGCTTCTGTGTTTAACTTAATGACTACAAGAGGATGTTTTTTAGGATGATTCTAGAATAATTTTCAATGATTAGCACAAACTAAAGTCCCAGACCATTGAATATTGATCCATGTGCAGAACAGAACCGCCCAAAACAGGAAACATACACTAAAGTTCAGAGTATGCAGAAGGCGGTGGTGAGCTTTCAAATCAGACACGTCAATGCTCTAACCTCCTTCCAGAAACCAAACAGCTCATTAAAAGCGAATGACCTCACAAGTGAGTCAGACTCCTTAAGTCATCTGTCAAAGGAAAGGCAAAGGTTGCATAAAGAACACGTCCTGGAGGGGCAACTTTTCAGAATGAGCTGAGATTTTCTGGAGGGCCCTTAAACAGTGAAGGCAATCACTCAAAATAAGGTCAAACACATGCGCAATACTTAAAACATACTTTAAACCAACAGCTAGATTTTTCCTTTTACTGGCGATGTAAGTGGTGCTTGATTGTGCAAAATTACTGCTGAAATGCTGGAGTGCTGTTGCTAAGGAATTCTGTAAGGTTTTTAGTGTGTTCCTATGCTAGGTGGTTTCTAGGGTGGTTCCTTACTGGCCCAAGTCAAAAGAGCAACTCAAAGCCTCTACGCCCTCTTAAAAATAATGGTTCTTTATAGACAGCTACAATTCCATGAAGCACCTTTAACATCCATAGAAACTTTTCAATGCACAAAAGCTTCTTTATACTGGAAAAACGTTCTTTAGAATGTTCAATAAAAATGGTTCTTCTAAGAAGGTTCTCTGAGAAAACTTAGAGAACTTCTTATATGGGCATCACTGCAAAAACTCACTTTTGGAACTGTTATTTTTAAGAGTGTATAGTGTTCATTCAAATCCCAACCCTAAAGGTATGGTCACATTAGTGAAAATTTAATGAAATCTTCTGGGCAAAAACATCTTTAGATTATAAATGTTCTTTACATAAGAAAATAAAAATGGTTCTTCTAAGAACTAGATTTTTTCACTTTCTGACAACATAAGTGGTTCTTGCCTGTGCAAAAGTAACACCAAAATGGTAGATTGCCACTTCTAATGTTTGCTGAGAGATATTTATCATGTTGCTAGGTGGATTCTAAGTGGTTCAACAGTGGTTTCCTACTGATCCAAGTCAAAAGAGCTTACTCCAGACCTATATAATATAATACATTCATAAAAATAAAGTTCTTAATCGGCATCTGTTCCATGAAGAAACTTCAGAATTCATGGAAACTTGGCAATGCACAAAAGGTTCTTTATACTGGAAAAGGTCATTTAGAATGTTCTTCACACTAAGAAAAAAATTATTCTTCTAAGAAGATTCTTTGGAAAATCTAAAATGCTTCTCCTGTTCACAACAATGCCTTAGAACAGTGCTTCCCAAACCTGTCCTGGAGGACCCCTAGCCCTGCACATTTTGTATGTCTCCCTTATCAGACACACCCAATTCATGTCTTGCAGTCTCTACTAACAAGCTGATGAGTTGAATCAGGTGTGTTAGATAAGGGAGACATACAAGCATTTTTGGGAAGCACTGCCATTTTTGGTTCTGCAAAGAACCTTCTCAGAAGAACCTTTTTTTTTTCTTAATGTAAAGAACATTTTAATAATCTGAATAAACTTTTTCCACTATAAAGAACCTTTTGTGCAACAAAAAGGTTCTATGGATGCTAAAGGTTCTTCATGGAACCATAGATGCCAATAAAGAACCTTTATTTTTAAGGGTGAGTCATTAAGAGTCATTCAAATTCCAACTCTACGGTTGGTCACATTTACTAAATTTCAGTGAAATTTTGTGGGCAAAAAACATCCATTGTCAATAGTGTAGCGATATACGAAACCCAGCTCACAAAGAATTCATTTTCAAACCAAGCAGATTTCTGTCAGTCAGTGCGGGGAATTCGCTTGACCAACTGTCAAATCTGAAGGGGGGAAACTTTCGCCCTCAGTTGAAATTCTCAATCGCATGGATTCCTATTTTATTACTGGATTTGGCAAGTGAAAATTTGCCAAACAAAAGTAAATGTGACCCCACCTTAAGTGTGAGCAATAGCCTTAAGCTCAGCAAGTACCGCTTGCTCATATTTCAGAACAAGGTTCACACACATGCACTTGCCTGTCTGGACAGGCTCAGTTCAAAATTACAGGCTGTCAGAGATGGAGCTGATGTTCTCTGGCAGCTTAATCCGAACGTGCATGACACACAAACACACTTTAACGCCTGCCAGACTGAATATGCTCTTGCTAAATGACAAGGTGTTTTGTGTCTGTTTCTGGGTGCGGGTCTGGGTTTGCCTACATTGTGTGGACCAAATGTCCTAACAAGGATAGTATTATGTTGTATTGTATTTTTGTATTAACAAGCACCCCTCACGTTTTCTTCAGAAAATATAAAATTCTAGTTTAGTTTGTATTATCAGTTGCCTAGCATGCATTTGCTTAGGCAATACATTATTGGGCAAAGTTTAACACACTTTCCAGTCCACTGAGCAAGAGAGATAAAGAGAAAGTAACATGTGGGAATGAGGGAATGCATAACAACACATGCACACAAAAACCCACATCATCCTCAGTTTCTGTTCGTCCTCCAGTTGAGTGTGTAGGACAGATCGCTCGTGCCCTCAGAGGGGCGCAGGATCCCAAAGACCACGATTAGGGGATTTTTGACAAACACGCCATGAATTCTGTCCTTCATTTAAGTGCAGGACATAAACTCTAGAGGATTAAAAATCAAGCATATCAGCTCTGCTTTTAAAAACACACACATGCATCCATATAAACAAACACACTCAAATACTGTAGCTGCAGTGCTTTTCACATGACAAGGAGGTTATTCACATGAACATTTTATCAAAATTTCTTGTGCATCATTTTAAGCTGCTAAATGAGACGTTAAGGAGAAAGAGACAATGAGAGAAAGAATTAATGTTACTTTCAAAAGTTTTACAGTAATTTAGTCTTTTGGTAAATTTGTGTATCTGTTCATTTACTATAAATTTATTCTATTTTCCATTATTGATCAATATTGACTACATTTTATTAGTTGATTTTATGTGTCTGCATAAATAACTGAATTGAATTTAATGTCTTTAACTAATGTTCAATTATGTAACGATTAGTCCACTGAAGGAGAGCGTAGTGAACCCAAGTGCAGTTTATTTACAACATAGACATGGAACATAATCCAGACAGGCTTGGCTTGACTTGAACAGACTTGACATTAAAAGACTCATCGACAGCAGGGTTACAACATCAATACACGACAAGGAACAATGGCAACAAGATAGCTACTTATAGCAAACAATACAAGTCACATGACAAGAACCAACCAATGAGAGACAGGACACATGACTTGGTCAACCAATCAGAACATGACACAATGAACAAAGAAACCAATAGCAGGAGTAGATGAGGGCAAGGGAAGCATGACACAAACAGGGACCATGACCAAACTCCAAAATAAAAGACATGAAAACAAGAACATGAACATAACATAAACAAAACCCAAACCCCACGTTACATATCCCCCTCTTAGGGTGGCTCCAGGCACCCAAACAAAACCCAAAACCCCAAAAAGTCCAGGAGGATGGTGGAGCGGAGGTGGAACAGGGCGAGGGATGGAGGGCCAGACATGTGGAGAGGAACAGGACCTGGATCATGGCATGGAGCGTGGAACACCAGGCAAGAACATAAGTCATGGCATGGATCATGGGACAGTGGTGGACCTGGACCCTGGGGCAAAGGCAGGTCTGAACCATTGAGCAGAGGTGGGCCTGGATCATGGGGCAATAGTGACAGACCATGAATCACTAGAGGACCTGGGCCGTGGGGCAATGTCAGACAGTGAAATACAGGAGAACTTGGGCCTGGGAGCAGTGGCAGACAGTAAAATAATGGAGGTCCTGGGCCATGGATCAGAGACAGACATGGGAACAATGGTGGACCTGGGCCATGGAACAGAGGCAGACAGTGAAACCGTGTAGCAGTTTGGCAGAGCAGGCAGAGCGGGCAGAACAGGAAGCCATGGCAGAGCAGACAGAGCAGGAAGCCATGGCGGAGCAGAGGACCATGAGGTCAGCAGTGTAGACAGGAGCAGAGATCCACACAGTGGAACAGATGACCACCACAGCAAAGCAAGTATCCACCAAGGCGGATCAGGCGGAACTGAAACAGAGAGCACAGAGAGGTTAACAGCGGACTCTGTGGCCGTAACAGGACAGGTGGTCAGTTCAGAAACGGCTTCCTTAGCCGTGACAGGATAGACAGTGAGTTCATGAGTGGGCGCCACCACCTTGGGAGGTTCTGCAGCAGAAGCCGCCACCTCTGGAGGTTCTGCAGTGGACGTTGCCTCCTCTGGAGGTTCTGCAGCAGAAGCCGCCTCCTCTGGAGGCACTGGAGTGGATTCATGGACAGGAGAGGCCTCTGAGGCAGACTCGTGGGCAGAAGAGGGCTCTGGGACAGACTCATGGACAAATGAGGCCTCAGGAGCAGATTCGTGGACAGGAGAGGCCTCTGGAGCAGACTCGTGGACAGGAGAGGCCTCTGGAGCAGACTCGTGGACAGGACAGGCCTCTGGAGCAGACTCGTGGACAGGACAGGCCTCTGGAGTGCAGTGTGCAGCCCAAACACTCAGGTTGGCTACCGCCATAACAAGAAGGACTGAGGGTAGGGGAACAGTTTCTGTGATAGCCCGTGCTGAGGCCTTAGGGATGCCAGCAGCTCGCACTGACATCAGTGGTGGGTCCATCAAACTGGCAATCAGTCCTGGCCCAAGATCCGCATCCGCAGGAGCTTGGGTACTATATTTGTGACAAGACTCTGGGCTGGCGGTCATCATGCGGAGAGGCTCTGGGCTCTGGGCCATCTTGCGAAGGGTCTCTTGAGTGACCGTCATGACGTGAGCAGTCTCTGGCTTGGCAGACATGACGTGAGCAGGCTCTGGAGTAGCAGACATGACGTTAGCAGGCCCTGGCTTGGCAGACATGACATGATCAGGCTTTGAGTTGATAGACATGAGATGACTAGACTTTGACTTAACTGGCATGGCGTGAGCAGGCCCTGGAATAGCAGACATGACGTTAGCAGGCTTTGGCATAGCAGACATGACTGAGGACTTTGGGGAAGTGTCGCGTTCCTCCTCCACGACACCCACAGTGAATGGTGAACCAGCCAGCAAAAGAGCATGGTCAATATATCCCTCCAGAGACCAGTGTATTTTTTCTCCAGGTAACAGGAAACGAATTGTTTCATTAAGACCCACCCGAAAGATGTCCTTAAGGGCCACATCATTAAAATCCACTTGGCTGCAGAGTCCACAAAAGTCCTGAACATAATTCTCAATGGAGCGATTCCCCTGGCGCAAACATAGCAAAGCAACTGCTGGGTTCATAGTAGCAGTCGTGTATTCTGTAATGATTAGTCCACTGAAGGCGAGCGTAGTGAACCCAAGTGCAGTTTATTTACAACATAGACATGGAACATAATCCAGACAGACTTGACTTGACTTGACATTAAAAGACTCACCGACAGCAGGTTTACAACATCAATACACAACAAGGAACAATGGCAACAAGATAGCTACTTATAGCAAACAATACAGGTCACATGACAAGAACTAACCAATGAGAGACAGGACACATGACTTGGACAACCAATCAGAACATGACACAATGAACAAAGGAACCAATAGCAGGAGTAGATGAGGGCAAGGGAAGCATGACACAAACAGGGACCTTGACCAAACTCCAAAATAAAAGACATGAAAACAAGAACATGAACATAACCCAAACAAAACCCAAACCGCACGTTACAAATTAATGTCTTTAACAATAATTCCATGTTAATAATAATACTTAAAATATTACATTTATTCATTGTAATCAGTAATTTAGTCTTTTGGTAAATTTCTTGATTGTTATTTCCTACTTTAACCTACACTTATTTTATTTTGCACTATTGATTTTTTTTTTATTTTTATCAATACTGACTAAATTATTTTATTAGTTAATTTTTACTTATTTAATTTTTAATTTAATTTTAAATTAATGTCTTATTTAATTTAAAACATTCATTTCTTTTAATTAATAATACTAAAACAATTTAATTTATTCATTATTATTACGGTAAATTAATCTTTTGATAAATTTGTTGATTGTTATTTCTTAGTTTAACATACGCTTATTCAATTTTGCATTATTTATATTTTATAAGTACTGATTCACTTATTTTATTAGTTGGTTTTTACTTATTTTATTTGTTGCTTGTTCTGCATCAATAAGTAAATTCAATTAAAGTTCTTTTTAATTAACTGAATTTAAAACATTAATTTCATTTAATTAATAATTCATTATAATAAAATAACTAAATTATTAATTTAAATTAAACTAGAACAAGAGGAGAAATGAAAGAGGGAGTGATGAAAGTGAGATGACAAGTAAAAAAAAAATAGAAGAAGATGAGAGGGACAGATGGAGAAAAGCAGAAGAGTGAGACAAGGACAATGAGAGAGAATGATGGATAGAGGACGGATGCAGAGAAAGATGAGCAAAGAAAAACAGAGGGAGGGAAGAAGCTTCAGTGTTCCGCTAAGAAACGGATTATGGCCTTGATGTTCCTCAGATATTCAATTTCTCAGAGGCATTTTAATCCCACGGGAAACAAACCCTGCAATATCTTTCTCTCACTCTCTGTTTGTGTTTTGTGTCTCTTCTAATGCATTTCTGTCTTTAGTTAGACTGAAGAACAAACACTGAGTTCACCAAGCAGTACAGAACACCACATCATTGCCAAAAACCCAACAGAGGCCAAACACTTCCCTCACGCAAGCCTCACCTCCACTAACAAACCACACACTGGCTTTGGCTTCTGCATGAACTGTCCTCACTTTCTCATTAAACCATGACAAGATCAACACAGGTGCCAAGAGAAGCTGAAGAGGTCATGTTATGAAGTTTGCAGCTTAGTTTTAAAAGGGTTATATTCACTTTTGTAGAAAGTTTCCCCTTAAAGAGATAGTCCACCGAAAAATTTAAATTAGGGTCATTTATTCACCCTAAATATCATTACAAACCTCCATGACTTTCTTTCTTCTATGAAAAACACACATATATATATATATATATATATATATATATATATATATATATAAAGTGTATCTCTGTCAGACTTTTGTCCACGAATAAAGATCATTGCACACTGACTCCGAAATTTTTGCACGTTACAAAATAAATACAACCTCACATTGTGTCACGTTTACACACTGCCTCCAAAACTTTTGTCCGTCATAAAAAAAAAAATCGGATTGTGTTCGATTTTCTGCATTTTTCGCTTTTGTAGCAAGCATTTTGACAAGGTTGACCAGTGTGCAAGGTTTCTGTCTGTGAAGATGACAAATACGAAAAAAACGCATACGAAAATTTCTGACTCGGTGTGCAAAGTCTTTAAGTAATAAATAATTCTCAGGACTGAAAAGTGCCATACAAGTGACATTTTTTCACAGCTATTAATTAAAAAACTAACAAAAGAAGAACTTAATTTAATTAATAATGGAAGTCATGTTGTCAATTTTTCCTTAAAAACAACAACAACAACAATAAAAAATAATACATAAATAAATAAATAGTCAAAGGGGGATAAAACTATGCATTTTGTTTTGCCAATAAATAAATACATTTTATTACCATTAAATATTATTGGTCAAAAGGAGTGAAAATAAATAAACAAAATATAAATAAATTGAAATTTATTGCAATTAAATATATCAACGGTCAGTTGTTTTCTAAATATTGTCTGTTCTTTCTTCTTTAGAGTTTATATATAGAGCTTTTGAAAATCTTACTGAGCCTATCATACACACTAAGAAACCACAACAGGGCATGTAACATAAAGATCAGCTGATTCCTGTGATGTCTGTGACTATGATGTCAGTTTTTTATGCGGTCGTCTTTGTGTGGATGAGTCTCTTTCATACACGTGGCCCACTGAGTTTCTGTCTACACATTCATTGTCGTCTCATCAGTGGTGAAAGGCTTTAATCTGAGAGCGGCTGTAACACGCTGTATCATGGCCGAGCTCTGCACAATCTCAACATGATGTCATTAGACTCCCAGCATGCATCAGAATGGTCTATTACTACAAGGCTGCCCACTGTGATAATCTAACCCATGATGGCCTGCAGAGGAGGATTACACATAGACTGACACACTACAGCACAGCGGTTGGGGCTCTGAACGCCATCACCCAGCCAGCACCACACCAGTGGGTGATAGATGTCCTGAAAAGAAGATCCACAGTCCAGACCACATGGTAATGTAAAGGGTGAGGAGCTGTGTTAACTATCATTCCAAAACAATTGCTTCAGAGAACCATTCTGAAAGAATGTCTTTCAAAATGATAGACAATTCACCAGGTAGGGATCACTATCAACTGTAAGGAATTCAGTAAGGAATTCCTGATTCCACTTTATAATTCCATTAACAACGTTTTTTGAAAGAGAGAGGGGGACGGGATCGGGAAAGGCACAAATTACCACCTGCTTTAAGACACACTTTTTTTTTTTGGAGCATCAAATAATGGTGAAAATACCAGTAATTTGATGAGCGCAAACATAGTAAATCGTGTGGTGTGATTCATTTTAATACTCTCCTCTCAGGAATTTTACATCTGAAAGGGAAACTCCTACAAATGCATATTCAATAAGCTCATGCGCAAAAATAACTGTGTCCATGCCTTTTCAGTGCTAATTCTTCATTGCGTGTCTTTAGTAAATCCTGACAGTACTATTCTAATGCCAAAAGATGGTTTACAGATGTACAAGCTATTAGTAAATCTGGCCTCATGTGATTGTGGAGTTAAAATAAAAAAATAAAAAAAGTGAGAAAAACATTGACTGGGTATTACTATGGGGTCTGAAAAAAAGTGTAACATCTATGTAACATCTTCTATCATCTTGTATCTTGTACCCAGCAATATTTTCTTTTTATTTTCTAATTTCTTATTATATTAATTCTTTTTAATCAATATATTTGTTCATTATTTCTACAGTTATTGCAAAAAAGTAAATGAATTAAATAAATAATTAAATGCATTAATAAATGGAAACAAACGTCATGAAAACCATCTAGTATTACTTTATTTAAAAGTACTAGTTCCAGTTATCGATTCCCCAACCTACTTGATTCGTTGCCATATTCAAAAACTCAACAGTGGTTCTTTTCATGTAATTATATCACTTCAATGTAACCATTGGCCTCCAAACAAAGTCTATGTGCAGTATGAACATGTCATTTTAATTTATGGTCTACAAACGTTTATGAAGGTTTATGCTGTTTTATCAAGAAATAACTGCTGGTATTTAAATTTAATCAGCAGCCAATGAAACTATCAAATGTGCCCAGGTGAATCAACAACATAAAAACTACAAAACCTAGCTCTAACAGCCGTGATTGTTCCAGTGCAGCTGTAGCGGCTCTGTGCATTTGGCTGGAAATGAGAAAATTACAAATTAAACCAACAAACAGCTTATTGGAAACGAGTCAGCTTTCAAACAGAGCCGTTGTTACTGGAGTGTATCAGTAACAACGGCTATGTATCAATAACCACAAAATGCTCATCATTCATGAAAGTAATGAAAGATTAGACTAAACAGTCCAAGCACCTGGAGAACAGAACACACAATGATCATGACATGATCACAAACACACACTTTTCCCAAACTCTCCAGCCCTAATCTCAGCCTCAGACAGCACAAACACAGGCTGTTTATTGACCATCTGATGCAGATGCAGATAATCCACACCCAAAATGGCACATAAAAACAAAATGAACTGTGGTTGGTCTCTTAACATGTCAATCAGACAGTCTCTTCTAGTCTAACTGCCAGAATAACCTGTTATGTGGACCAGACCTTATGCAATTGAGTAAAAGGTCTGACACTGCTGGACCAATCTAGCCCTAACACACACACACACACACACACACACACACACACACAGACAGGCATAATGTCCTGGGCTCCTGCTCCCAAGTAATCCCAGAAACCATACATAATAGCGCAAATGTAACATTAGCACAGGCTTCAAAGAGCCAGGTACGGATTAGCTGATCCCTGAAGAGGATCAATAACTGTCACATCTGCTGCTTCAGCTAAAGCCTAGAAAAGCCAGACAGTGTCCACCGTCAGCTTTTATATCATTACACTCACACTCTCCATCCACAGCCAGACCTGTGTGAGCTACATCTATTCAACTCAAAGCAACAAACTGATTCTCACAGAATATCAATGACTAAGAAAGAGAAATCAGATAAAGATCACTGTCAGAGGAAGCGTATGTGAATGTTGGCTAAACAGATCAGAGACTGGAATAGTCTGTTTGTAAAGGTGATATGTGGACATTTTTATCATGTTTAAACACATTTTCCTCTCCCGTCTTCATGTGCAGTGACAATTAAAAATGTATATATGTGTGTGTGATTTAATTTTGTTGAGCGATGCCATGTGGTAATATACACAAAATGCACACTTTAAATATATGTTAGTATATATTATATTAGTAGTGACACTTCAGGACTGCAACTTCTTTGGATCTTCGGATGTGAAGATTCTTCATAATGGCAATTCATTGGCCATCTATGAGAAAGCTACGATAAGCAATCAAAGACAATTTTGGGCAATTTTACAAAATTGCATCCAAAAGGTCAATATCAGAGCTGGAAGGAGCAAGTATATGATATCACTCCCTTGCACCTCATTTCACTCCATCTTTCTGTTTTCCCTCCTTTTCTCTTGTATCTACAAATACAACACCCTGCTACTCAGCCAACATATAAACAAAGCAGGTCATGCCTGATGTCAGACAAAATCAACAGCAGTCAGACATCACTCGCTTATGTAACAATGCTTATCACTGTGATTCCCAACAGCTGGACCGACTCATTTACACAAGAGAAAGAGCATCACAGGACGCCTTCGCCTGTCACCCTATGAAGGACAGTGCATAATCTGCTCGCTACTATTGATCTTTCTAGTTGTATTTGATCTGATTAATGAACATTATGCCCTTCTGTTTGCCTTAATTGATCTACAACCACATGAAATCCAGACTATCAGAATAGCACTCACTACAAACAATATATTCCAGTTCTCCTAGTTTTTGTGTCTTTTTCATGTATTTTCTTAAAACTCTACTCACTTTTATGTACAATATAACATATTTGGGCAGATAGCTAAAACACAACACAAAGCAAAGCATAATTAAGGTAAAACACCTGTGAAAAAACCTTTAAGGAAAATTCCTTCATATTAACACAGTATATTGCCCAAGATTTTTCTTGTCTTATGAATGTCTTATCTGGTCAACAAGTTGGTTTCTATTGGCCCAGTTGGTCTAGTCTTATGGTGATGGATTTAGAGGGGTTTATATGTAAATGTTAAAAATGTATTTATTTTTAGTGATTCAGAATAGGATTTCTACTTCCATTATCCAATGTCTATTAAACTGCTGACAACCTTATTGTCATTTAGACCCATCTATGGTCTCAGCTGGAAATTGAAGACATGCATTCAAGCATAAAAACACTGACACTGGCAGCTACATTGAAATTTTTATCAGTATGCCTCCATCTTATCAAAGTGTATTCTTTCTTGTTTTAAATGGGAAAACAGAAATCAATGTGTTAGAAGCATTTTTACAGACAAGTTTGAAGCTCAAACACTGAGAACAGGTACATGAATGATGGAAAAGTAAAAAAAAAAAAAAGGAAAGGCTGAAAGAACAGGAATAGGTTTTCTAGTAGACTGTAAATCAGCTGTGTATTTCTATAGAAAGCAACAAAGAGATGGACTCGTGTCGTGGTGAGATGTAATGTACTGTAATGACTTTGAGGAGAGCCACTCGTAAACTGATGTGTCAGCATTGCTCTCTTTCTTACGGTCTTTCTCTCCCAGCCTATCCATCTCCCTCCTCTCCATCCTCCCGTGTGGATTTGCGATTCAATTTTGTTGAGTGATGCCATGTGGTTGGGTCACAGAGGAGAACACCTCCTTTCACAGCCAGAGAGACAGATTCCTTCTATGTGCTGGACTAATTTAAGAGAAGCTCAGTTCATGCTGACCAGATACATCTGCCATAAAACTCTGAGAGCAACCTGATCAGCTATAACTGCTACTGTTCATAACTAATATCTGTGAACTAATAACCATATTTCAAATCCACATCTGGAGATTAATAGATAGATAGATAGATAGATAGATAGATAGATAGATAGATAGATAGATAGACAGATAGATAGATAGATAGATAGATAGATAGATAGATAGATAGATAGATAGATAGATAGATAGATAGATAGATAGATAGATATTTTCTTTCAATTGTGAGATATTGTATAAATTTATAACTGCAAGAAAAAATACAGAATTTAAAGGAAATGTCAGAATTAAAAGGAAAAAAACAGATTCAAAGAAAAAAAGTCAGAAATCAAAGGGAAAAAGTCAATTGAGATGTAAACTTGGAATTGCAATAAAAAAGTCAGAATCGCTAAATGTAAATTTGGAATTGCGAGAAAACAGTCAGAATTGCGAGATGTAGCTAAACTCAGAATTGCGAGAAAACAGTCAGAATTGCGAGATGTAAACACAGAATTGCAAGAAAAAAGTCCGAATTGCAAGATGTAAAATCAGAATTATGAGAAAACAGTGAGAATTGTGAGATGTAAACAGAATTGCAAGAAAAAAGTCAGAATTGTGAGATGTAAACTCGGAATTGCAATAAAAAAGTCAGAATTGCGAAATGTAATCTCGGAATTATGAGAAAACAGTCAGAATTGTGAGATGTAAACACAGAATTGCAAGAAAAAAGTCAGAATTGCAAGATGTAAAATCAGAAAAAAAAGTCAGATTTGTGAAATGTAAACTTGGAATTGTGAGAAAAAAATTGTCAGAATTATTAGATGTAAACTAAGAATTGTGAGAAAAAAAGTCAGAATTGTGAGATGTAAACTAAGAATTGCGAGAAAAAAGTCAGAATTGCGAGATGTAGCTAAACTCAGAATTGCCAGAAAACAGTCAGAATTGCGAGATGTAAACACAGAATTGCAAGAAAAAAGTCAGAATTGCGAGATGTAAACTCGGAAAAAAAAGTCAGATTTGTGAAATGTAAACTTGGAATTGTGAGAAAAAAATAGTCAGAATTATTAGATGTAAACTAAGAACTGCGAGAAAAAAAGTCAGAATTGCGAGATGTAAACTCAGAATACAGAAAAAAAGTCAGAACTGTGAGAAACAAAGTCAGAATTGTGAGATAAAAAAATCGATCTCCACTGGAAACCACTTCATTCTGACATCACACTGGAAACATACATTTGATATAAATCAGCATGCAGAGATGGAAAGAGAGAGGGAGAGAGCTTGAGAGAGTTCAGAGACAGTAGGCCGTCACCCTCCAGCAGGGTCATTTCATTGAACATGGGATTTAAAGAGACAGAGCTGTAGAAACAGAGGACACAGATAGCATTTAGTTCATCACAACATCTACGGAATGAGCATGTTCCACTTATCTAAACAGTTTATCTGTTGTTTTAACTTGTTTGTGTGAAAAGTTTTCCTTGAAAAGTGACTTCTACCATCTTTCTTTAAAATGAATGCTATTTGGAGTGATACTTTGTTTTATAATGCCAAGACATTCATGCATTTTTAAGTGTCCAGATACTTTGTGGCCCGTGACAAACACACAAATTCAACGAGCATGAACTGTCTACAGCAAAACAAAGCTGGATTATCTGTATTATTTATGAACAACTTTGGCTCAGAGGAACAGAAATAGAGAAAGAGAGGAATAAAAATAACAAACAAGAAAACAAGAGAGAATTTCCAGTTTGTTTCTAATTACACACACAGTCTGCAGCGTGAGATGACAGTTCATACGTCGTTTTGTGCTGTTATCTTAATGTTAGCTGTTTCTCTAGAGAATGAGAGAGATAAATGGATCGCCCTGAGCTTTTAGCACATCTAAAAATACATCAATCTCATCCAACTCACAGAGAACAAAATATATCTCGCTACCCGTCTCGAGGGCCTGTCTCTAAAAGACGACGCAAGGAAACTGACTACATTTGAACATTACATTTGTGATGAAATTCCCTGCTCGGTACGGAACCTACAAATGAACACGATGACAGCATATGTCCATTGTACCTGTACTGTTGTTATGTTTGCAGAATGATGCTGCTCATATTGCTACTTGAGAGATGTTTTAGGTAAAGCTTTATTAAGACAACAGTTTTGATCACCTTTTCTTTTTTTATCTTATATTTTGTATGCAAAGATCAGAACATTATGTAAGAACTTGGAGTACCCAAAATAAGGGTGTTGGTAACTTAACGGTTAAATATCTAAACTCCCAACACAAAGATTGAAAGTTCATTCCCAAGTAACTCATGACCCATGAACTAGAGTTCTGAAAAGCCCACTCCATCTCGACTGTAGCTGTCAACACGGTACTTAACCCCCGTTTGCCTCAGGGAGGACAGACCCCGCAATTAGCACACTGTTTGTTCAAAGACTCTTCATCTTCTGAGGCACGATGGAAATTCTCATTAGAGTCATAATAAATTAATATTTCAGCCTAAGGAGAAGGAAACGACACAACTCTAGCATTACGAAATTGTGAACTGCATAACATTTCGTTTTCTGGGTTAAATAACCGATTTGTCATAGTTGGTTTCAACAGATACACATTATCTCACTGGTTCCTTACACAGATTGATAATGAAAACCAACCCACACAATGTTGTGTAACAAAACTTTTGACATCCAAGTCTGGTGTACGTTGCAGCTTTTTCTGGTCAAGTACTGCCCTGGAAGAGATCATCTAAATGAATTCTAGTGTACTACATTTAAATGTGTGCAGATTTTAAATAAATAAATAAATGTAGTATTTTTCGCACAATATTTAAATATAAAAATAACAGATTTTAATACAAAAATAAGTAAATGACATTTAAATGTTTGCAGATTTAAATGAATGAATGAATGAATGCCCATACTTGTTTTAATACATTTAAATGTTTGCGGATTTTAATATAATAAATAAATATATAGCAGTATGTATTGCACTACATTTAAGTGCATGTAGATTATAAATAAATAAAGAAATAAGAGTAGGTGTCAGTCATACAGGTTTGTAACAATATGAGGCTGAATAAATGATGGCAGAATTAGCATTTTTCCACAGCTCTGATGCTTATGTATGAGGTTGTTGTACAAGGCTGAATGTTTCTCATAAGCGCTATTAGCAATCATTATTACGTCAGATGCTCCCATGATGAATGGGGTGAAATCTCTCTCCTTTTCCCACACCTCCTTACAGCTGCTGTGAGTCCAGCCAAACCAAACACGCTCTCCCGTCCCACTACCCCGTAATAGCGCTGCAAGCTCACCATTCGGCCCAGCTTTAACAGGAAGCCCCATTGAGTTTCATATGTGAGACTACATCGCTCTTCCAAATCCTTCTTGCCGTACTTCCTTCTGATTCTAGTGCATGTGATGTCCTACATTCTTGATCGCTACAACGTCCCTCTGCTCTAATGTGGAGAAGCTTCATGCTCTCCAGGGGTTAAAGTTAGGATGTTGTTAGGAGTGTCAAACCAGAGATTAAGACACATGCTAAAATTAAAACAAGACTTGACAATTTTCAAGAATTCACAAGCTGTTCTGTCTTTACAGGAACCCCATGGGCTAGTTGTACTTTGTAATTCCAGAACTGCGCTCTGGGTCATAACTCATAAATTTACAACATGTCAGGAGTTATAATGCAATTTTAATTTTGATATCAATATGGTATCAGTTTATTTTAAACTGAGGATTGAATTTATGTTATTAGCCAAATGTCATCCCAATCACATTCTCACAGTATAAAATCAAGCCAAAAAAAAAAAAAAAAAAATATATATATATATATATATATGTATATATATATATATATATATATAAAATATAAACCAAATATATTTCAGCTACTGAACACAAAAGATGATATTCTGAAGAATGCTGGTAACCGAACAGTTGATGGTGGCCATTGACTTCCATTGTATGGAAAAAATACAATGGAAGTCAATGGTTACCGTCAGTTGTTTGGTTACCAACGTTCTTCAAAATATCTTCTTTTATGTTCAGAAGAAGAAAGAAATTCATATAGGCTTGGAACAAGTGGAGGGTTAGTAAATGATGACAGAATTTTCATTTTTTGGTGAATTATACCTGAATGTTTCAATCCAATTCAAATATGCGTTTTCATGTGATCCGAACAAAATTCAGCGTGATCACTGTTCAGAATCGGAAAAAAACAAAAAAAACTGCAGAAATGACACTGCAAAAAAAGAGGGAAAAGGTCAAATTTAGGGATTTACATACCTTTTTTCCTGTTGATTGGGTTATTTCAGGTCTACACCACTCCTTTCAAACCGATCAAATTTTCATTCAGATCAAGTTCAGTTGGATTGATTGAGGTATTTACATTAAGCCTTTTTATTATTTGGGTATATGTAAATATAGCTACTGAAAACTGAAAGGTGAAATCTGCAATGCTCAATATGTTGACTTTAGGAACAGAAATCCTGCCTTTCTATTAAATGAACCAAGTGTAGGTGAAGTTACAGAATCTACCATTCTAACCAAGCCAAGCTAACCAGCCAACCCCCTGGTCTGAACCCATCAGTGTGTATACTTCCAGTGTAATTTTGAGTACCTTACAATGAATCATCAAGGCTAGTTGGAAATGTGTTTAGGATTATAAAGATTAAACTGTTTTCCAGAAAACACAGCGTGACTCTTTTTCTCAGAGTCAGGGTAAATTTAACTTCACTGGGATGAAACGAACTGTCAAAACATTCAAGTGCTACATAGCACAGGTGTCTAAAATAAAAGAAACATGTTAAAGTCAACATAGTAGTATGTTACATACAAATGCACAAACTAGAGTCTAAATTCACTTGGCTTTGACAGTTATGGCAAAAATGCTCATTTTGGACCTTGGATATATCAGGTTATGGCATGTATACACAGGTAGCAGCTATAGGGGAATGTGACCGCCATCTCTCTCTCTCTCTGTCTGTCTCTCTCTCTTCCTTCAAAGGATGTCATACAATAGCAAATCCATCAAAAATGTCTTCGTCTAAAGGTCACCTTGGTCCATCACATCTCTCTCTCGCTCTCCTCTGGGAGGGCCGTGAGTCCTTCACTCACAGGAAGGCTGAGAACGACATTACACTGCATGTATTACAATCTGAGTCAGTTATTTGTCATATTTAGTGGCTTGATAATTCAATAGGTCTCGCTCTGGATTGCAGATTTACATCACGGCGCTGTGCTGGCGTTATCTGATTTCATAAGTATCATATTCAGCTGTGGATCACATCTTGGGAGAGAGGCCAAGGTCTTGTATAGACACAGTTTTATGTTTTACCCATTACCAAAAAAATCAGGATCCGCCTAAAACGGGACAATTACACTCAAGACAAATCTCTGATAAGTGATCAGCCCTGATGAAAAGACCAGCGTAGTTGGTCCACACAAGTTCAAGCTGGACCATTCTGGTTAGAGATAGATGATCCCAAGCAAACCTTAGCAGTCTAAACAAGTCTTGCTGGTTGAGCTAGTTAAAAGTATAGTTTATTCTAAAAAGTTTTTGTTCCCAGCCTTGTTCTACCTTATCGTTCCAAAAATTCTAAAAGTAGTTTTAATGTAAAAAAAAAAAAAAAAAAAAATTCTAGCTCACGAGGAATAGAAGTAAATCATTCTTTTCAAATAATAGGTTCACAAACCAGTCTGAATTATTCGTTTATGAATCAAACTAATCTAGTTCTCAAGTTCAACTCACTGATTCGGTTGCAGTGGTTAACAGCTCAGTGGAGGGAAAAAGTATGAATAATGACTTAAATTTTGTATATTTCTCACACAAAGCTAATGCAGACTTGAAATATAAAGTATTAATCATATGGACCCTTTTTGATACTTTTACAGTACTTTTTTGAATCTTTAAAACTTTAGTCTCCATTAAAGGAATAGTTCTCCCAAAAATGAAAATCTGCTGAAAATTTACTTACCATCAGGTGTGGATGTCATACAATAGACATCCACACCAAGATGCAGATTTTTAGCATTACATCACTTACTTTTGGGGCTTATGTTACATATAGCAATAATACATAGAAAGGACTCATATTTTACCCTAGAAGCAATGGTTTTAAGTTTAAAAAAGTGTTAATTATGCATTTGTTTCTTATAAACATGCAGCTTTTCACTTCACAAGATGTTCATTAATGTACTGAAGTCCTGTCAGTTACTTGTGGATTATTGTGATGTTTTTATCAGTTTTTTGGACTCTTATTTTGATGGCACCCACTGACTACCTTGGTGAGCAAGTGATGTAGTGCTAAATTTCTCCAAATCTATTCTGATGAAGAAACAAACTCACCTACATCTTAGATGCCCTGAGGATGAGTACTGTACATTCAACTATTTCTTTAATTGTAATTGCATTGAAAAGAGCAACCAGAAGTAAGTCATGCAAGGTTGGAGTTGAGTAAATGATGTCAGTTTTCAATTTTGGGATGATTTATCCGGCACACCAGCATCCAAAACACAACATATGCTTACTAGCCATAGGAATCTTTTCAGCATCAAGAAGGAAACAACACATAAAGAGATATTTTAATAAAACACTAGTACTTCTAAAAAAACATCTGTTTTTCTTGTTTAAAGGTACAGAAGAAGCAGCAGATTGGAATGAGAATCTCAATATCAGTTTTCCCTTCCTCCTTCATCTTTTTTTTTTCCTTCACTGCTGCAGTGTGTCGAGCGGTTCCTCAGCTATGCATGACATCAAACACTATGTGGTGAGTTTCAGGCTCCAGAGGGCAGATTACAACTTAATGCCTTCAACATCTACTGCATCAGCACTATAAACACTTCACTCAGTGTCTATGTGTGTGTTTATGAGTCTAGGAATACCCCATCCTCAATTCATCTTGCTATGGATTGGAAGATAAATGCACAAATCTATTGTGAAAGCATGTTGTGTGACCCCAACAAACATTTAAAATCAATGCATGCAAATCAATACGCACTTACAGCAAATCAATACAAAATGCAAAGCATTCTGTATGCACACATGCGCATGCAAAGAACGAATTAAAAAAAAAGGAATTCTGTACTATGCTTTATAGCAAATGTGCTCAACTTAAATATTGAAATATTAATGCACAAAGAAGTTCTGCAGTCTATGATGTTACTATGGACCATTTCACTTTGAGAAAACATTATTTGCCTCCAGCAAATGCACCAACGGCCGTCATCCAATGGGCCGCCATGGCTCAGGGACCTCATTAGTGCTTTCATGCTCGCCTGTGTCCATGACTTAAACATGAATAATGACAGCTGCTTTATGACCACTGCTTACTCTACAGTCACAGCTAGGGGGCGCTACACGTCATCATCATGGTCAATGTGGTTTTAGATGTACTCTATTCTAATTTTATTATTGAGTTGGCAAATAAATAAATGTTTTATACAATATTAAAATCAATAATAATAATAATAATAATAATAATAATAATAATAATAATAATAACATCCTGTGAACATTTTTGACATGATTAGACTCAACAAAAATCTAGTTCAGTATTTTATTCATTATTCAAACTGATTTCAGAAGGAGAACTTAGTTAGTTGGTAAGTATATAAGTAAATAAATAAATAAATAAATAAATGCATTTTTGTTGTTTTCATACAAATCTATAAATTATACAATTATTAAAATAAGTAAATAAATAATACAGGGCTAGCTACATTGAAAATATATTATAAATTATATAGTTTATATTTATACATAAAATATACATATACATATATTTTCATGATTAATATTATTAATTTATAATAAATGATAAATTGAAACCATTTTGCATGGCTGGATTCAAACCCAGCTATACAACATGAGCACCATGATTCAATGTCAGTTGCACTGACTACAATGCCATGACTCCGACTAATAACATTATCCATACATTAAGGACTGCCAATTTGTTTTACCTATAGTGACTGACCTCTAATCTGATAAGGTATGTTTGAAGGTACAATTTCAGTAATGTGATATATGATTGGAGCATATTGGACAGTTATTTGCTGGCTAACTGTTTTTTGTTGCATCAAAACAATTTGAAAGGTTCTACAAAATGACAGCCTTTACATTGGGTGTAACTCCACCTACTACACAAGGAGAGTGAGAAAAAGGAAAATAAGAAGTACACTGAGACAAAGGTGAGCTGAACTTGGCTTGCTTTTCCAAAATGTTTCCTGATATGAGCCTGATAAGAACTGACAGGAGCCATCTTGACCTGATCTGTCACTGAATCATTCTTGAAATGAGGTCAAGAAGAGATTATTGTTGTGTATTGTTGTAACCTCAGGCTCTGGTGTGGGTCGCTCAGCTTGTTCGGGCCATTAGCAGGGTGTGCCACAGTTCGCCGAGGTGGGATCCCCTCTCCGAATCACCAGGGGAATATGATTACTCACTTATGAGTAAAACAGAACGCATGGGGACTGATAGAAGACAGCTGCTTTTAGATGAGCTTTGCAATGTTCTACTAGAAAAAACACGATAAACATAAACACACACACTCACAAACACGACCAAAGGCCAAAACATTTCCCTCACAGGGTTGGTGTCAAGTTCATCTCAGATGAGTCAGAGCGAAAGATGATATACAATTCAGCTGAATGTTCAAATCCAACCTCAGAAATTCAAACGAAGCTTTTAAGACTTTTCCTATTAAAAATGAAAGCCACATCCCAAATGAAATTCATCCATCTAAGGTTAATGCCGATCATCAACTAGCAGCAGGAGAGAAAAGAGTGGAAAAACGGGTGGATCCATTAATGTCACAGAAACCGCTAAAGAAGATCCGAGTTTGTGTCCAGATTTCCCATCCAGACAGCTGACAACAGTCATGCAACTTTAATATTCACAAAAACCAAAATCAGATTCCTGCAGTTTTATGCATGGGAGGACAAGTATGTCAGCTCTTGAGTGGAGAACCCAAGAAACATCTCTGCAGTATAAAAAAAAAACTGCAGTATAATTGCCGAACATTTCCTAGGGGAAACGCTTGACTCTGAAACAATTACTTTCAATTAAATCTCATTGTCTCCATATGGGTGAGAAGTTAGGGATAGGGGCTTGATCGTCATCACTTAGACATGTTAGAGTGTGCTGTCTAAACACAGTGGTGTTAACATGCCTGATTGAAGCGATCGCAACGATGCATCACTCTGATTGAATGTGTCTGGACGTGCTGTACGTGTTTATGAGGATAATAACTCCATCACATTAATGTACAGCCGCTAACATCTGATTTTCACCTCTATTAATCTTCTAAATGGAGGACACTTTCTGATCATTAGGGAATACCGACCGGGATCAGCTCGTGCGTCATACTCAAAAGGATGATGGGTAAAAATACATTCAGGCTGCAGCACAGTAGAGCAATCTAGGGTGATAGAAAAATTCAATGAAACAAAGAGAAATCAAGGTCTTCTGTGCGTGCGACATCCACTGGAGCTCTACCACACAGCACTCCCACTGAGGTTTCAGCTCTTCAACTCAAAAATCAAAAATGAAAACTCTACCTTCATGGAGCAACTGTGGATAAGATGATACTCCACCCTGACACACACACACACACACACACACACACACACACCATCAGAGATTGCAGAAAGCTCATAATCACCAGCAAATATCTGTAACTATGCCACACATTCAAACCGGCTGACAGCAGAAGATACAGTTTGGAAAACTGTTATGGAATCCTGGGTCATGGAAAAATATTATGAAGTCCAAAGACCTGTGGGAGTGTCACATACATGCAGGACAGGGGTCTGTGACGGACAGTGAGATGAATGAACAGGTCTCATACATAAGAGGCTCTTCAGAGAGAGAGAAAAAAAAGGCATTGAAATTACAGATTTTTAGGCAAGAGTCCTTTATAGTCCAGTTAATTAATAAAATAAAATAAAAAAATAATAATGTAATATAAATAAAAATGACATTCCATACAATATTAAAAATTATTATTATTATTATTATTATTATTATTATTATTTATTAGTCCTTTATATTATAAGTTGATTATATTTATTTCAGTGAAAGCCTTCTGCCTAAAACATGATTGTGACATTATATGTATATAGACAGATAGACAGATAGATAGACAGATAGACAGATAGATAGACAGATAGATAGATAGATAGATAGATAGATAGATAGATAGATAGATAGATAGATAGATAGATATACTGTATATATATTCTGCCCATATCAAATCATTTGACAACCAGTAGGAATTATTTTCTAAACTTTACTTTTAACTGTTAATGGGCTCAATTATGATTATGTATTAAATATTGAAATATTGATCTGTATTACTACACTTTGAAATACTATATCATTTTGTTGTGTATGAAACTTATCTCGCCTGCTGATAACATAAAATGATAATGCATTTGAATCGCACAGTAAATACTTGCATTAAAGTTTGTCTTTGTAGACTATCCAGTGTCTTCATCACAACTGTCATTCACGCTGAAATGAAGGCTTGAAGAGTTCACCTACCGGATATTGCTGTTTGCGGGGCTCCGTTCAGGTTGAACCCCTTGCTGTTGTAGAAGTGCCTGATGTCCGAGCATGTCTTGGGTTTACTGTCCCCGAACACCAGCCCGCTGAGAGCGCACAGAAGCACCAGCACGACAAAACTCATTCTGGACAGAGGAAAGAAGCCTGATGTGCGAATCAAATCCAAGGGCGAAGAGCAGCGGATAAACGCGTCCACAGCGAAGCCTCCCGTTTCCAAAAGCGCACCGGTTCGCTCCCACGCGCAGTGTCGTATTCAGTGGCAACAGCTTGAATTAAAACGGAGAGCGCGATCCTGTGTGAGAGATGACGAAGCGGAGAGGGAGGAATGGCATGAGCTCAGGGGAGCGCACACTTCGGAGACGCGTCTGTGCGCTCGCGTTCGGTCGACTGCGAGGCGGAGCGGGGCGGGCGTGCGTGCGGGCGAGCGAGCGAGCGAAGGCACCATCTGCAGGGCATCGGGTTCGTCTGCCGCTGCCGCCGCGATCCTACACAGGATGTTACATCAAATCATCTCGCTGGCCAATGAAGACGGGATTCCATTTCCCCACAGGCTCTCCTGTATGACAGGATAAGGATCTCTGAGATTCCTTGTGTAATTTAGGGAAACTCTGGGTTTGAGCTGACTTTGACATGTCTTTTTGCTGGATTTGTGTCTAGTCCTAAGGGGATACAGTAAGAACTTTATAGGATTCAGTTTGGAATCACAGTTTGGAACCAATCCAAAACAATCCTAAAGAGAATTTTCTTAAAGGACTCCAGCATAACAGAATGGAATACCAAGACTCCTTTTTATACTAAGGAGTGCACCCTGGCCCCGCTTACACCTGGTACACTGAAAAAAAATGACTCATTGAATTTACAAAAAATTTTTAAGGTAAGTGGTTGCAATCAATTTATTTTATCTACATGTAGCTAAAATAAATTGATTGCAACCACTTACCTTAAAAAAATTTAGTAAATTCAATGAGTCATTTTTTTCAGTGTATTAACATCCATTTGAAACAGAATGACATTAAAACAGGTGTAAAGAGGGTTTAATGTGTTTTGAGATTCATCCACTTCATTCAGAAATGGTCAAAAACACGTGACCTCATGGCATCTGTAGAGTAAATGTTAATCTTTTCTGTTGAGTATCAAATAAAGACACAGATTTTAACATTTACTTAGAAAATGGCTGTCTAATCGAGGAAATTATGGAAAAATCGCTTACTTAAAGCAACTGCATGTAGTTTTTTTTGCGATTTGGAGCCTCCTCAAGTGATTGGAATTCACTGTCGTAAACGTATCACTGTCGTAATTACAGTGGATCGCTGTACGTGCAGTCTTGCCAGCTTAACAATTTTGCTGTTAAATTTAGCAACTTTTCAGACTACCCTATAGCAACTTTTTCTTCCAAAAGCAGCTCGCAACAAATTTAGCTATTTTTAAAATTTATTTGGCAACTTTTGGTAAGTGACTCAAACGATAAAAACGCACACATTTCCAACTGAATTTCACAAAAAGAGGAAACCAAAGATGCTAGTAACTTACACACATCACATGAATTAAGTTAGCTGCTATTTACAATTGTTCAATTTAATAATAATAATAACCTGTAAAAAAACTGTAAAAAAAACACAAAATACAGTGCGTAATTTAAAATGCAGCTAAAAAAAACTGTGAAAAATCAATACAGAAAATTCCAGTTAACAGTAGATTGTGCCCTACTTTTACAGACTTTTCTTAGAGTGTAGCATACTAACTATTAATACACTGCTTAACACTTATAATTGTTCGGAATGTTTATTTTTACTGGTTTACTAGCTAATTTAAAAAAACTTGAGATTTGATGTAGTGACACAATTTTGCGTTGTGATTATGTAATGACGTTATCGCGCAATGACATCACAATTCAATTCAAGTTTATTTGTATAGCGCTTTTCACGATACAAATTGTTTACACAACATCATTTAGCAACAAATAGACCTTCATTTAGCAGCTTCCCATGAAAATTAGTTGGCAACTCTGTGTACGTGCATTGGTTGCTGCCGTAAAGCAATCCGCCCTTTTTATTTCGTACTCACTCACCAACATGCATGCTCTCAGAAAAGATGTTTGACAAGATAGTGTGGGATAGATTACTATAAGTCAGTGGACCATCAGACATGGTAGGTCAGGTCGAGCACATTGAATTGCGGAACACAGTGATTTTTATTTTTTAATTTTTTTTTTGGGCTCTTCCTTTCTCTTGCCCACAAAAACATCTCTCAATAAGAGAGTTGGAAGATTATATTGAATTATTTATGAGGGAAATAAAAGGGTAAGGTCCCAGTCTCTCTATTTCATGTTACATGAAATGCTCTGCCATATTTATTACAGTCCCAGACCGTCAACCCCACTGCGGACAGACCAGATCTTGACACGCTTCAAAGATGCAGTAAATTTTTGAACAGGCTGCAGCTCGCCTGCGACAATACACACACCTGTAGTTACTCCTTGACAGCCACAGCATTTTCTGAGCCCTGTCTGCGGCCTGCAGTTTGACAAATATGACAGGAAACACTCCTCACACTGTGAGAAAATACCGGCTCCTGGGCCACAAACAAGAGTCGACGGTATATTACAAAGATAATCCAGGAAATGTACTGCTGAAAAGAGAATAAAGGAGAGCGAATATGAACAGGTTAGTGATAAACAGTGGCACACTTACATGGGTAAGAAATAAATACAGACATTATACTTACATAACAACTGAATGGAGCTGCCAGGGACATTTGTGTGAGTGAATAGCGGGGTGTGGCTGGTTAAAACTGTTTCACAGAGAGGCACGCAGTTAGTTACATGCTTTGCCCTTTCTGTCCTCTAGCAGTTAAGATAATGATAATGTTGTTTCTGAATTATTTTTACAATTCAGACAAATCTGATTTGGTTTTCAAATCATTAGGATTTACGGTACATACCTTCATTTTGCAAGTCATAAAATCAAATCCATTTCCTCAGACAGCAAACTGTTTATTTATTTATTTTGCATTATTTTAAAATAATGTTTAGAACATATATAAATTAATAATAAAAAATATAATTTATTTATTTATTCATTTATTTTAGTTCAGACTACTAAAACTAAACATTTATGGCAAAAATCCTGAATAAAGTCAATGTAAATCATACTGATTTAAAACAGTGATTCAGGAACAAATTAGTCTTTTGAATTGATTTGAAGTTTTCTCGAAATTGTCTTTGAAGATTTGTAAATCTGGAATTTAAATCAGAATTTTGTGCAAAATTACAGGACAGTTTTGATGAAACACCCGTGCATACTATAAAAAATGTTATATAATGAAGTATTTTAGTTCAAATAGACTTAAAATTTTGAACAAACTTAAATCATAGATGGCAAGATTGCATTAAAGTGTAACACATACTTTAAATGTAATTTAAATGCAACAACAACACACACAAAAGAAAACACTTATCACATATTGATAAGCAGTTAAATTCAGATTTTTATTTGCTACAAAAACAAAGAAAATGTAAAATTATCTTCTAGGAGCATATGTGACCCCAACAAGTCTGAATGAACCAAAGTGCTCAAATGAATCAGACTTAAGGTTCAACTCTGAACTCACTGTCAGCTGAGCACTGAATATTAGAGCTTCATTATAAGCAAAACAAATGTTGCTTCTCATATTCAGACTCAATTCACTCATTACATAATAATCTCAAAGCAAACAAAGCAAACGCCTTGATGCAGTTTTATATGGCAGCCTGTGCATGAGCACGGGAGTATTCTGTCAAGTCTGAGAGAGAGAGAGAGAGAGAGAGAGAGAGCGAGGTGCCATTTCAGAGAATGCAGGGAACAAATTCATCTCATCTACACAAGAATAGCAGCAGTGGTGGCATATCCTCTCCCACAGAGTCAGAACTCAAGTAAGCCCAGCTGAATTTCACGCTGCAGTTATTACCAAAGGTCCATCAGATTTGCTGGTCTTGACCCATACGCTGGTCTGACGCTGAATAAGGTTGCCTAGTGGCATTTATGTTTGTTCAGCTTGGTCTCAGTGAGTCAGGTCTTATGGGAGCTGAAAAGCCACTGAATGCAGTGGTTTGGGACCTGTATTCAGGTCTGTCCGGTCATGTGATCAAAGCCTTTTGGAGAGGGCTGACTCATCCATGCCCACTCATCTGACTGGTCATCATAACATGACATGTCTGTGATGTCACAAAAAAGACGCACAGTCACTGAGAAAAAAGTCTCTAAATCTGAATCATCTAGCTGAATCTTTAATTAGACTCTTCTGATCGGATCCTGAGATATTCACAGAAAGATGACGTAAAAAAAAAAAAACATGAAAGAGTGGACTACATGCCATTTCACAGATGACAGTTTTTTTCATACAAAAAGTTTAAAATCAAGATTTAAAATAAGATTTCTTCTAAAAGAATTGAAGCAGTTTATTGACACTTACACTATTTGAAAATATTTTTTACACTTACTTAAAAAGTAAATGTTTCCAAATATAAAATAGATGTATCCAAAGAAAGATTAATTTAAAACTGAATTTAAAATAAAGTGTACATATAAATAAATGAAATTTTTAACAAGAAAAAGGAAAGTTTGTAAAGACAAACTTCAAAACACTGGCGTGACAGCTTTGCCTTACGTTCAAAAAAAGTTTAAAAAGTCTTGAAGTTTGATGGTTTTATAGGCTTTATGGATAGAGATAACAATAGACGGACAGACGGATGGACGGACGGACGGACGGACGGACGGACAGACGGACGGACAGACGGACGGACAGACAGACAGACAGACAGACAGACAGACAGACAGATAGATAGATAGATAGATAGATAGATAGATAGATAGATAGATAGATAGATAGATAGATAGAATGACAGATAGATAGATAGATAGATAGATAGATAGATAGATAGATAGATAGATAGATAGATAGATAGATAGATAGATAGATAGATAGATAGATAGATAGATAGATAGATAGATAGAACGACAGATAGATAGATAGATAGATAGATAGATAGATAGATAGATAGATAGATAGATAGATAGATAGATAGATAGATAGATAGATAGAAAGACAAACTCCCACAGAGTCAGAACTCAAGTAAGCCCAGCTGAATTTCATGCTGCAGTTATTACCAAAGGTCCATCAGATTTGCTGGTCTTGACCCATACGCTGGTCTGACGCTGAATAAGGTTGCCTAGTGGCATTTATGTTTGTTCAGCTTGGTCTCAGTGAGTCAGATCTTATGGGAGCTGAAAAGCCACTGAATGCAGTGGTTTGGGACCTGTATTCAGGTCTGTCCGGTCATGTGATCAAAGCCTTTTGGAGAGGGCTGACTCATCCATGCCCACTCATCTGACTGGTCATCATAACATGACATGTCTGTGATGTCACAAAAAAGATGCACAGTCACTGAGAAAAAAGTCTCTAAATCTGAATCATCTAGCTGAATCTTTAATTAGACTCTTCTGATCAGATCCTGAGATATTCATAGAAAGATGACGTAAAAAAAAAAAAAAAAAAAAAAACATGAAAGAGTGGACTACATGCCATTTCACAGATGACAGTTTTTTTCATACAAAAAATTTAAAATCAAGTACTAATCAAGTATAAAAAGAACCATGAATAGTACGTTTCAAATTGATACAGAATTAGAGAAAAATTATAATAAAATTATTCTTGATAACTCACGATTTAGCTATTTATCAATTACAATAACTCACATTTAAAATAAGATTTCTTCTAAAAGAATTGAAGCAGTTTATTGACACTTACACTATTTGAAAATATTTTTTTTACGCTTACCTAAAAAGTTAATGTTTCCAAATATAAAATAGATGTATCCAAAGAAAGATGAACTGAAAAGTGAATTTAAAATAAAGTGTACATATAAATAAATGACATTTTTAACAAGAAAAAGGAAAGTTTGTAAAGATAAACTTCAAAACACTGGCGTGACAGCTTTGCCTTACGTTCAAAAAAAGTTTAAAAAGTCTTGAAGTTTGAAGGTTTTATAGGCTTTATGGATAACGGACGGAGGGACGGATGGACGGATGGACGGACAGACAGACAGACAGACAGACAGAGACAGACAGACAGACAGACAGACAGACAGACAGACAGACAGATAGATAGATAGATAGATAGATAGATAGATAGATAGATAGATAGATAGATAGATAGATAGATAGATAGATAGACAGACAGACAGACAGACAGACAGACAGATAGATAGATAGATAGATAGATAGATAGACAGAACAATGATAGATAGATAGATAGATAGATAGATAGATAGATAGATAGATAGATAGATAGATAGATAGATAGATAGATAGATAGACAGACAGACAGACAGACACAACAATAGTCACTTTTAGAATTATTACAATGCAATTTAAACACACTAATATCCAAGTAATGAATAAATCTATATATTAATACAATATTATGAATTTATACCAATTTAGTCTGTTAACTTCTCCCATAATACTTCAGAAACAAACCACTCTGCTGCAGGAAATCAAGCTCAATTTTAAACCTTTATATAATAATATTTGAAGTTCACTCTGAGAAGAGTGACGTGGGTTTGCTGACGTGGGGTAATGTGGTCGAGCCCCCGTAGAGCTGGAGTGGTTGTCGGGGCAGGTGGCGGAAGATCTGCTACGGGGTTGTGCTTCAATAATTACACAAATAAGCTTCTCTGCCCATGTTTGCTCCAGACAGACGCATTCAAGTTTTATTGGATCTGACCATGAAAGAGCCTTCTGCCTAATGAGGAACAGGAGCCGTCCGTGTGTGTGTGTGTGTGTGTGTGTGTGTGTGTGTGTGTTTGTGTTTTGGGTGGTTACAAAGCTGTAGTTTGGGGACCAAATTGTCCCAAGAAGTTTGCTAAACCTGACAAAACCTCCCTCTGGCAAAATCTAAGATGGAAAGTTTTCCTTTAGGGTAGGGTTAGGGTTAATGTATATTCATTTGCTTTATATGATATCAGTGACGATAATGGTGTGGTAAAGATTCATTGATGTGAAATTGATGTGTGTGGCCCTCCTCTTAACACACACGCACACATATTTGGGCTGTAGAATTTGAAGTGAAAAATAAACAGAGGTGTGACAGTAAAGAGGACGACGATGGTAAAACATTTAACAAAGTATGAAAGCTGAGAAGTGTTCAGCAAAAAAAAGTAAGTTCATATATTTTTAACAAAGGAGCTAAAGAGAGAGAGAGAAAGAGAGAGAGAGAGAGGGTAGGAATGTGTTGGTGTGTCTCCAGGCATGCTGGCATGGAAAAGCCAAGTAATTACTGAGACAGAAACCACACTTCTGTCCCACACTCCTGAGAGTGTAGGACACACACACACACACACACACACCACAAAACGAACAACTTTCAAAATGACTAAGTGACTCACCAAGCTACTGAAAGCTCTGTAACATTTAAAGTCTTTTTTAAAATATAATTTACAGTATGTGCATGTGACAGAACATACAGTGGCAAACACATTTAGACACTTAAGCCACATGTAAAAATGATTAATGACATTGCAGTGCAAAAATATGTATATCAAACCAAGCTGCATCTGCAAACAAATAATACTAGAGTTCTCAGAACTAACTTCAATGTTCTTGAGTCTTGTTACACTTTCAAAAATGACCAGCCTACAAAAAATAGCTTAGAAATCTCTCATTATGCTACCAAATATTGGAGTCAGTCTTTTTCTCAACTTCTTCTCTTTCAGTTAGCACAGGTTTTGATCTGAGCTTATGCACCTCAGTTTTTGAGTGAACACTGCCAAAATTGCATAAAATTTTACTCAAAAACTGAGGTGCGTAAGCTCAGATCAATGAGGCCCACGACCAATCAGCTCCAAAAAGAAACACAATACCTAAAAGAAAACAAGCTGACCAAAAGATTGAATCCGAGATTTTGGTGATAATATAGCATAACAAGATATTTACATGGAATTTTTTTTTAACCAAATTAGGTAAAAGATTGTCAGCACAGTACAAGGTTAACCAACTGGTCTCAACATTAGGGGCTTTCGCACAGGAGGAACCTTTTCATATTTCCTACAACTATTGGCAGAAGTATCTGCTTTTTTCAAGTCATTTTTGAATAAACTGACAGATAAGACAAAAAATGAGCATCTTATCATCGACTCACAGGTTGTGTTTATAGAAAATGTGCTCTACCAAACGACTGACAGGCCTGCTAAAGGGTTAAGAAGGAGCATACAAGAGAGAAAGATGACATATGGACAAAGTGAAAGAGAGAGAGAAGACCACAGCGTTGGTTTCTCACAAGCTGTCTGCTATCATCAGATATTGTTAATGGCTCTCTGACATTTTGATAAATGGATATTTCATCACATCTCTCCCATGGCACTATAAAACGCTTGATAAATCTAAGTGTTTACGCCAAATGCTCCGCCAATCTCAGTCCATCTTCTACATGAATTAACTACACATCTAAACCATTGAGAAGGAACTACAAATAAGTGTCATATACTCATCTCAAGATATTTTGTAACAAGGAGGAGATGTTGAGGCCCTTTGTTCTCAATTAAAGAAAACAGCTTCATGGGAAAATCTTTCTCATAGGCGATGTACACTTACGAAAAATCAACCACACACCACAGTCTCTGCAGAACACGACATGCTTCCCGAATGATTGAGCAAAGGTCTGCCACAAGCTAATGACCTCTATCAAACCATAAAGCCAGGCGGTCTGAATGTGAATGCCTTAATGTTCCTGAGAGTTGGTTTTTAGAGTGGAATAACACAACACCGTGATACAGCAACATACAGAGCATGAAATATCATTCCTACCTGCATTTATGCCATGCAATTCAGTCAGCCAAGGATTCTGGGGAAAAATGTAGTTTAAATCTCTTAAGGAAAAAAAAAACCCAAACATTAGCACTCTGTTCTTTGTTAACCCTCTGTTGCTGGTCTTAAAGGCACATTCAGAACTGGATGCGAGTCAGAATTGGCTTGAGAATTCCACTTATATTTCAAAACTTTAAATTCCTGAATTTGAATTGATGAAGACATGTTTGACAGAATGCAGAATGGCATTTCAAATTTGTAAGAAAGCTGAATCAAAAATAATAAAAGTTTAAAGAAATTAATATGAAATTAAACTTAACTAGTTTGTTGTTTGAATGTTGGCTGGTTTTTCGAACACGTCTACTGTTTGATGGATGGATGGATGCGCTGATGATAGACAACGATGGATGGATGCACTAATAGATAGATAGATAGATAGATAGATAGATAGATAGATAGATTGTATGGATGGAATGACACTTAATTTCCCAGAATGCATCAGTTGTGCTAAATTTCTTTGAATTACAATTCAGTAAATTCATGAAATAAAAGGGAGCCAATTGTTCTAAATTTTGCCCATAGCCCTGACGTTTAAACAAAATGTTTTTATATTATTTGCGTTTCCTGCTACCAGTTGCAGCATTTTTGGCCAAAATAGAGGCCCCCACAAGTCTGATACAATGTGTGTGTGTGTGTGTGTGTGTGTGTGTGTGTGTGTGTGTGTGAGGTTGTGCTCCAGGCAGGAGGGCTGATCTTTCTGGGTATTGATTGGAGGGTGTCTCCAGCCCTGAGGGGGGTTTGTCTTCTCTGCCCCTGCGTTCTTAAACACACTGGATCAATAAGACCCCAAACCCCCCTCTTGAACACACACACATACTCTCACATATGCATACACATGGAAATGTACAGTTTTTATCACACACGTAGATAAAGAAGCAGATGACAGAGAAAGTGTCAAACTTTCATCTCCATTTCAGAGCGAACTGTCCAACCAGCCTCTGCTCATGAGAGAAAGACAAGGAAAGAGAATGAAAGAGAAAGAGAAGCTGTGTATCTCCTATGAAAGATCTCTTTCTTTTAATTCCGCACAACTCTGTGTACACACTAACCATTCATGTGTGTTTAATGGGCTCTTTTGTACTGGGAGAAATGGGAAAATTTACAAAACTCCAATGGTTGGAACCACAGAGTGAAGAACCACTGATATCTGATCCACTCTGAGCTGAAACGATGTAGAGAATACAGACTTTCAAAGACACATTGAAGCAAAAAGACTTCTGAAAGACGTTCAAACATTGATTCATGTTTAGTGAGTAATGTTCAAAAATAGACGCTTACAAGCTCTGAGGAAGGGGTTGTTTAAGACCCCGTTAATGACCAATGAGTCACGAATCGTTTAATAAATGTAAAACAAGTTCTTAAATTGTTTTAGGCTCCCTGAGGATTATTCATCTGCAAAATATGAGACATTTCTCACATGAATTACGTGAGAGATGTTATGAGAGGGAAAAACTTGGGAGACGCCGCAGGGCTTGTGGGAAGAGTTTAGAAAGTAGTTCAGAGATGCTTTACCGTCATCAATTGAAATAAATTTCCATACATTAGATGCAGTCCTCAAGAGAAAAATATTCAGTTGTCTTTGCGTTGTCTTTGCATAGTAAACACTACATGGCTCCTGAGAAATTCTTGCTTTTTTCTTTACCAGATTTTTCTGCATTCTTTCTTACTGGAATCTAAGCATTAGTTAGTATTGCATGCATCCACATGAAGACGATCCCAGAATGCATTGCAATGATCTCTATGGGAAAAACAATGCTGAACAAGTCAAGTGATTATAAATATAAAAAATTTTCAAGTAATACAGAAATACTTTTACATAAATAAATAAATAAATAAATAAACATTTTTATACAAACTATTAAATATTTGTGTAGTATTTATATAAGTAATCATTTTATATTAATATACACTACCAAAAGTATGGAGTCTTTTTTTTTTCTTTTCTTTTTTTTTTTTTTTTGATATTGCTGACAGTAAAAACATTAATAATGTTACAAAAGATTTCTATCTCAAATACTTTTCTTTTACGTGCTTTACTTTTGAACTTTCTAAAAATCAAAAAATTCTGGAAAAGAATGTATCACGATTTCCACAAAATTAATATGCAGCACAACTGTTTTTATTATGTTTCAACATATTTGAATGATTACTAAATGATCATGTGACACTGAAAACTGGGGTAATGGCTGCTGAAATTTCATGTAATAATAATAATAATAATAATAATAAAAACTCTTTTTGTTATTATTAAGTTGTTATTAAGTTATTAAGTTATTAAAAGTTGTTATATTGGAGTTTGATTTGTCCACATCTTACTAATCTAGTGGGTAAACAGGTCTAGTTGATTAAACTAGTTTTGTTTTCATCCTTCTTCAAAAAAAAAACAAACATCATAAATCATCTTTGTTCATATTAGAAAAAGAAACACAATTTTATTTATATTAGAAAAGGAACAGGAACAACAATTTTGATTATGCTGTCTCCCTTTGTCGAGATGTATCATTCATGTCTGTTTTGCTCTCTCTCTGTCTATCATCTCAGTCGTCTCCACAGAGCTTCCATCCGGTCATAATGAGTCCATAGTGAGCCGAACCGTTCTGGGCCGCTCCTGTATATTATTGAGCATCTGCATTCTGCAGAGTGATAGACAGATACAGAGATGATCATACACATCACGCACACTCACTTCTTCCTATTTCTCTGCTGCAAAAGCTCCTCCAATCCCCCTGTCTGTTTTCGTTTAATAAACTCCAGAATATGTCCACATTCCTGTGGGATTGGCCTTTATTATCTGGCTTTGGACACGGCACATCACAATCCATGTTTATTTCCGTTTGCCCCTCAAATACTCATATATGAATTAATAGTTCAACCCTCCAGCTACTGCAGAGACTGAGAGCGAGACACATAAAGGAAAAAAATAGATAATAAAGTTTGAGTGCATGTTTGCATGATCATCTCTACACCATTCTACAGCTCTCTGGTTCTGGCCAGCTTCACTCATGAGCTCATTACTGTCTGATTGGATCCAAAGGAAAGTTTTATTGCCATTTCATAGCTCAGGAGACATTAAAGGATAATTCATCAAAAATGAACATTCTGTCATCATTTACTCACCCTCATGTCGTTCCAAACCTGAATGATGTACTTTTAACAAAAAAGGAGATTGTAGAATGTCCAAGATGCTTGTTTCCATGATGAAAATAAAATGACAAGCTGTGAAACTCAAAAACCATTAACAAAAAGTATAATAAAAATGGTCCATATAAGTCTTGAGAGTTATGATGAAAATTGTCATGTTTCACAAATGTCTTTCTTGATTGTACACATTCAAACCGCTAGTTTCACGATAAATTAAGTTGTAACCAATGATGTCAAACCTTGTGCTACAAGTTTCGAAATCCCAATAAGCCTGAATGTGCTTTGAGAGCCACACTGTAGTTCTCAGTTATGATTCATATAAGACTGAAGTGCAAAAATTATATACTTCACCTTCAAGTTTCATCTATGTCTCTTCTGAAATATCTTTGGAGAAATAAAACAAACACAAATGAGACAGTTGTTGACATGCAATAAGAGCACATGGCTATAAAATTAATGAAAGAAAATTGGTCTCAACACAATTCAATGAGAAATATACTGAGATCTTGTGATTTGTGACTGTAGACTTTGTAAATATCTACTACACTGTAAATATCCAGATAAATTCACAGAATAAAAATCACTGTTAAAAAAACATTTACAACATTTTCACATGCTATGTATAAATGTGTCAATTATGACGGACAATATATAGTTATGAAAATTGTAATTTAAAGATTTAGTTC
Source organism: Spinibarbus caldwelli (assembly GCA_039654775.1). Taxonomy (NCBI): domain Eukaryota; kingdom Metazoa; phylum Chordata; class Actinopteri; order Cypriniformes; family Cyprinidae; genus Spinibarbus; species Spinibarbus caldwelli. Next base: position 30,179,835 of record CM077235.1, on the reverse strand, counting down.
ATAACGCCTTTAAACCATTTACATTTTTGCCATACAGTATACAGTAAATGGTACACTGTAAAAAAAATAAAATAAAAAAAAATCCGTAAAATTTACAGTAAAAATTCGGCAGCTGTGGTTGCTGGAATTCTACCATAAAAAAATACTGTAGCAACATTTTAGGTTTTACGGTTTTAACTTAAATTTACAGTTAAATACTGTAATTTCATTAACTGATATAATATTAATATACCAACCTACTGAAGTACTGAAATCTGTTTTGTACCTTTGAAATACACTGATAATCACCAAATACAGGTGGTGATGAGAAAGTCACATGATGAACCAAAGCCCATCACAAGCAGCTTTTAAATAGTAACATATATAGATGGTGCACAGTGTCATTCACACAAACACTAAACACCATCACGGTGAGACTCATTAAACTGAAATTTGCAATAAACATTAATTTAACAACATTTGAGTTTGAGACATTATTGAGATCTTTTCTAACACATGAGATTACTGGGGTCTTTTAGTCATCATAACTATTCTGAAAAGCAGGAAAATTAAAGGATTAATTCATTGTAAAATGAAACTTCTGTCATCATTTAATTACATCATTTACATTATTTACATTTCATCATTTTGTTCCAAAACTGTATGACTTAATTTCTTCTGCAAAAGATATTTTTAAGAATGTTGGTAGAGTTTCGGTTTCCATTGACTTCCATATTTTTTGACTATACTATGGAAGTCAATGGGAACCGCAACTTTTTGGTTACCAAAATATCTTCTTTAGTGTTCCACAAAAGAAAGTAAGTCATACAGGTTTGGAACAATGTGAGGGGGAGTAAAAGATGACAGAATTTTCATTTTTGGGTGGACTATCCCTTTAAGCAAAACATCCCTTTAAGTGCCTTCCACTGCTACAAATTCCTGTCACAAAGAAACAGCTGATATATAGAGGTGTATCTTTTCTATAGGAAGATCTGAATGTTCTGCCTGTGGCAACACTGAATGCACACTGGACAGTAGGCATCTAAATTATAAATCAAAGAGAAACTGCACACAAATATTTGGAATGAAGAAATAAAGCATGTGATTTTCCCCTGAGTTACGCCTACCACAGTCTCTCTCTCTCCATTCCTTCCTTCATCACGGAGGATCCAAACCCCGGATGGATTCTGAATCATAAATACTCATTAGTAATGTTGTGTCCGAAAGCAGTTTGTTCTTGATCATGTCATGATCTCCAGCCCAGCTGTCTCAATGCGGTTCTGGACTCCAGAGATTTCAACTTACTGGATCTGACTGGAATTAAGGCGATGTTGACGAAACAGAATAGAGACAGGGAAAGTGAGACAGTGTTTTGCTGAATCTCCAGGGGAGTTTGAGTTCATGTTTATATTCGCTAGAACCATCTTACTCATCTTTTTGTGTGAACGGGAGTGGTCTGAAAAGTGAAGAAGGAAGATATATAAATCTCTCATAACAACTATAAGCTTTAAACATGTGGTTGCAATGGACACACAAATGGGATAAAACCTGAAAGCTTAAAAATTAACATCCACTTTAGTTACTCTATATCAGTCATAAGTGTTTGATAATTAAAGGAATAGTTCACTTCCAAAATAAAAATTTCCTGATAATTTACTCACCCCCATGTGTCATCCAAGATGTTCATGTCTTTCTTTCTTCAGTCGAAAAGAAACTAAGGTTTTTGAAGAAAACTTTCCAGGATTTTTCTCCATATAGTGGACTTCAATGGGAGCCAATGGGTTGAAGGTCCAAATTGCAGTTTCAATGCAGCTTCAAAGGGATTCTACGTGATCCCAGCCGAGGAATAAGGGCCTTGTCTATTGATTTTCGAAAAAAAAAAAAAAAAAGTATATACTTTTTAACCACAAATGCTCGTCCTGCAGTAGCTCGACTACACGCATTACGTAGCCACATTGGAAAGACCACTCGTGACGTAGGCGAAAGTACCGACCCAGTGTTTACAAAGCGAACGTGCAAAGAAAGTCAAATGCCCCTTACAAAAAAAGGTAAAACAGCAATGTCTGACGATTTTGAAGTTGGAGGAGAAAATGAGATGAAGTTTTTCACCCAACCCACTGAAGTACACAGACGAAGATCTAACTGCGCGTGACATTTCCAACATGATTACATAATGCGTGAAGACGCATGCGCATCGCAGAGCTAGTGCAAGATGAACATTTGTGGTTAAAATTTATATACATTTTTATTTTATTTTTTTAGAAAAATAACCATTCGTTTTGCTAGATAATACCCTTATTTCTTGGCTGGGATCGTGTAGAGCCCTTCGAAGCTGCATTGAATTTGCAATTTGGATGTTCAACCCGTTGGCTCCCATTGAAGTCCATTATATGGAGAAAAATCCTGGAATGTTTTCCTCGAAAACCTTAATTTCTTGATTGAATATCTTGGATGACATGGGGGTGAGTAAACAGAGTAAAAAAAAAAAACATTCTGGAAGTGAACTAATCCTTTAAGCCTAAACTATTGTGCCATCTATCTGTTCAAGATGCATATGACATATTTCTTTCTATAGTGCTGTTCAGACAGAGTCATTTTCCAAATAATGTTAATTAAAATTTTGAATAGAAGATGTCTGTGATTTCACATACTGATGAACAAACAGACAGACAAAACATGATAGAAAGACAAAAATAGAGAAAGAGGCAGATTGGAATGGAGTGAATCTGAGAAAGACAGACAGGAAGCGTGGGTGTGAGACAGACAGTTAAGAATACAGTGAGAGAGAGAGAGAGACAGAAAAAAGATTCAGAGGGAATCTGAGGAAGACAGATGAGAACTGAGAGAAAGCAGAGACGGAGACAGACAGACAAACAAACATCGACAGAATGACAGATAGACAGGAAATCAAAGAGCCTTTGTGAGACAGACAGGAATGGGGTGCGAGTGAGTCTGAAACAGATAGACAGACAGACAGGATGAGAGTGAAAGTGTATCTTTGTGTCTTTCAGCTGAGAGTTCAGTGACTGTTAACCTGGTTTAGTAAATCCTGCCCACTGTGAGAGAAACAGAGAGAAAGACCAGAATAACAGACAAATGATAGTCACATTCATTAACAAGCTGACATTGGTTGTGTTCAAATGAATGTGCATTGCCATGTAAAAGTTTGGGGTAAGAAGGGTTTTGTTTTTTTAAAGTAATTAATAGTTTTATTCACCAAGGACACATTGAAGGTGAAGTAAGCGATTTCTGAGAAACGCTGTTGAAAAATTGAAATTGACACCCATGTTTAAATAAACATATTCAGCATCACAACTGTTTTCAACAATAAGAAATATTTGTTGAGCAGCAAATCAGCATATTAGAATGATTTCTGAAGGATCATGTGACACTGAAGACTGGAGTAATGATGCTGAAAATTCAGCTTTGCCATCACAGGAATAAATTACATTTCAAAACATTTTAAAAGAAAAGTGTTACTTTAAATCATATTTCACAACATTACTGTTTCATTATATTTCTGATCAAATAAATACAGCCTAGTGTATTTTAATAGTGTGGACTGCGTTTGATGAAGAACTTACTTGAAGCACATTCTGTATGCAGGTGAATCAATTCCCAGATCCACTATTTTGGAATTGTCCTTCAAACTGCATGTTCTTTGACCTGTGACATACTATTGACAACTACAAAAAAATTTAAAACAAGTAGCCTACAATTTAACCATGATGAACAACTTTATACTTACACTAAAGTGTCAACCAGCTCACTTGCCATTTTTTCAACTTAATGGCTCCTCAGCTCCCATGGTTTTTTATGATAGTGAGGTTTTTGTATCACTCTATTACATTTGACATCCCATTTCATCGTTCATAGTATAGTACGCTAACCTTTATGGCACTAAATTTAGCACCTGTAGAAGAGGAAACTCTGTGCTGGATCAGTTTCTTTCGGACAGAAAGCGGAAGATTCTCCAACACATTCGATTACATTACTGTCTCTCATTCGGCACTATTTAAAGGCTGTGTGCTGTCTAGGCAGTTGTGTCGGCTCCAGCTGCTATATTAGCATTGGCCGTGTGTGTGCCAGACTGACCCGTCAGCGCTACCGACTCAAGAGAGAACACGAGACACAAATAACTCCATTCCTACACACAGCCCGAAAGACACAGAGAAACAAAAAGACTTAAGAGTGAGATTCAAATGAACGGAATTCAAAAACTAAATCATTGAAGGCAAACACTTTGCTGTCCTTGTTGTGGGAATTAAATATACAAAATTTCATAGAAATACAGTGAAACTTGACCAAACTTGATGGAAAAATGTAAGTGGCTGCATAGGTTAATAGCTCTGTTCCAAAACTAGTGAGCTGCCTTCAAAGTCAAAGTCAAAAAAGTCAAAGTCTGCGTTATTGTCAATTCTGCCACATGTACAGCACATACATACAGAGAATTGAAATTGCGTGACTCTCAGACCCATGGTGCATACAGTTAACAATAAAACACTAACAGTAGACGTAGAATGCAAATAAATACAGTTTAAAATATAAAAACAAACTATACAGATATACAAATAAGGACATTGTAGAAAAGAGTTAGATTAAGTGGCATAAGGCACATGGCAGATGAAATGCAAATCGGTTAAATAAACAAAACTAAACAAAACTGTGCAGATATGAGTGTAGTGCAAAAAGAGCTTAACAAAACGAAAACTGTGCAGATATAAAGAGTGTAGTGCAAAAATAGCTTATCAATTGCCTTGTATTACTGTTTCAATCAATCAATCAGTCAGTCAATCAATCAATGCTTGTAATGCCTAGAAATGTTGCCTAGGTAGGGATCTTACTAGGTTTTGGAATAAATCCAAAATTCTAGAATTTTAAAAATTCCAAACAGTGTCTTTTAGGGAAAATTTTTATTTTAAATAAACAGTTGCCCTGAAAGCATAAATGTCTGTTTTAAATATAACTACTTTACATTCAAACGAAACTGAGTACAAGCAAAGTTCCTTTAAGGACATACACTACCAAAATTTGGTAGATTATGGATGATTTAAAGTGATTCAGCATATATGAGAACTTGGTTGAGAGAACACAGAGTGTGCAAAGTTTCACTTGAATTTGAAATACTATACCCATCAAAGTCCAAAAATAATCACGTGTCCACACTGTGTGAGCTCACATTTATGACTCATCAACTTCTGTGCATGTTTCAATTGCTTCTCAGCGCTACACTCAAAATGGAAGGAAAGTAGGACTCTTACATGGATTTTCCACATTTAACTGAAAAAAATGAGGTCTTGGGTTCCATAAAAGCATATTATTCTAGACTGGTTCTCCAGATAGATGACAAGTAAAAGCTCTGCAGCAATTCATGACTTTGTACGGTCACTATGATAAGATACTCTCAAAGACACATAAGTGCCACAATAGCTATCTGCAAAATCAGACTACATGAGAGCTTATTCAAATACACCTAAAAAGAGACATTATGGTATTTTTACCACATAAGTACAGACACTTCCAATAATATTCAACTGACTATTTCAAATCACCTTGTTAGTGGATTTTGACCCATTTAATCAGAAGCATGTCTTGAATAGACAAAGTATCTGTTAGAAGCAGGTGGTTTGGGGAAATTAACTTTATGAATTTTGTGTGAAAGAGCATGTAGTGATTTTGCTTTCGCCAGCCTAGTGAGGTGAAATAGTGTAGTGATAGGTACTCACGTCACCAACGACGTTATGATTTTTTGATCAAGTGTCATTTAAGGTGCAATTATGAGTACATCACATAAGAAAGACTGGTGGGATATCTAACTTGTACAACCTCTTACTGTATTATCAACACAAGGAAGACACAAGCATCATAAAATAAAAGCTTTTTAAAAAGCTAAAATAAAAAAAAAATATTAACAAGAGATCACCTAAACTACTAAATGAATACCATAAATGAAAAAAGAAAAAAGTGCATAAGATGCAAAAAATACAAGTGATTAAGTGGGGTGTTTATGGTGGTCAAGAGAGCTTAATGCACTGTAACTTAAGAAAACACATGCAAATAGAAAAAGCACCAGCAAATTAAGAAAACATCCTCATCAGTTTGACAGCACATGTCCTGCAAATACTCGCAACACAACCAAATACAGAAACGCACTGTAAATAGCACAGACCACAACAGAACACTTATGAAAATTAACCATGGTTTTCCTACAAATGAAAAACAAAAGAAAAACATGCTTACTATAGTTAAACCATGGTAACCACAAATTAATCATGGTTTTGCTACACTTATCGTAGTTTATCCATGATATTTGTAGTGAAACTGTGGTTATACAAATGGTAGTAAGTATGCCAAAAGGAAAAAAACAAACAAACAAAAACATGGATACTATGCTCCTGGAGCATCAATGGGTCCTAAAATCTGGAACACGCAGATGAGACCCTGGGGCCAGTTGCATAAACTTACCCTCTATGTTAAGACAGTGTCTTATGAATTAGTCTGACCAACTAGCAGTTAGCCAAGGAGTACAAGGAGACTTTTTTTTTGCATTCAACTTAGACTAATTTACATTTTTGTGTAACTAAATTAAAAAAAAAAACAAAAAAACATTATGACCATTCTTAAAGAAAAAAAAAAAAATTAGCTGACTAACTTTTAAGACTAGTCTTAACCTTTTATGCAACTGGCCCCTGGAGTAGGTGCAGAAGGTCCTTAGCCTGGAGCACGCAGACGAAAGTACTCTCTGGGCTAGAGACTCAGAACTTGGTCAGTCCACTTTTTCTCTCTAGGATGGAGACTCGGGATGTGCTGCATCTGTTGTTGTCTTGCTGGAAAGATTCTGAATGTAGAGTATCTGTTGGCGCTGGACAGTTTGCTTATGCATATATGCCAATATATGTCCACCAATATCCAATCAAAATCTAGCAAACCTTTGTCCACTATTGTGGCCAGAGAGACACCACACAATAAACTGGGCCCTGGAATGTGCTGTTCACTACGTGTGACTTTAAAAAATGTTCACTCAAATGTGAAAATTCTGTCATTATTTACTCTGTCATTATTAACATTTACCATCATGTTGTTCCGAACCTGTAAACAAAGAAACAAAAAAAGCACCAAAAGTCAGCTATATAACTTGTGAGCAATATTTCAAATTTTCTGAAGCCTGTGTGAGGAACAAACCAACAAACAAAATTCAGTTCTTCACTGATAATTTGAGATGTTATCTCCAACCAGCGCATACCAGATCACAGAGTCATTGAGTTGAACCAAAGGACAGGATCTGTGAACAAATCATTCTTCTATTCTTTCAGTTCTTGCCAAAGAACCAATTGATTAGGTTTACAAATCACACTCAATGAACTGTTCACAAATTGAAGTTCAGTTTGTTTACTCGATCATGTTGCTGTCATACGGGTTTGAAACTACATGAAGGGGAGCAGGTTAACATAATTAATCTTCATCAACAATAAAGATGCATTGAGATTAAATAAAAAAATTGTAGGAAAAAACTATTCTCTAGATCCAATGAGACCCTTTTAGAAGGCCTGAGAGATGTATGCTACCATTTCAATTATTTTAAATTGATTAATTGCATTAATAAATTAACACATTATTTTCTTTTTTAATTTAGTTAATTTTTGCCCCTTTAATTAAAGCCCCTTATTTTTATTTTTCGAAAAGATTTTTTCTCTATTCATGACTTAAAAATTAAACCAAAGCTTATTCTTTGATATTTTGTAAGTGGAGATTTAAAGTGTTGAGAAATATCAGAAAATTGAGCAGAGAATCACTTTATTAGCTGTTTAACCAACTTTTTATATGCGCTGTGTATATTTGATAGTTTTTCAGTAGCTTCATTCGCTGAGCCATACGTGTTCAACTGTACCAACCAAACCATGAACAAACAAAAAAAATTTACAGTCATACACAGAAATGAGAGTTTGGAACATTGGTGTAAAAACATTGGCTTTGCATGGCATAGCATAACTCTATTCAGTGTGTGAATTACCCAATGACCTTCAACAACTTTTTTTTTTTTTTTTTTTTTTTTTAAATAAAGGAATCTTTATAGATATATTTTAGAGTGCATTATTAAAGAAACAATTCACTCAAAAATGAAAATTCTTACATTTACTCACCCTGATGTTATTCCAAACTTGTATGACTTTTTTTCTTCTGCAGAAAACAAAAGGTGATTTTTTAACAATATCCTGAGGGTGAAGTTGATTAAATAATGACAGGATTTTTATTTATTTATTTATTTATTTTTGATGAACTCCTCTTATTCTTCTTTATTATTCTAAGTTCATCATGCAACCCCAATATTTTTTTTTGCTGAGCATATTAGACAAAGGTTTACCATCTTAAAAGCTGTTTAAAGGAAATTAAAAAAAATTTGACATACATTTGTGATATGTGCTATAATAAAGTGATAATGACACGACATAGTCAAAGTACAATCCAAAATTGGACCTATTGGAAACTGCTCAGGTAAAAGCAACCACAAGGTAAAACCCCAAACCCTTTAATCTATCTCTAATTTGTGGGGTTTAAACCCCTGTAATTCGCACCCTCTAGATGTACTGTATGTGTGTTATCTGAGGCTGAATGGTTGGCTTGCAAATGTAAAAATGTATGAAGATTCGTGAACGTTCATATAAAAACATTATAGAACCAACATCAGAGATACATGAGGGAAATCTAATGTAGCAATTCATGTGCAATCAGACACAGCAACAACAACAACAAAAAAGAAAAACAAACATTAAAAATGTTTACAGACTCAGACCTTCTTTGCTTCTGTGTAAGAACTATAGCAATGTTTTAATACAAACTCTTAAATGTTAACATATAATAGGAAATATTTTTTTTTATGTTGCTATGAACAGATTGCTAAAGAAGCTATTATAGAGAATATTTGGTATCTCTAAACATCTTGCATTGCTTTGCTTAAAGTTCATAAAAGAAAGGCATTCTGCATATCTGTGATTTGTTTTTTTTATCTTTATCTTTTTTTCCCATTAAACATGACAACATTCACGCAAACCTGTACCACACTTTTGGGGATTTTTTTTTTTTTTTTTTTTTTTTTTTTTTTTGAATAAAGCAAGTTTAGTGCAATTTCAAATATGTAATTCTGTAAAATATGAACCTCATGAAACTGACAGGGTATATTCCAAATGACACAGTATATCTCAAATATGTTTAATAAACTATCATCTTTAAGTTAAAAGTGTGTTTTCTTAGAAAAGCTGTGCACTTGGAAGCTAAATGCGGGAATTTAAAAAAAGTTAAGTATTAAAGGGATGTTCTGAGCCCTTTAAATCCACAAAAGTCGTGCAAACAGGTAACAGCAAAACCCAAGAACATTGCCAATATTTTGTAAGATGTATGTCATTATAACTATGGTTTGTGTGGGTTTCAGTCACAGCTGATGAAATCTTAAAAAAAAAGTTTGTGTGATACTTAAACATTCGTTGTCCTATAAATTCAGCGCCAGTTCAAACTATATACATAGTACAATGTACATATAATTCATAGTTTCAATAATGCTCTGTGTGTGTGTGTGTGGTGGTAAAATCCCTTGCTGACTATGCAGACAGACTCTGTTTTCTTTTTTGTTGTGTGGTCATGAGTAATGTTTCCACAGATGCACATATTTTGTCATGCATTCCACAGTCCCAGTCAGTGACGATAAGAGTTTTGTCTTGATATTAGAAGTCTGTGGAGAGTGTTAACACTTAAACCCCAGAGAGCACAGCTAGTCTCCCTGCTGGAGTCTTCCACATAATGAGGCTGGGAACATGATGATTCAAACTTGCAATGTGAATATTTAGGGATACAGTGTGGGTGAACTCATATGAACAGTCAGGAAATGACCTGGTTATATTTCACCATAAAATCAAAAGAAAGAAACAAGAAATTATATTTAACATTAAGAACATAATGCGCAATATATACTATAATATATATATTAACCAAAAATTAACCAAATTTAAACAACGCCCTCCACCAATTCTTAGTACCCTGCAATGCAAAAAAGAATTGTTAAAATTGAAAGATTCTTAGTGTTATTTAAAGAATTTTATGCTCACCAAGGCTGCATTTATTTGATCAAAAATACAGTTAATATTGTGAATATTATTACAATTTAAAATAACAGTTTTCTATTTTAATGTACATTAAAAAATTATTTATTCCAGTGGTGGCAAAGCTGAATTTTCATTAGCCATTACTCCAGTTTTTAGTGTTACATGATCCTTCAGAAATCAATATGCTGATTTATTATCAATGTTGGAAACATTGTGCTGCTTAATATTTTTTGGAACATGTGATACCTGTGATTTTCAGGATTCACTGATGAATAAAAAGTTAAATAGCAGCATTTATTCAACATAGAATTCTTTTTTGTAACAATATAAGTCTTTACTGTCACTTTTTATCAATTTAACATATGCTTAGTGTAAAAAGTTTTAAAGTCTTTTCATTTAAAACAAAAAAAGTACTGACTCCAAACTTTTGAACGGTATTGTAATTTGTTTCAAAATATTACTATTTTGTTTTGTTTCCAAAATTAAAAATAATTCAGCATATTAGAATGATTTCTGAAGGATCGTGTGACACTGAAGAGTGGAATTAATGTTTCAATTGTGAATTAAATAATATCACAATGACAAATTTGTAAAATGCATTATTTCCATGAAGACATAGTATAGATATAGTAAGATATATATATTCTCTACTTTTTCTTTTGATTTTGGGGGGAAATAAGACCCTGACATTTCTTCATGATGTTCACCCGTGTGTGCATATGATCATTGTGTGTGTATGTGGTTGTGGCCTTTCAGATAAAGGGCCAGTGCAGCCCCAGAGCCAGGATGATGATGATGAAGCTGGCCATGGGAAGCGAAGCATCCGATGAAGATGTGTTCTGGGTGATGGGCGAATCATGGAAGGACACCTTCACTGCATTTTTGGATACATCAGCTTCTGTGAGAGCTGAAAAAGAGAAAAAGAGAGCGATAATGAGAGAGAGCAACAACAGTACAGACACATGTCTGACATGGTGTCTCACTGTTGAGGCAACAGTTCCTCATCAGGAAGTGAAATCGGAAATAAATCTGAGAAATGGAGTCCTTATTGCTGTGTATGTGTGTGTGTGACAAGACTGTACTTTAAAACCTCCCCTCCTCTGTGAACTAAGATGGCACCGCAGATGGCAGCTACTGTGGTTTGCTCTTCAGTGTTTGTACTGTTTTTGTTCGTTTTTCCTGTTTTTTGTTTCTCAAACACCATCAGTTTTACTAGGGATGATCTGCTGAACATTCGGCAGAACACACCACAGAATCTTTTACCGGTTTTTGATTATTCGGACGTTTTGCTGGACATTGTTGTTGGCGGAGCTGTAGCTCTGGTCAAACGCTTCAGGACGCGCAGACGGGGGAAGCGAGCCGGCACGCTCGTGAAGCTCAGACAGCGAGGATTTAGAACGGCGTTGCCTAGCATTCATCTGGCGAATCTCCGCTCTCTACCCAACAAAACGGACGAACTCCTTCTGCTCTCCCGGACAAACAGGGACTTTTCAAACTCTGCTGCTCTGTGTTTCACGGAAACCTGGCTGAACGACGCCATTCCGGACGGCGCGTTACATCTTCCGAGCTTTCAGCTGTTTAGAGCGGATCGTGAGGCAGAATCAACGGGGAAATCACGCGGCGGCGGGACGTGCTTTTACATCAATGTACAGATGTAACTGTGTTAAAGAAGATGTGCTGTTCAGATCTAAAAACGCTCTTCATTAACTGTAAGCCTTTCTACTCGCCGCGGGAGATTCACTCGTTCATTCTCGTGAGTGTTTACATTCCTCCGCAAGCGCACGTGAGCTCAGCTTTACAGAAACTCGCTGATATGATCACAGAGACTGAGCAACAACACCCGGACTCTGTTTTAATCATTCTCGGGGACTTTAATAAAGCAAATCTCTCCCGTGAACTGCCAAAATACAGACAGCATGTTACATGTCCCACCAGAGACAGTAATATATTGGATCACTGCTACACAGCGATAAAGGATGCATATCACTCTGTTCCACGAGCAGCTTTAGGACTCTCTGATCACTGTTTAGTTCATCTTATACCGACCTACAGGCAGAAACTCAAACCTGTAAAACCTGTATTAAGAACTGTTAAAAGATGGACTAATGAAACAGAGAGGGTTTTACAAGCCTGTTTCGACCTTACTGATTGGACTGTTTTTGAAGCTGCCGCAAATGATCTGGATGAGCTCACAGAGACTGTAACATCATATATCAGTTTCTGTGAGGATGTGTGCATTCCTACCAAGACTCATCTAACTTACAACAACGACAAACCATGGTTCACTGCAAAACTCAGACAGCTCCGTCAGGCCAAAGAAGATGCTTACAGAAAGGGGGATAAAGTCTTGTATAAACAGGCCAAATACACACTGGAAAAGGAGATCAGAGTGGCAAAGAGGAATTATTCCGGCAAGCTAAGGGAAAAATTCTCTTCCAGTGATTCTGCTTCAGTGTGGAAAGGTATGAAAGAAATCACCAATTACAAGACACCATCCCCCAGCACTCTGGAGAATCAACACCTAGCAGACGACCTGAACGAGTTCTATTGCAGGTTTGAAAAAACACCCCACACCCGCCCTGAACACCTCTCCACACAACCGTTCACACCTCCAGCAACCCCCCTCTCCCCCACACCTGCAATTCAGATCAGCGAAGATGAGGTGCGCCAGGTCTTCAGGAAGAACAAAAGAAGGAAAGCACCAGGCCCAGACGGTGTGTCACCAGCCTGCCTAAAAATCTGTGCTGACCAGCTGGCCCCCATCTTCACACAGATCTTCAACAGATCTCTGGAGCTGTGCGAAGTCCCCTCATGCTTCAAACGCTCCACCATCATCCCCGTCCCAAAGAAACCCAAAATTACTGGACTTAATGACTACAGACCTGTGGCTCTAACATCTGTGGTCATGAAGTCATTTGAAAGACTGGTTTTGGCTTATCTGAAGGCCTCCACTGGACCCTTACTGGACCCCCTGCAGTTTGCCTACAGAGCAAACAGGTCTGTGGATGATGCAGTCAACATGGGACTGCACTTCATCCTGCAGCATCTGGACAGACCAGGGACTTATGTGAGGATCCTGTTTGTAGACTTCAGCTCCGCTTTTAACACCATCATCCCGGACACCCTTCAGAACAAACTAACCCAGCTCTCCATCCCCACCTCCGTCTGTCAGTGGATCACCAGCTTCCTGACAGACAGGCAGCAGCTAGTGAGGCTGGGAAAATACACATCCAGCACCCGCACCATCAGCACTGGAGCTCCTCAGGGCTGTGTTCTCTCCCCACTGCTCTTCTCCCTGTACACTAACGACTGCACCTCTAAAGACCCCTCTGTCAAGCTCCTGAAGTTTGCAGACGACACCACACTGATCGGCCTCATCCAGGACGGTGACGAGTCTGCCTACAGACAGGAGGTTAAGGAGCTGGCTGTCTGGTGCAGTCTTAACAACCTGGAGCTCAACACGCTCAAAACTGTGGAGATGATCGTGGACTTCAGGAGAAACCCCCCTACTCTCCCCCCACTCACCATCATGAACAGCAGTGACTGCAGTGGAGTCATTCAGGTTCCTGGGCAACACCATCTCCCAGGACCTGAAGTGGGACAATCACATAGACTCCATTGTGAAAAAGGCCCAGCAGAGGTTGTACTTCCTTCGCCAGCTGAGGAAGTTCAACCTGCCACAGGAGCTGCTGAAACAGTTCTACTCCGCCATCATTGAATCCGTCCTCTGCACTTCAATAACTGTCTGGTTCAGCTCAGCTACCAAATCTGACCTCAGAAGACTACAGAGGGTAGTCCGGACTGCTGAGCGAATCATTGGTACAACCCTCCCCACTATCCAAGAACTGTACTCATCCAGAGTGAGCAAAAGGGCTGGCAAAATCACTCTGGACCCCTCACATCCAGCACACTCCCTCTTTGAACTGTTACCGTCTGGTCGACGCTACAGAGCTCTGAGCACCAGAACGACCAGACACAGGAACAGTTTCTTCCCTCAGGCAATCCATCTCATGAACACTTGACATTAAAAGTGGAACACACAACACTATTATAAATTATTTATTCAACACACATACTTATTTTTTTTTCATTTCAGATTTGCACATATTAGACCTGTACACCATAATTGTCTATATTATATATTGTGTTTTTGCTATTTGTACATTGCCTATTTGTATATTATTCTTTTATTATCTGTGTCCTGTCCTGTTGCTGTCTTTCTGTTGCACTGTAGAGCTTCTGTCACAAAAACAAATTCCTCGTATGTGTAAGCATACCTGGCCAATAAAGCTCATTCTGATTCTGATTCTGATTCTTCTCCCATTACCCAGAATTCCTCCGTGCTGCTGACTGTAGCACTCCCTCACCTGATCCTGTCTCAATGAAAAGTTTTGTAGCTCTGTAATATCTCTTTTCTTTAGCCTGCAATCACCCTGTCCCTGTCTTCCATGCCCTTTACATTCATCTCTCTCTTTATAATTAATCTTTGTCTTTCTTTTCCTTGTTTTTACCCTTTTAAAGTCCCTGCAGCCCTGCGTTTCTCCTCTCTATAGAGCTGTTCAGTCATGATGGCAATTTGTAGGCCAACCCGGAGGCTAATTCACCACGGGTTCCCTCATGAATTTACTATGGGTTTTTAGAAAAGCGGTTACGATTTATGGGCAAACAAGCTCTGTGGTTACATTTACTTGAAGAAACTTTCACATTTTGTTCTACGACTTAAATTAAACATAGTCAAACCTCAAAAGTGAATTTTGAAGTTGCTAAGTAACTTGAGTAGCTTTTTCTAAACTCACATCTTATATCTTAACATGTGAGTGTTTTCACTTTAATCCTACTTAATCACATGACCACAGGAGGCTATCTAGGGTATCTTGGACCAAAGAAGGGGTTTCTGGCATCTAAAAACACGACTTGCTGTTAAAAACCCTCACTCTCCACACACCAAAGCAAATGAACACTCCAGTCAAACTTTCCACCCATTCTGCAGTGACATCCTAATGACTAATATCCCTGGCTCTCAGGCAGTCTCACGACTCCTTAAGCATCGGATTCTGCGGCCTAATGCGTTTGTTGTCACACAGAACAATGGACAATGAGCGGCCTATCGTTGGTGAGAATAAAGGTGATTGTTCTGGCGGAGGAGAAGGCCTTGCGTGTTTTGTGAGGTGTGGATGACACTGAAGGCTTGTTGACTCTAAAACAATAGAGAATGAGACTCTATGGTGCTTACGGCATAAGACTTTCCATATACTCATAAGTGTGCCCAGAAGAAATCTGCAGACAATTTTCACATTTTCTGCTCTGATTAAATGGGAAATTCTGCAGATTGTAAACGTGGTAAAAACAGTTATGTAAAACTAAAACTAAGCTGAAAGCACTTCGAATTAACCCAAAAAAGGGGCAAGGAATACATAGATCCAAGACTAAAATGTTTAATTATCACCAATGAATATTTAAAATACCATTATTAATATTAAATAGGCCTAAACAAAATATCTTAAGGATTTTTGCTTTTATTGGCAATATAATATAATATAATATAATTTTTTTACACACATATATATATTTAAACATATTTATTCTTATTTTAATAAAAAATATATTACAATAATTCAATCCAAGATCACAAATACCAATACAGACACTGCTAATAAATGGAATCATTGTCGATTTCTGAGGATAGAATGTTTAATTATCATTATTTAATAATAAAAATAAAATTTACAGCATTAAATGGTCTGTAATAAATAATATACATTCTGACTATAATTATTAAAAATATATTATTACATTTAAATTCAATCTCATACCAAGATCCCCAGTATCAATGCCAATAGAGGTACTGCTAATAAATGGAAAGCTTTGTGATTTCTGAGGATAAAATGTTTCATTATGACTGTTAAATATTACAAATAAAATTATTAACATTAAACAGGCTCTAATGTAATATAATATAATGTGAATGTTTGAACACACATGTAGATTTGTCTTATCTCTCATCCTGCCTCATCCTCACCCTCTCTAATGAGGAAATCATCCAATGAATCCAAAAATCACTTCATCCATGCCAGCAAACATATTTGTTTATTTTAAATATATTTTATGCAGACTTTGCCAGCTCTGAAATGAAGAACCCAAACAGTAAAGTTCTATGTGTGGGATGGAAAACAACGTTCATGCCAAAAACAGCCATGATCTCATTAGCAGCCACAGGACCAAGAACAAAATCAGCCTCTGTCACAACTCTCTTTCATGGTAATAAAGTTATCAGCTTGCAATCATCACCCTGGCATGCTCAAGAACAGCAATGAGGTCTGAGAGCATAATTGCCATCATCCAAAGTGATTACGGGCTGAATCATCTTCTCTGAAATTTCTCAAACATTCTCCAACAAGACCTGTTTGCTCAAGTCAAGTTTAGCCTTCTTGTTCACAGGTTTCATGCTGTGCACCGAGAAGCTTTCAGGGATCTGACAGCTTTCTGGTGTGGGAAAGGTTGTTGTGTGTGTGTGTGTGTGTGTGTGTGCGTGTGTGTGTGTGTGTGTGTGTATGTTTGCCTCTGTTGAGGGTGTGTGAGAAGGAAAGAGGGTGTTGGATTTGCCAATTAGTCACCAATTAACAGAAAACCCACACAAAATTTCAACAAAGACTTGAAGACAGAAGTTTAGATACATTTTAAGAAAGTGTATTTCAAAGTTTTCATGAGATACTGTTTCTACATGCATGTGGAACAAGCTACTTAGCCATGTAGCTTGCCAAGCTATGAGCTACAGTAATAGTCAGTTAAAGCAAGTAAACTTCAGCCAAGATACACTCTAAAAAAAATGGTGCTATATAGCACTAAAAGTGGTTCTTGGCTCGTAATCATATACTCTTAAAAATAAAGGTGCTTAAAAAGGTTCTTCAAGCGATGCCATAGAAGAACCATTTTTGGTTCCACAAAGAACCATTCAGTCAAAGGTTCTTTAAAGAACCATCTCTTTCTTACCTTTTTATAATCTGAAGAACCTTCTTTCGCCACAAAGAACCTTTTGTGAAACAGAAAGGTTCTTCAGATGTTAAAGGTTCTTTATGGAACCATTTAGACAAAAAGGTTCTTCTATGGCATCGTGAAGCACCTTTATTTTTAAGAGTGTAGGGGAACCACTTTTGGTTCTATCGAGCACCATATCTTTAAAGGTACTATACAGCACCTTTGTCAAATAGTGCTATGTAGAACCATAAGACGTGCCATATAGCACTGTATTTCTTCAACAAAAATGGTGCTAAACAGCACCAACAATGGTTCTTTGGCTCGTAAAGAACCTTTAAAGGAGCTTAACAGATTTTTTGTATGGCAGTGGTACTATATAGCACCTTAATCACCCCAAAGAACCACTGAAGAACTGCTGAAGAACCATACAGGAGCTTAACAGCTTCTGCATATGGTGCCAAAGAACCGGTGAAGAACCTCTGAAGAACCACTGAAGCACCAAGATTTGGTGCTCTATAGCACCAAAAGTGGTTCCCCTATGATTACGAGCCAAAGAACCACTTTTAGTGCTATATAGCACCGTTTTTTTTTTTTGTTTTGTTTTTTTTTGTATACTTAAAAACTAGCTGCTAACTAAAACAAGTTACTATTTATTAGCTTGCAGTGTGGCTTATAGTGATACTTGTTAAATAACATATTTTACAAGTATAACAGCTGTAACTTACACTCTTAAAAAAAAAAAAAAGGTGCCAGGAAGAACCAAAAAGGGGGTTTTGCGGCGATGCCATAGAGGAACCATTTTTGGTTCCCTGAAGAACCATTTTGTGAAAGGTTCTTTAAAGAACCAGTGTTTTTCTTGGTGCCATAAAGCACCTTTTCTGGTACTACAAAGAACCCTTTTTAAAGGTTCTTCAAAGAACCACGGATGAATAGGTTCTTTAAGGCCCCATTTCTTCCAGATCAATATCCTTACATTTATCATACTATAAATTTTCTTTAATAGGATTGTTCATAAAATAATTTTGAAAAAAAAAGAAAATTCAGAAGTAACAAGACTTGACAAGATGTATGATTAAAATGTTTATTGCATTTACATCATACATCAGTGCAGTATACATCATACCTTAATACTGTGTATGTGTTTAATAGGGATGTGCACAAGTACTAGAGTACTCACATTTGACAGCAATGATTGATGATTTTTTTAAAGTCACTGCAATCATCATTTTCATGATCAGTCATCGCTGTCAAGTCTGAGTACTCGATGATCACCTGACTTTATATATTTCTCTTTTTTGATTGGTTACGGCAGCATTTTAGGTGGTGTCTGAGCTCTGACTAGTTAATGTTAGGACAGCATGCCATCCAGACAAAATCAAAACCACCACTTGAAATGAAAAACTGACAAAAATGCCCATTCCTAGTGTGTAATACAGTGAATACAGCAGGTTAATGTCAGTACCCCCATCATCTACTAGTATACCCTTTTTCATCCCATGGAAACTGCCACTGGTGGTTCAATGGGTTCCCGCTTTCACAGTCCTTCTGATGAATGGTTGAGGCTGGGTACATAGGATCCTGTAACCAAAAAAAAAAAAAAAAAAGACACTTTCATTAGTTTCTTAATTTTCATAGGTTTAGCACAGGTATGATGATGCAAAATGACAAACAAAGATAATGGAAAGGTATTTTTAAGCTGAACAGCAGTAAGAATAGAAACAAAATCAAAGCAAGTCAAATAATCCATCCATCTCTTCACTCTCCAAACCTCTTATCCTCTCTAGGGTCGTGGGGGCTGAAGCCTATCCCAGCATCTTGGGCCACAAATCCATCCAATTAATGGTATTTAAGCAATATAAGCACTAGGTAACAATGTTATACAGTACCTGTCAAAATTTTGGAAACATCACAATGTTTTTGAAAAAAACAAACAAACAAACAAATAATCTCTTCCGCTCACTAAGTCTGCATTTATTTAACCAAGAATACAGAGAAAATAGTAATATTGTAAAATATCATTACAAATTAAAAGAACTGTTGTCTATTTTAATATATTTTAAATTGTAATTTATTCCTGTGATAAAAAGCTGAATTTTCAGCATCATTACACCAGACTTCAGTGTCACATGATCCTTCAGAAATAATTTTCATTTGCTGATTTGCTGCTTTTTTTATTTTTCTTTTAAAAGAATTTTACATTTCTTATTATTAAAACAGCTGAAAACAGTTTTTGCTTTTTAACATTTTTTGTGGAAATGGTGATACCTTTTCAGGATTCATTGATGAATGGAAAATACAATGAACAGCATTTATTAAATTTATTAAACAATTTAGTAAATAGAAACCTTTTCCAACATTATAAATGCTTTCACTGTTACTTCTGATAAATGTAATCCCTTGATTAATAAAAGTATTAATTCCTCTCTTTTTTTTACCACATATGTATTAATTTCTCTTTTCTTACCACAAATGTTTGAATGGTATTGTTTCCATAAAAATGTTAAGCAGCAAAAACTGTTTTCAACATTGGTAATAATCAGAAATGTTTCTTGAGCTGCAAATCAGCATGTTAGAATGATTTCTGAAGGATCATGCGACACTGAAGACTCGAGTATGATGCTGAAAATTCAGCTTTGATCACAGCAATCAATTACATTTTAAAATATATTCACATAGAAAAGAGGTATTTTAAATTGTAATAATATTTTACAATATTTCTGAGGTAATTTAAATTTTAATAATATTTTACAATATTTCTGTTTTTACTGTATTTTTAATCAAATAAATGCAGTGAGCAGAAGACACATGAAAAAAAAAACATGTTCAAAAACCATAAAAAAAAAAAATCATACCAATCTCTAACTTTTGAACAGCAGTGTATGTTTGAGGTTTTACTTAGAGATGTTGTCCAACAGGAGGTCCACTCTAACTCTGCTGCACGGCCATCAGCATAGAAGAATCTAGAAATATAACATGCAATTTATCACAGAGCCAACAATATATATAAACACACACACACAAAAACCAATTTCTTAAAATAACAGAATTAACGTTAATGTTTTTAGGTTTGTGTCACTCCGGTTTGGATGTCAAAACCTTCCTAAAATACCTGTAATATAACAGAAGCATGGTGAAATAAGAAAATATGTTGTGAAAACATGCATATGAATGTATTTAAAGAGCTTTCTCAGCTCACCTGTGTTTCCTGCATTTCTGTCAGCAGCTCCCTTCAGAAACTTGAAATTTTGGAGCTTCTCTTCTGTTGTAAAGAGATTATATTATCACTCCTGAAACCACAGAACAATTTTTATCAATATTTGTTTACCATGAGAGAGAAAAACACGTTTGAACTAACGTTAGATTCAGTTAATTCGCATTTCTTGTAAGTGACGTCACCGATTAACAGTACAGCGCATATTTTAGGCTAAATAAGTTTAAGTTATGACAACTTTCAATAAACCACTGACAAACTGACAGCAAACCCTTTACAAAGCTATCAAAACCTCTCATCTACACATAAAGATGTGATTAAAAGCCCAAACTCTCATAAACAAGAGCTATAGAGTTAGCTTACCTCGCCTGAAAACAGTTGAGATGCTAACAGACTTTTTCAAAGATTGTAAACCTTTTCTTTGAAGTAAATATTCAACAGAAATGTGTCAGTTACATGTAAGAAAGTGTCTGGAACAGCTGTATGTGATATTTGTGTGATTTTAGGGACTAAACTCACCTGAAAGCAGTGAAAACAGCAGCGAGAGACGGTGATTTACCAGTTGGTGTTGTCGCCCCGTTTCCATGGCAACTCCAGCATTTGAATAAGACTCCAGTATTCTGAGCGCAGGCCCATTCAAACACGTCAAAGTCACGCAGTATTTACATAAATAAACCTCTAGAATTAGAACACTACATAAACAACTTAAAATCACATTAAATCTTTATTAAATCACGAATTTGAAACTCATTTTGTAGTTCTACGACCAATTCATAGGTGCAAAATGGATAGTGGGACAGAGTGGCACTTTTATATTTAAAGATTTTGTATCACTCAGCCTTTTTATTTCATTTTAAAACATGATTGCAGTATTTTTTATACAAAACTTAAATAACTAGCCTAATATATATATATATATATATATATATATATATATATATACACTGTGTGTGTGTATATATATATATATATATATATATATATATATTTTTTTTTTTTTTTTTTTTTTTTTTGAGTCATGCAACAACATTAAAATAGATAATAGATAAAAGCAGGATCTACTGGTCTCTTTTAATTAATAAACACCACAACACTGTTTATATAACTCAAAATTAATACTTTTTATTACACTATAATTGAATGCAACTAATAGAAAATGAGTCTGGAATGAGTTCTGGATTTAGCTCACTTGATCTCACTTTCCAGAAACAAAAATATTTATAACATGATGAGTGTGAAGAACCGTTAAATAGTCTAAAGAACCTTTCTGTGCTACAAAGAACCTTTTGTGCAACGGAAAGGTTCTTTGGATATTAAAGGTTCTTCATGGAACCATACACTCTGCCAAAGAACTATTTAAGAACCTTTTTTTTAAGAGTGTAACTACATTAAATGTTGATCATGTTATTTAAGGACACAATGCATTCTTAAATACATAAAATCAGATTGTATATTTTACTTATAAAATCAGTGCTATTAGGGTGCCAACATTAAACAAATTAATTAACTAAAAATCAATTTACACTGAAAACCACGATGTTGGGTTGTTCTGGCTGTTTTGTAAATTTTGTCAAGTTTTTATGTATGTATATATTTATTTATTTAGCCATTTAGATGACACAATTGTTACACAAAAATGTCACAATTAATCTGAATTCGCCTATATATATATTATTAAATTAAATAAATCTATATAAAAAATAAAAATAAAATATACATATAAAAAAATAAATATAAAATGTAAAAATGTTTTACAGGAGTATAAACAGCAGTATAATAAACAGCAGTATTTTATAACTTTTTTTTTTTCTTTTACTGCAAAACATGAAGCAAAATACCACAAAAGGAAGGACATCTACAAGAACATCTAGACATCTAGAACTGAGTTTAATAAATTACTCAAATTAACTGGTGAATCAAGCTTCTGAATTGTTTCACTGAAATGAACAAGCGGTTCACTAAACTGATCCTAGTAAAAAAGTAATATATTTAAAATACATTTATTTCATACTAATTATAGATCTAATCTATTAACATTATTTACTTAACATTATTTAGTACTACTTGTGCACAATGCACATCTCTTAATATTAAACCTAAAATGTGTTTTAATGTGCCTATTGATGAGGATGGTTTGATCTTTGAATAATATCAGTCTTTAAATGCAAGATATTTAAAGGGTACCTAAAGTATACTTGCAATAGTTCCACTTTAGCACAATCAAATATACTTCAGTTTATCTTTAGTTGGACTTCAGCACTACTTCCGCACAATTAAAGTGCATTAAGTACAAAATTAGTTCTTCCATTTTAGCGGACTTTTTGGTATACCAAAAGTACAATTGCCAAGTAGTTTTATAAAAATGTAAATGTATTTGTAGCATACTTAGCATGAAATAAATATACTATTCTCTCTGATTCCCCTAGTGAAAAATAAATATACTAAAATGTATTTGAAATACATTTAAGATAGATGCATTATTATTTATGTGCATTCAAGGAAGAAAGAGAATATGTATATACACTATATACACTTGCCTTCAATAAATACAACTTTTCACACTGCACCAGTTCTCTGGATTGCTGTTTATCACTGTTAATCCCACTGCACGTGTTGGACCCCTAAAATAAACACTTGTTTATCTAACAGAGCTCATAACCAGGGCACTAAAATAGCTGCACTATTTACAATTTTACCGAAATAGACCCAGAATGTCTCAACAACCTGTGCATAACAGACAGAAAAGCAAAACTACAAATCTCTGGAGAGTGTCACATCGTCTGGTTTGCTCAAGTGGAAAAGCTCTCAAAGCCGACTCTAAAAGCTACAAAACACCACAAAAATCAAAACACCTGCCAGCTCTCTTTAAAAGCATTTGCACTCCGCAGCAACCAAACCAGCATTCAAGCCACCCGCTATGTTTTTTTTCCCCCTTCCATCATTTCATCCTTGAGTTTATTCCACCTATCAGTCTACCCTTTGGTTTATTTCTTCCATCAGTCTCTCTCTGGGTGACTTGCGAGTCCCACTGGTCACAACCTGGCTTCACTTATGAAACTCAGTAGGAAAGAATGTATTCAGATACTATCATTTGCCATGTAACCAAAACTGCATGTGCTGCAGACTTTGCTACTTAAGCCACATTGGGAGGTGCTCATTTGCAAAGACACAAAAAGTCTTTAAAAAGAAAGAAACTAAAAGAAGAAAGGAAAGCATTTTCTTGGATTTGGTTAAAAGTCTCATGAAGGAGTCAAAAGTACTCGTCAAAATGTGTTGATGCCAACCAGTGGGTATTTAAAGCTAGTATGATTCAGATTCAGCTAGGGATTATGGAGGTCACTGTTTTTTATATATCAGATTTAGACTCTAAATCCTTGTTGGCGTGACTTGCCGCCTCGCTGATTGTAAGATGATTCAGCATTGTGGTGTTGTGGTAGGAGAGACAAACTGAGAGAAAGAGAGAGAGAAAAAAAAGTGGACTGGTACATGTACATTCATGACTCCAACAGGGGGGGAAGACGACTATTACCCATGACTTCTGATTCTCAGTGTTGCCAATTTGGGGATTTCGTCACCAAATTTAGTGACTTCCTTATTGTTGCTACGACTTTTATTTACGTTTTGCAACAAGGAGCTATTTTGGCGATATTTACATATGTTTGCCAATTTTTTGCGATCTTTTTGGTGGTAAACAAACAAACATAACAAAAAAGAAGGCAGGCATTCTGTCGTTTGTAACATATTCTCTGTTCTCTCGTTATCATTTCACAAGTAAATATAGCTGAAATCACAGCACAGCTGTTGTCTTTAACTTATGTGTATGGTGATTTTTAAAAGACGACGTCTTGTTTTTAAATCCGGATTTTAGCAGTGCAGCAGATTTGAAGCAACTATAATCTTAATGAATAGCGTTGTCTGAAATAGAAAGATAAAAATACGCAAATGAGAACATTTTTATTTGGAATTTTGCTGTATTAAAATAGGAATAGGCTGTATAAAATAGAAACAAACACCCTATCAAATCTATAGATTATACCTATCTGTCTGTATTGCTGTCTGTATGTAATCTTAAAAATAAAGGTGCTTCACGATGCCATAGAAGAACCTTTTTGTCTAAATGGTTCCATAAAGAACCTTTAACATCTGAAGAACCTTTCTGTTTCACAAAAGGTTCTTTGTGGCGAATAAGATTCTTCAGATTATAAAAAGGTAAACAAGAGATAGTTCTTTAAAGAACCTCTGACTGAATGGTTCTTTGTGGAACCAAAAATTGTTCTTCTATGGCATCGCTTGAAGAACCATTTAAAGCACCTTTATTTTTAAGAGTGAAGTGTTGTAAAATTTTGTTAAATGAAGGTCACATTATAATGGTTTTCAGTGCATTCTGTATGTTTTTATTGTATTACCCAGACTCTGAGCCCTTAAATATGAAAATCTATTATTAAAATACTAATATAACATTTTTAAAACTATGATGCAAAGATCAAAGAGTTAAATAAACCATTTCCATATTTATTTATCAATTCTTACACAAATTATGATTGTCTGTTGGTTGCCATTTATATCACAACCAACAAATTTTGCCAAGCTGGCGTACTTGGTTTGTAAACAGAATATTTTTTATTGTGAGGTATGTCCAATCAAGCTGTAATTTTTCTAAGATATAATTAATTAAAATTAGCTTTAGCAAAACAAAGGAGTCAATCATGCAAAAAATTAAGTCTTTTTTTTTTTTTTTTTTTTATATCAAAATTTCCCAAGGTTAAATAAACGCTCAAAATATTGCAAAAATAGGACCAGTATTTCAGTGTTTTAAAAGCATCACTGCACTGCTATTCTTTAAACTAAAATTTATAACTTGAACAATATTCTTCTGCCTTTCAAGCACTGCTATTTCCTTCAGGAAATGCAAATCTACTTCTAAATTGAGCTAAACTGTAATGAATATTTCACATCACTTTTAGATTACTTTTAAGTGTTTCTTTTTAGCTAATTGGCCCCATCTCTGATTATGTCTCCATGTCTCTGATCAGCACAGTAATTCTCTGCTTAGTCCCGGGGCTGTACTGATGCTGCATGGTCAAGCATTTAGGCGATCGATAAAACAGCCATCCCTGAAGGGCCCCAATTATCACATGACACTTTGGACAGCAGCCTAAGGAGTGCAAACAAACTAGTGAGCAGACACAAAATTCAAAATACCCAACCGATTAAATCATGAACTGTCCTAATAACTGTAATTATTCATTCAGAATAGATAGGAAAATAATCTATAAAATATTCCAAATACAATGTTATACTTACATGGACAGCATTTACAGCATAGCATAGCATAGCATAAAATAAAATAAAGTGTAGTTTGCATGTAAATAATTGTTATATTATAATTTTTATTATATTATATATTTTTATGTTATAAATTGTTCATTCACCTAGAAAAGATAACTGCAAAAAGACAACTTAGAAAATTGTACAACTTCTTGTAGTGAAGAATTCAGGTCTAAGTGCTTTAAAAAAATAAAATAAATAAAAAGGCTCCACATCTTGTGAGTGTCTCTAAATTGAAGGAATTCATCAGCAGCAATAACAAAAGGCCCTTATAAGGAGGTGTGAAGGTGTTTTCCATCACTGACTGTCTTTACGAGCTATAATGAGCATATTTCACACGGATTTGTTTATTCAGTTCTCAGACTGCAGCCACGGTGACCATTTAAATGGGAGGTTGACCTTCTGTTGCCTGGCAATGCACCTTTATAGAGCAGCTCTGATAAAGAGCATTCAGCAGGAACATAATAAAGGCCAACAAGAGAGAGAAAGAGAAACAGAGTGGAGGGGAGAGACACAGCAGAGGACTAAAGGCTATAAAGAAGAAGTGACACAGAGGTAAAACAAAAAGACATTTCAATTTAATTATCAAGGTATGAAGCTGTTCATTTACTGCTGCCCAGTGGATCCACTTTGTGTATAGTTTTTGTCCAGAATAAAGTCTGATCCACCCAGCGGATTATTCTAGCTAAGAAACACTCAGTTATAATAAGAGGCGATCTGACTGACATGTAAAATGTCCAACTATGTCTTTAGATGATGTTTATTAATGGGTAATTCTTAAATCACGTCTAACTTAAACAAAACATCTTAAGTTTTTTAATGCCATGCACCTTACTAACATTGTAAAATCATTACTAACATTGTCAAACACTAGACATATGCAGCTGCATAAGCTCTTACAGATTTCTGTGAAGGATCGCTTGAGTGTTTGAGTGAGTGAGCGAGAGAGAAATGTTGTGTTCACAATGACTTCTGTAAACGCAGACAGTTGCCACAGTCCTCTCCATAGGGATGCGGTCAGACTGGGTCAGAGCTACATGTAGGAGGATTAAACCACTAGCAGAGGTCACAAAAACAACACCCACACGCACAAACACAGCATTTCTACAATCACTGAAAAAGACAGTGGTCAACTTTACACTGACCCACTTAGCAGCAAGAAAAAATAGATATCTTATTTACACTGTGTTGATTATAATGGGTGAGTTTTAGTTTTGCTGTTGCTTGCAGGCAGTGTATTCGGGAAACAGCATCTACTTTACAGTGACCATGACAATATACTGTAATTCCAAATTATTTACATTTCAGTTTGGTTTTAATGCTTCTCTGATTGGTTATAATGTTTATTTTCAGTTTGGTTCTTCACACATCTGTAAATCAAACTGCATAAAATTCAATCTTTATGGCTAGATGGGATTGGATTCATGTGAAGAAAAAATATAATCAACAGCAAAATAAATTTTTCCTGTTTGTGAATGCCATAGCCAATTATTAGGGACGCACCAATACAAACATTCTGGCTGATGACTAATAAATAGCCAATACTGTTTGACTAAATAAATATAATAAAATCTGAAAAATTAAAATCAATCATTTTAAGTGAAATTAAGCATCACAACAATATACTTTACAGTATAAATTTTTTTCTAAAGATTGCATTAAACGGTTATCAAATTATTAGTGTTTTTAAAGATTAACTTTAGATGACCATTAACTGATGCCAAAAAATGTAAAAAAATAAAATAAAAAAAAAATCTTGAAAAATGAAAATGCACAATTAAATATACAATATCCAGTTAAAAATCTATAATATCAGTCAATAATCATTATGGTATTGCAATATGGATCCCTATATATGGAATGTTATGTAAAATATGCAAATGAGAAATTAAGAAATTATATATGCACTAATTTGCAAACATTACAAGAACAGAAATCTGAACATTAAATAAAGATGTTTCATTTTGTTGACATATTACAGTAAAAGGTTTTTTACTCCATACAGTAAAGTAAAAATAACTGCCAAAAATGATAAAATAAAATAAAATAAAATAAAATGTTTTTAGGGATAAGATGTTAAATAAATACTTAAATCTCTCAGGGGGAGAAAAATATAAAAAAATATATATATATATCAGATTATAGACAGGAATAAAACAAATTTTTTAATGCATGTATGTGCTACTGAAGTGGAGATTTCTGACTGAAAAAAATTATAATTTGGAGAAAATGGTCTTTACAGATTGAAATCCATAGTTGCAAATAGCGTGTAATAAAATAAACACTTAAATATGTATTTTGGATGTTTTCTTCCCACTCAGGGACGTACACAGACATTTTGAGGGCCAGGGGCTCAAGTGGAAAAAAGGGTACTTCTCATATTTTTTTTTTTTTTTTTTCTAAACAAAACGTTAAATATATTAGGGTTGTGCAATATTGACAAAAAATAATATTCCTATATTTTCTTGGATTTTATCAATAATGATAATTAGACGATATTTTGCTGAGTGTATTATTGTGCTAATATCTTAAAGACTACTGTGGACAGCTGACTCCTAAAGTTTTTGATATTCTTCATATTCTGTGTGGTGATCAGTTCACAGCAGTGATAGAAATTAATCTTTTCCAATAAGTTTAAATTGATTTTTACCTTTTATGGGCATTTTTACCTTTATAAAGCCATTTTTCCAAAAGTGTGCATCATCTTTTCAGTCAAATTCTTAAATTGAATCAGTCAATTAGAATAATAAGTCATTTAGGCTCTGGGTTACCAAGCAAATGTAATCAGTATTGACAAAATGAATCTTTGCAATGCAGAGAAAACACTGAAGCTGCATTAGAAAGGGCATTACACACTGTTTAATGCAGGACATGAATGTATTTAATCTACAGTTACAAATGCATTAATTCTGTTTTGATATTTTAAATGTAAAACGTTGAATACTGATATTTGAAATTATATTTTTAAAAAAATGAAAATATACTTTAAATGTGAAATTAAAACTGCCAGTAGGTGGCAGCATGTCACTGTTAATGAGTGAGTCACTGCGACCGAACCGACTCATTTAAACAGTTGATTCATTCAGGAACAAAACAGCCTCATGTTGCTCAGAGACGCAAATTGGAGTTATATTCATTGGCGAAATAGAGCAAAAACAGTCAATATTGTGTCTTAATATTAAATTAAGTGTCTTAATATTAAATTCTAACTGCTGTATAAAATTAATATCACATTTGTAATCATGCTGCTTTTTGGTGGAAAAAATGTCAGTCTTCGCATGATACTGATTTAACTATATGAAATGATACAAATATATACATTTCTGCCCCCATATCTTGAAATTTGTGATCATTCTAAATGCATTTTAATAAACTGAATCATGCAGTGAAAGAACGCGCACTGGTCTAACCTACTAGCTTAGACTTCCTATTGCCTTAGCTAAACTTTAGCTTACATAACTTACATGGTAGCTCTCTCATGAGTCATGGATGTTAGCAAGACAAATGAACTATATTTGCCTTTTGTCTTTTGGATAATTAGCTGTCAATTCGAGGCACAGGTAGCTTAGTCTTTTGTTGATCACCACTCACCTCCACAGCAAGACAAACACAACTGGAAAGGGAGGGAGGGCTTCACTTCTGCGGCTCTCTGCTTGTCTGTGATGTGATGTTCAGATCGTGCTACACTGCTGTGCTGCAGAGACGCGGAGGGGAGAAAGGCGTCGGAACTCAACAGAGTCTCGACATTTCCTGACCTGACCTGATATTTAGATTTTTTATTTGTTTGACAGGGAAAGCTGTGCGCAAACAGAAACACACACACGCACACATATATACATATACTCATTTATCAAAAAAAAAAAAAAAACACTTTCTCTCGAGGAGGAAAAAGGGCAGGTGCTCAAGCCCTCTTTTGATGTCTATGTGTGCACGTGCCTGTTCTAGTCTGAAAGAAGACAATTATGGATACAAAATAGCCTAAGATCTCAAAATGGACCAGTGCATGAAAAAAATAAACCTTGCCTTAAAATGACACATTCAGCCCATAAGCAATAGCCTGACTGCAGAAGGTTTTGTGATGTTTGGCAGTTCATTATCCAAGCAAACATCAGGTAGAACGCACAGGATATAAACAAGGATGAGTCCAGACTTTCAATAAGCATGAGTAAAACTAATGTGCCAAGTGTATATTCCTGTGAAGGCTGTACAAGTGTGGAAGAAGATTCCCTAAAATACAAGAATTGTTGACCTGAGGTTATCTCTCCATTTAAGAGATATTAAAAAGTCTGCAGGGAGCCATCTCTTTAAGATTAGCACATCATAAAGATCCCAAAAGGCCTCAGGACTACAGCAATGAGTGAGAAAAATACAGCAAATAGGAAGCACTTAGGATAGTTATAGTACATCTTCCCAAAAAGCCGCATGATTTGAGGTACCATACCCGTAAACGGCACAGATCGTGTTACGCCCCAAAGTTTAATGCTTATGGTTAGGGGTTTGTTCAAACATATCTGTGTCACAAACCCAGAGCAGATCCATCACTCACACGCCACATAAACATTTCTCTTTGTGGGCAAACACTCGAATCCCAATGTTTGCGTTCGAGAGTGTTTCTGGATAAACTCAGAGAACATCACAGCAGAGGAGAGTTAGGCCGCTAATGGGATGTAGATATTTCAAACATCAAAACAACACTCTTCGTCCATAATGAGCCATCCTGCTTTCTTTAGGGAAACAAAAACATACATCGAGGCTTGTGGGATTTCGAGCGTTCTGTGCGTGTTTGAGAGAGTTTTTCTCAAACCCAGCCATTGTTTTTCCTCTATAATCCACAAGTTCTGAGAAGGTGCTTCCCAGCTGCGGCGGCTGCCTGAAGGGGAACATTCAGGGCTGTGTCCAGGATATGGGCAGCTCTCGTCCGCCTTATCGAGCTTACATCTCAATCCCACGGATTACACCCGGGTCTCTCAGCCCTGCACGCACATTGCTTTTCACTTTATGCAAAGATGACAAACAATGAGTGAGAAAGAGAAGTTGATGGTCGTTTCATTATCTGGTGCGGTAATGGTTGATGGGATTGAGCTAGCCTAGAAGAGATGCTGTTCATTTGTACAGTTGTTTTCACTGTCTGTTGTGATTTTAGGGGGAAGACAGGCCTGGCCTGTTTGACAGATGTGGACTCAGTTAGGATGGATATTGCAAGCAGTCTTAGTAATTTCCTGGTGTGCTTTCATCTGAGATCCACAGCAGAGACTCAGGTCTTTAGGAAAGGGTGGCTGTCCACACCGCCTTAAAGAAATATGTTCTATAGCTCTGTAACCCTCATGTGTCTGTCAAAATCCAAAATGGCTAATAAAGCACCACCATTAAACTGGTCAAGTCTTCTAAAGCCATTTGAAGGTGTTTCTTCAACTATGGGAACTTCTGGCTCCATGGACTTGAAATATAAATATACTCCTTTAAAACATACTTTTCATACTCTCATTAGTTTACTTCAACTGTTAACATCGTTAGTACAATTTAATATTAACATTGTCCATTTATAATGCTACTAAAGGTCCTATCAAACTTCTATCTATCAGATTTCTATCATTTTCCACAAAAATATTAAGCAGCACAACTGTTTTCAACATTGATAATAATAAGAAATGTTTTTTGAGGAGCAAATCAACATATTAGAATGATTTCTGAAGGATCATGTGACACTGAAGACTGGAGTAATGATGCTGAAAATTCATCTTTGCATCACAAGAATAAATTTAAAACAGTCCTTTAAATTGCAATAAATATTTCATATTACTGTTTTTACTGTATTTTTTGATCAAACGTATGAGACATTTTTTCCAAAAAAAAAATATATAAACAAATTACTGACCCCAAACTTGCATATACATTACAAAAGAATTAAATGGTTTATTTTTTTTAGAGAAGTGTCATTTCCAGCACATCTTAAATTACGCAATACATGCTTAATAGCATTTTATGATGAAAATTAAAGTTCACAGATTTAATCAAACAAATATCATTGAATGCTTTGACCACAGCTAATTTAACAGCTAAAATGTTATCTTATATACAGACAATAAAATAATAATTATATATATATATATATATAATTATATATATATATATATATATATATATATATATATATATATATATATATATTTTTTTTTTTTTTTTTTTTTTTTTGGAAGAAATTAAAACAAATATTTACTGAAAAACCTTCCTTCCAGCATAGCTCTCAAATCTTATTTGTACTTGTGCACATTTATTCATGTTGAGTTGCCATCAGCTATGATATATGAGAGAACCAATGGTTTTTTTAACAATATTGACATAAAACCAGGCACAATGTGTCATGATGCACACGGTAATATATGCGCAATCATGATTGACTGAGACCATACCAGGGTCATGCATAATTCTGAGGCATGATTTAGAGATGCAGAGCTTGAAAATGATGTGGCAATGCACAAATATTTTGTGGAACATTTACGCTGACGTGTTTTTTTAATGCACAAATGACAATGGTCAGCACTTCTGTCAAAAAAAGCTGAATTTTCTGACTCAACAGGAGGAAGGCAGGCTCTCAGAGTGTGACTACACATCATCACATAACACTAATGATTCTGACTATCCTGCAAAATGCACCAGCCCAACTGCATGCCCACGTCAGCATGTCAGTGTGTTGCACATGAGATGTGCCAGACCGTAGCATCAGATTCTTTAGTTAGCCTGAGTTTGCACGTTCTGGTTTGCAGAAAGAGCCTTTATGTGCCACACAACCAGGGCCAATTTACAATACATGCATTTTACAAGACTGTATTTCTACAAAGTTTGCATCGTAAATGTGTCAAAAAAGAAAAAAATGACCACTGTTTCTACAGTGATTTATATATATTACAGTTTCTTACATTTTATAACTTCTCTTCTCTTGTATATTAGTGTGCCTACAGTCAAATTTACCCAAGAATTGTTTTGTTGACAAGTCCCTAATTAAATTAGCACTACTGACAATGTTCTGCAAAAAGCTTTTAACCATTTACAGCTTCACCACAACATGCTAACACAAAGATCCTGAGTCACTGGGGTCCAAAACAAAAGACAGGTGTCATGGTCTGTTTTTGGTTTAATGGTTTTTGTCATTTTGTTTCTATATTGTTATGTAGTGTGAATGCAGACAAGAAGAAGACAGGTGTGTGTGTAATTGAGAGGGCTCACTGGTCATTTCGGGGCTCATTGGTCATTAAGATCGCTGTGGGATCTCATTCACAGTCTGGGCTAATTAAAGAGCCGTTAAATTGTTCACTTGGGAACATGACTAAGCACTTTCCCAGACATAGAAAATGAAGATTAAATAGAAGTCACAAGTGGGCCACATCCAGTGGCCTTTCAGGCTGATCTGAGACCCTGTCGCTCTTCAAAAAAATGATCTTGTTAAGACGTATGTAGAGAAGCCTGTTAATATATTAAAATAATCACTTGCAACTTCTTGGATCATCTGAAAATATTAAAAAATAATAATAATAATAATTATAATAAGTAGAATAAGAATAATAATACTTAGTGCTTACTAAATGGTTAGGTTTAGGATTAGGGTTTGGCTTAGGGTTACTTACATATAGTTATGCATAATTTGTTGTTATCGTAATAGTAAGTTCATGTAACATGTAACAAGGACACCGTAAAATAAAGTGTCACACATTTTATATAGTTTGCTTTTATTGTTATTTTTATTTGTTATGCATCTGTTGTGATTATTTTATGATTTTTAAATAATTTATGTAAAACACTTTCTACATAAGTGGTAAATTACTAATATTTTTATTTACTATTATTTTTTATTTATTTTTTAAATACATATGCGTCTTTATATAGTAGATTTTCATATACAGTGTTCTTCAAAAGTATAAGAAAATATACATACTGATATATGATATATATACAATACTCATGCTACTTGTGACAGCATGCATAAAAAAAATATTTTAATTTCAAACTTCAAATATCTTCACTAAAGTTCTACCCTGATGATGCACACAAGACAGGAGGAAGTGTGTTGCCATAGTTATTAATTAGCAAAATACACACAAAATGAAGCCACCAGGTCCACAAACTAACTAATTAACTATCTAGATCCACTTGGACCAGCTAATGGTGATAAATGACCGGCTTCGACCATCTAACTCCCATCTGAAGCTCGTTCTATCTGGATTTTCAGGTAGGAGAAAACAGACAAGAAAATATATGCATGTTGGCTGAATCTGAAAGGCACTTTGAACCAAGTTGCAACAGGCTAAATTCCCACTGAACCTTCCGTTGACTGACAGGATGATAGCAGTCTTCAGAAATCTTTGGAGACATCAGCACATGCTTTTCTTCATGTGTTTTGACTGAGCGCCGAGCCCATCAACGGCACAATCACGTAAATAAGGTTCTCATAGAAACTTGGCCTTTACCGCAATTAGAAGGAGTGGGACGGATCAGAAGCGAGAAGGGAGAGTGGGTTAGCCTATCAGTTAGCTGGTGTCAATCACGGCAGCCGACACCAGCTCTGAGCCGAACGCCGCTGCTGGAGGAGGAATCGATAAGCAAGACAGTGAGAGACAGCGATACACTGGTGATGTGTGAAGGTGGCAGCTGAAGGTGACCTGAGTTAGGACACACACACACACACAGATTAGAACATACAAAACTCAAGTACCTAGACACAGATACACACACCTGCTGTTTTCTGTGATGGATGGAGCCTGACACTGATGTAGTTCGGCCAGAAACAAAGCCACTTGTCACATCACACACTACATAGGAGGCAAAGAGCATCTCACCATCTGTTTTGAGAAAGTATGCAGTTCATTAGGAAGACATTATATAAAAAAGTGTCTTCTCAAGGAGTTTGGTCAGAAACCTGTGATGTGGAATAATGTTATTTTAGTATTATTATACCAATATATTATACTATTACAGTTTATATATATATATATATATATATATATATATATATATATATATATATATATATATATATATATATATATATATTTAGAAATATCTTTTTAGATATTTTCAGTTTTCATTTTAATTTTGATTAAAGCTTTAGTCATTTTTAGTAGTTTTTTTTACATTATTTTATTTCTATTTAGCTTTAATTTATTTCTTAATCATTTTAGCACTTCATCTATCTATCTATCTATCTATCTATCTATCTATCTATCTATCTATCTATCTATCTATCTATCTTTCAATTTTTTATCTAATATTTATATTTTATTTTAGCTTTCTTTCAGTTACCCAAAATTTACCAAAATATTTTTAATACTTTTAGCTGCATTTAATAATAACAACATTGAGGTCAAAAATGTTTAACAATCAAGTAATCAAATAAGAAAGACTCCAAAACAAAAAGATTTCCCTCCATCCAAGGCAATCTGACTCCCTTTCAGTTTATGTGTGTGAATTTGATTTTAAATGGCAACAATTAAATTTAGGATAAAGAAATGTGTCTATTTGTAAGGCATATAAGGCATATAACTACAAAATAAATAAATAAATAAATAAACAGGCGTGGCAGTGGCAATGGCATCAGGGGGGGCTTGCAGCTATATTTATTTTTATTTTTTTTCAAGGTTTTTGGGGCCCTTAACATAAAAAAAAACTCTTGAAACTTTGCACACATTAAAAATAATAATAATAAAAAATATATAAAAATAAAAACTTGATAAACTTAAAGGGATAGTTCACCCAAAAATGAAAATTCTGTCATTAATTTCTCACTCTCATGTTGTTCCAAACCTGTAAGATCTTCGTTCATCTTCGGAACACAAATTAAGATATTTCTGATGAAATCTGAGAGCTCTTTGACCCTCCCATAGACAGCAAGGGTCCTACCACGAGCAAGGCACAGAAACATAGTAAGGACATCAGTAAAATAGTCCATGTGACATCAGTAGTTCAACCATAATTTTACGAAGCTAAGAGAACACTTTTTGTGCGAAAAGAAAACAAAAATTATGACTTTATTCAATAATTCTTCTCCTCCTCATCCAGTCTGCTGTGGCGCACCGCCATTTTGGAGAGTATTCCGACGCATGTGTGCACTTCCTCTTCGTGTAAACAATGCAAGCGTGTGCTGATGCAAGTCCGTATTGACAAGCAGCAGCACCATGTGCATGCGTTGTTTACATGAAGCGGAAGTGTGCGCATGTGTCGTTTTCTTTGCATATTCTCGTAGCTTCATGAAATTACGGTTGAGCTACTGATGTCACATGGACATGATGTCCTTACTACATTTCTGTGCCTTGATCATGGTAGTACCCTTGCTGTCTATGAGAGGGTCAGAGAGCTCTCGGATTTCATCAAAAATATCTTAATTTGTGTTCCGAAGATGAACGAAGGTCTTACGGGTTTGGAACGACATGAGAGAAAGTAATTAATGACAGAATTTTCAGTTTTGGGTGAACCGTCCCTTTAATTCTCCAAGAGTCATACACAATTTATTTTAAATATATTTTGTCCATTTACATTCAAATTGTGTCCTGTTTGCTATTAATTTCAAATTTAATATAGAATTCAATAATGTGCCAGTGTCTACGAATGCTGTTTATTATTGCCTACTCTTATACAGGAACGGCTGTATCTTCACAAGAAAAAATTGCTTGTGATTTTCCTCATTT
This sequence comes from Spinibarbus caldwelli, assembly GCA_039654775.1. Taxonomy (NCBI): domain Eukaryota; kingdom Metazoa; phylum Chordata; class Actinopteri; order Cypriniformes; family Cyprinidae; genus Spinibarbus; species Spinibarbus caldwelli. Next base: position 30,143,572 of record CM077235.1, on the reverse strand, counting down.
GAAAGTCACATTGGATAAAAGCATCTGCTGAATGAATAAATATAAATGCCCAGAAATCTTCCTTGTCCAATCCACTTCCTATACAGTCTCATTTCAGCTTGTCCAAAGCATCCAAACTCAGTCCCTACTTCCACATCCAGCCTCTGAGTCCCTCTCGGAACTGCTGTTGCCACATTAGCGCCGGTTGCTAAGACACCCCAAAGATTCCGGAATTCCCATGTGCCCCATCCAAGCCCACAGCCATTTAGATGGAGTTCTGCGTTCCCAGCTTCGGTTACCGAGGGAAGAAAATTGGTATTTTGGAGGAGAGGTGAGTACCAGAGTGAAAGAGAGAGAGAGAAAGCAGGAACTCTGAGCTGAAAACATCCCACAATCCATCTTCTGCCATGGTAGCCAAATAGTCATGCCCATAAACAAAGACAACATGACGAGTGATCAGCAATAATGAGCTGTTCGAAATGGCCGTCGGCCTTCTTTTGGCCCAACAAAGTAATAAAACAGTTGAAAAGCAACCAGACAGGCGGAATGACTTGTGGACTGGGGATAGAGAAGAGAACAAGGTACTTAAATATGTTTGTCGTACTGCTTCTTGGAAAATTCAGCTGGTGGAATCCTGCTCAAGAATAAAAAGTTGGCTGAAAACAGTCCTCAGTAGCTAATTCTGAACCTGAAACCTAATCATGAAGCCATGATAAAGCTATATAAAGTGTATACTAGGCTAGCTGCCCCTCTCTGATCATGTTATGGAACATTTCTCATAACGTCATGCTTAGCAGTTATCCAATAATTGCTAAACTGGTGGTGTGTCAGTGGCGGTGGACGTTAAGCTTTGGCTGGAGCTCGTCCACAAATTCCACTGAAGTTATAAATCAGTGACGAGTCTGAAATCTGGCATCCGTTCCCGCGCAACACAAACAAAACTCCATTAAACAAGAGACGCCTCGCCACTCATGGAATACTAAACACCAGGATTAGGAGGGTAAATAAAGAGCAATGTGTTCTTCTGTCTCTCAATCTGACGGATGGTGGCTCTGCCGTGGTTTCGCTGAGAATGAATCACAATGCCACAAAATCACAACACTAGGTGCCGCCTTACATGTTAGCATCACTGTATCCACCAAGAAAGACAACAGCATTTCTTGTAATTCAGGTTCCAGTCTGGGGTTAAGCTATCATGTCTGATTTCAGGGATTGATTATGGTTGCGATTTTGTATTGATAAACACAACTATTTTTGAAGACTCTTAGGTTTTGGCCTAGAATTGTTTGATAGGAATGTTTGCAAGACCAAAAATGATGTTAGTTCAGGAATACATTCTATGGTTAGACATTAAACGCAGGATGAACAGCATTCGCAACCCATTTTGCTTCTATAATGCATAAGGTTTCCAAGTGAAACAGGATGTCCAACAACAAAAGGGGGGAAAAAAATGAAATTTAACAGGAATTGACTGGATCATTAAAAGTTGCCATTTCATACCACAATGGAGGGATACTTAAATGTGAGCCAGACTAAAGATTCTGTCTCATCTCAAAGTATCATAATGATAACAGCAATATTAGCAACATTGATATTAATATTATTAAATATAAATAGTAACAAATATGTTAATATTAATATTAATATAAATGCTAGCAAATATTTTTAAATTGTTAAAATTGTTAATTTGTTAAATATTAATATTGCAATAATTATGTTTCAATTATACTGTTAATGTAATAATATTTTAAATAATATTTTAACGTCATTTTTTAAATATTAAATTGTATAATATTATTTAATATTAATAACATTTACATTGATATTGATATTAATAGTAATGATTATCTTTTAAATTTATTATTTAAAATATTACACTTTTTATTATATATTTTATATTAACATTGGAACTGATATTTATAATAATGTTTTTAAATTGTTAACATTAATATTAAAATGATATTCATTTTAATAATAATATTAATATTAAAATGTTTAAATAGTAATTGAAATGTTTTAACATTAACAGTAATACTATGCTTATATTAATATTAAAACTAACTGCTTTTATGCGTGACATCAGCTGAAAAGGTAACTAGTTTCAGAGCTGTAGCAAGCTATTTCAACTGCCGAATGATTACAAAAGACAAGCTTTTTTTCTTTGAAGTAACTGTTGAAATTTTCACAATAAGACCTGGAACGTGTGCTGAAAACAATCTACAGGTCAATTTTGAGTTCACGCTGACTTTAAAGTCTACTTCCAAGAAGCAGGAAGATGGTATCACTGTAAAAACATGGCAATGCTGATAAATGTAGCAGAACAGCTGTTTGGCCTCGTTATGATACGGGGCATGTGATACCATCATGAATATCTGCTTCTTCTAAGCCTGAACATTGCAGGACAAAAAAAATAACATGGTGTCTATGTTTTCAGTGTCAGCCAAATCCAATGATAAAATAGAGCTCAGGGCGTAACCTCTGGACCCTGCTCATATCAAACAGTGAGATGCGACTTAATGATCCAAATGTTCGGCTCCTGTTCTGACACCCTCAATGTGGAACACATCTGCAAATGAATTAGCAACGCTGGGGTCAGAGGTTAAAGTGTTTAATCACACTGTGCCCGTGGGGCTAGTGCCATGGCCTTGTCCAACTATTCCTCCATCAATTTAAATGTCTCCTCGTCATGAGGACAGCCCCACAGGGCACAGGCTCGGGGTCAACCGAGAGGCCATCTCGTGAAATATTGACCCCTGCGAGAAATGGGATTCATGGAACTTGAATGGCGTGAACGTGACGGAACGGGACGTAAAGGGGGGGAGGGAAATACGAGGGTGAAGAGGATGTGACTGCAGTTAAAATGCAGTTGTGTTGATAAACGGCATCTGTGGTCGATCACAGTCTATATGTGACAGTGCAAAGCTACGATTAGACTCTGAGTCCAAACAACTACTACTACAGGATTGGGTCTCATTTTAGAAAGATAAATCACAAAATCTCTTTAATATATCAACTGATTCTCACAGACAGCAATGAGATTGTATATTTAGAGTTCAATCTTTCTGTCCTGAGAAAAGAGCTTCTTTAGAGTTTAGAATCTTTAGACTTTAAGAAAACAACCTCAACAATGTCTCAAAATGTGCTCTGATTTGACCAAAGAGTTCACACCATAACTATAATGATCAATATATGGTTTTAAAATTCATTCTAAACTTAAAAGAATAGTCCACATCACAACTATAACGACAGAGGAGCGATATCACTGAAACCACTTTCAAAATTATTTACAAACAATAAAAGGATGGACAATCAGAATTCATCCTGCTTTAAAGAGTTTTATATAAATGGCAGATGACAATTGCACGTGCTTATAATAAAAAGATTGTTATTGTGCCTTGGTGAGGATGCTAATATCATTACTTTTATAGCCATCGTTCTTGGTGTGAACAGGCCTTCAGAGACATAAACTCTAATTTCTCATTTCTTAGACGACCAAATTATATGTCTCAGTTGTTTCTATTCCTATTTATCCAAAGAAATTCTAAGAGAAACATACAGTATGAGAGATCTGCAGATCTGCACATCAAGATGTCTCAAAATAATCTAACAAAACACCTTCTGCTGGCACATAACACATCCAGAGCACCTATCATAACATCTAACCCTGAGAACTGTGCATCTTCATCCAGAAGACAGCTGGAGGAAAAACAGACAACTTATTTCTTTTGGTCAGCTGGGTCACTTGAGTATTACGACCAGGTGCTCAAACAAAAAACACTTTCAACATAAAGCCCCCCCCCCCCGATTTACTTCTGAGGTAAATAAACAAAGAAACACGTTTGAAAGCGTGGTGGGCTCTGGAACATTCTGTTTCTGTTCGCTCCACACGTTTACATATTTACCATTAAGCACCGTGGCAAAACTGGGCATGTGTTTGGCCTGGCATGTGCAACCAGAAACAGAGGGAGAGAGCAAACCAAGAGGGAAATGGAAAGCAAGAGAGAGCAGAAGTTGGCTTTGTCTTGCATAAAAACAGATGCAGTAGCTGCAGTACCAAAAAACATTTCCAAGACAGGAGGTCTAATCCCGTTGACCTCTTCTCTCTCACTCTTTACGCCCTTGAGCGGTTGTTTGCTGCTGCAGTTGTTCTGTTGCAGTAGACACTATAGCAGTTTCTCTGCTTGCAATATTGTCTCTCTAACCGCTCTCTAAGTGTCAGATTATACATTTTGTATTAAAAAAATTTTGTCCCGGAGGTCCACTTACTATGTTAGTAACAGTATAATTTTGCTTTTTAGAATTTACAACCCTTTCTCTACACTTAAGGCTTGTTCAACCAAGGATAATAACTATAACATTATCTGTAAAGTTTTAATAATAAATCTTATTCTGATCTTTTTCTCCAGCCAGTCAGAATCCACCCGATTTTAAAGAGCTTGTATATTTAAAGCAGCAGACGACATAACTGCATTACAGCAGCTCGTGTTTATAATAAGCAGAATGTTAACAACCGTTGGTATGGATGCTAATATAGTTATCATTCTTGGTCTGAACTATTCTTTATGATGTGATATGATTTCAATGGCGAGCAATTTGTCTGTCCACACCAAACTTGGCAAAATCAATCACAAATCACAGAAAAGGCCTTTTCACACTTGAAATAGTTAACTCTGGGTCATTCTAAACCCTAGGTAAATGGAGACCTGGGTTATCTTGATTTGCGTTTCACACTTTCACTCATAATTTACCATGTGTTAACTGTTAATCCTGGGTATTCATAAACATTTCATATTGTATACTCCTAAACCATGAGTGAAAGAGACAGTACTTCCAAAGATAGGTTGCTATTGGGTTGTGACCCAAAATTGTCATCATTTACTCTTAACCTCCACTTGTTCTAAAACTGAAAATGAATGAATGAATGAATGAATGAATGAATACTATGGAAGTCAATGGCTACCATCAACTGTTTGCTTACCACCATTTTTCAAAGTATCTTCTTTTGTGTTCAATGGAGAATATAAACTCATACAGGCTTGGAACAAGTGAAGGGTGAGTAAATGGTGACAGAATGTTAATTTTTGTGTGAACTATCCCTTTAACATTCCTAATTGCATATTTGTAGTGTCAGCGTCATTCATTGGACAAATGCAGCATGCGACCTGTTTACATAACGGCTCTAACATTGCTGCCTGTACTATCAAGCTTATTATGAATGGACTTTTCGGACAATACAGGTAAGAATAAAAGATCTTTTTTCAATCCAGTTCACATGACATTTGAATATTTTTTTCCTCTCATACACTGAAACGGCGATTTATATATATATATATATATATATATATATATATATATATATATATATATATATATATATATATATATATATATATATATATATATATATATATATATATATTAGGGGTGTAACGGTACACAAATATGACGGTTCGGTACGTACCTCGGTTTTAACGTCACGGTTCGGTATGATTTCGGTACAGCAGGGGAAAAAACTAAACTTTTTTTTTATATAAACAGTGGTTTACTGAACAAGTTGCTATTTCTTTAAATACATTCAGTTATAGTTTAAATTTTATTAGTCATAAAAATCTACCCCTATGCTTAAAACTATAGGGAGCCCTTTTACATTATATGGTTACAATTAGGCCTAACAACTTAACCCAAACTTAAATTTAATTACTATTTATTTTTAAATAGATGAATCAACACTCTACTTAAAAAAAAAAAAAAAAAAAAAAATGAATACAAACATGTAAATTGCACATAATGCAGTTTTTAAATTAACTTAAAATTTCTAGGCTATTTGTTAAAATATATTCAATTACACACTGGCTGTCATAGCATGTTTCATAACAGATTAATTTAAACATACATTAAATATTTAAGACTAACAGGTTTAGTAAAATATAATGAGAATATGGTGTAATAGTTCACGAACTGCTCCTCTCTAGACTTCATTTCTCTAGTGAACTAACGAGCTGTGGACATTGATGACATGCCTGGGGTAAATGAAATGCTATGTGACATTTTATTTTCACGCTGTTTTGTTGATGTCTTTTCGCGGTTGAAACACTGATTGAGCAATTACATGAGGCATGAGATGTTCAGTCATGTTTATTCACGTTAAAACTAGTAGTAGCCTACGGAGGAAGGAATGATCGCGTTCACTCGCGCTCCGCTCTGCCATTTACACTGCACAAGTCTGTGGCGCATCACGGCTCAGACACGGGAACCGGAGCTGATTGCGGCCGCTCTAGTCAATGCTTGTGTTGGGTTTATACCAAAACGTTTCTGAACCGTCCCAGAAGCGACTCTCCAAGGCGTTTATACAACGATCGGTCATGCCACATCAAAGACTGTCAAAACGCCAGGGAATGAAATACTGTATTTGTTCGGTACACATGTGTACTGAACCGAAAGACCCGCACCGAAACGGTTCGGTATGAATATGTGTACCATTACACCCCTACTACATATATATATATATATATATATATATATATATATATATATATATATATATATATATATATATATATATATATATATAGGTGCATCTCAATAAATTAGAATGTCGTGGAAAAGTTCATTTATTTCAGTAATTCAACTCAAATTGTGAAACTCGTGTATTAAATAAATTCAATGCACACAGACTGAAGTAGTTTAAGTCTTTGGTTCTTTTAATTGGGATGATTTTGGCTCACATTTAACAAAAACCCAACAATTCACTATCTCAACAAATTAGAATACTTCATAAGACCAATAAAAAAACATTTTTTGTGAATTGTTGGCCTTCTGGAAAGTATGTTCATTTACTGTATATGTACTCAGTACTTGGTAGGGGCTCTTTTTTCTTTAATTACTGCCTCAATTCGGCGTGGCATGGAGGTGATCAGTTTGTGGCACTGCTGAGGTGGTATGGAAGCCCAGGTTTCTTTGACAGTGGCCTTCAGCTCATCTGCATTTGTTGGTCTCTTGTTTCTCATTTTCCTCTTGACGATACCCCATAGATTCTCTATGAGGTTCAGGTCTGGTGAGTTTGCTGGCCAGTCAAGCACACCAACACCATGGTCATTTAACCAACTTTTGGTGCTTTTGGCAGTGTGGGCAGGTGCCAAATCCTGCTGGAAAATGAAATCAGCATCTTTAAAAAGCTGGTCAGCAGAAGGAAGCATGAAGTGCTCTAAAATTTCTTGGTAAACGGGTGCAGTGACTTTGGTTTTCAAAAAACACAATGGACCAACACCAGCAGATGACATTGCACACCAAATCATCACAGACTGTGGAAACTTAACACTGAACTTCAAGCAACTTGGGCTATGAGCTTCTCCACCCTTCCTCCAGACTCTAGGACCTTGGTTTCCAAATGAAATACAAAATTTGCTCTCATCTGAAAAGAGGACTTTGGACCACTGTTCTTCTTCTCCTTAGCCCAGGTAAGACGCACAAGAGGAATACGACAACTGTAGCCAAATTCCTTGACACGTCTGTGTGTGGTGGCTCTTGATGCCTTGACCCCAGCCTCAGTCCATTCCTTGTGAAGTTCACCCAAATTCTTGAATCGATTTTGCTTGACAATCCTCATAAGGCTGCGGTTCTCTCGGTTGGTTGTGCATCTTTTTCTTCCACACTTTTTCCTTCCACTCAACTTTCTGTTAACATGCTTGGATACAGCACTCTGTGAACAGCCAGCTTCTTTGGCAATGAATGTTTGTGGCTTACCCTCCTTGTGAAGGGTGTCAATGATTGTCTTCTGGACAACTGTCAGATCAGCAGTCTTCCCCATGATTGTGTAGCCTAGTGAACCAAACTGAGAGACCATTTTGAAGGCTCAGGAAACCTTTGCAGGTGTTTTGAGTTGATTAGATGATTGGCATGTCACCATATTCTAATTTGTTGAATTGGTGGGTTTTTGTTAAATGTGAGCCAAAATCATCACAATTAAAAGAACCAAAGACTTAAACTACTTCAGTCTGTGTGCATTGAATTTATTTAATACACGAGTTTCACAATTTGAGTTGAATTACTGAACTAAATGAATTTTCCATGACATTCTAATTCATTGAGATGCATCTGTATACACACACACACACACACACAGTGGCTTGCGAAAATATTCAAACCCCTTCGTTTTTTTCACGTTTTGTTATGTTGCAGCCTTATGTTAAACTGCTTTAAATTACTTTTTTTCCCACATCAATTTCCACTCTATACACCATAATGACAAAGCAAATAACAGGTTTTTAACATCTTTGCAAATTTATTAAAGATAAAAAAACTTATATGATTCCATTGCATAAGTACATACCCTTGGGGTTCATACCCTTATCTGGGACAGTTGAAATTTAGCTCTGGAGCATTCATTTTGCTTGTTAATGTTACCACACTTTGAGTGACGTTAACCTGCGGCAAATTCAGTTGAATAGGTATGATATATATATATTTTATTTTATTTATTTATTTATTTTTTCGGTGTGCAGTATACTCCAATGCTTTAAATAAGAAACCTTTGGCGTCAATATGCAGACGTGAACGGCATGGGAAATTTATCGTCATGCTAAATTCTACAGTATATTGGGTAATAATTTTGCCACTATTATATGTATGTTGTGTGATTTTCAATTTAAACAATCACAACAATTTTATTTACATTACATTAGTCTATTTACACATTTTTGAGTACGTAACCCAACTCCTACCGCTAAACCTAACAATTCGTCTATATAGAATACAGAATATAAAAGGCAGATACAACTACAGTAACAATTTATTCAAAAAGTATTAATATTTCAAGCCTTCAACGGCAAAACAATTGATTTGTGAGAGGAACAGACGAAATCACCATCTTCATCTGCCCTAAAATTCAGATCCTGTGCACAAATTCAAAAATTTTACTTCAACTACCTTATGTTCTTCGCATAAAGATATTGTATGGCTTCAGAAAATTTGGAATGCAACAAGACTATTTTGTAATACTTTTATACTGATTTTTTGTCAGTTTTTGCAATAAATACCTGTGCCTGTACTTTTATTTGCCTGTTAAGTGTTATGTTATGTTGTTGAGTGGGTAGGTTTAGGTGCTCCAAAATATCTATGAAAGTATAAACGCATATAAAATGATTTCTCTTTTTACAAATGCATGCAAAGAATTAAATGCGCCTTGATCTGATGCATAAGGCATACAGCTGAAAGCAATGGAGTACCCTGCATGTTGAAAGGAGTAACCTGAGCATTAAAAATTGACGCCAAAGAGTCCTGCCCAAGCATTAATATGTGTCGAGTTGAGGGTGAGAACATGTTGGATTATCATAATGAACAAAACACGTAAAAATCATAAACTTTTGTTGGTTACAGAGCTTATTTTCTGCAGTAATCCAAAAGCCAATGGAAAAATCCAATCGAATTGGGTTTTTAATCGAGAAAACCAGGGTGATACAAACTTCTAGGTTGGCCTACAAAAATATATCATCACTTCAGGGCTCTATTATAGACCTGATTGTGGCAGGTTTACAAAGCTGAAAGGTGCTGTTCAAACTGTTTATATGATCAGAGGACCTGTTAAAAATTTCAGATGATTGTTTCTAACTGCCACTTTCAACGCTGAAGGCACAGACAGTATGTTTGAGCTACAAATCTGATAAGTACACTGCCATAACAGCTGGTCTTACTGTATGAGAGATGCGATCAATGCTACAGGTGTCAGAGGTTTTAAAGTGGGACCTGTGGACTTTGCAAAAATTCATAATGATGGATGGACATCATTCTTCATATCTCGTCTTCTCTCCCAAACACTTTTGCTCTCATTGACCTTGTCTCTTTCTACCCTGGAATCTTTTTCAGCTGGTGATAGAGGGACGCCCTCTCCTCTTCCTGTACCCTGTGTTTTTGATGTGTGGCACCCTCGAGTGCTAACCGCAGATTAGGGGAAATGGGTGCAGTAGAGCAAGATGGCTGCCGGAGGGGCCAGCGGAGTGATTTTAGTGATGAGTGAAGATTGGGTTTCAAAGTGATTGAGAAATGCTACACAGACGAGGTCTACGGTACGAGTTCTACACTGGGAAAAAGACGGGGGCGTGGAGCCGTGGGTCATGTGTTACAGCTCCGGGCAGAAAAGAGAGGCCATTTAGTGGCCATTTTAGCAATGATGGAATGTCAGGTACCACCTCAGCACCTGCATTTGAGACAGTCAGAGGAGGTCATTTAATCTCTCTGTACCCCTGGGTGGTCTCTGTGGTCATTTCAACACCTAAGTATACAGATGATTATAACGTGACGCTTTTTGTGAGGTCTACAAGGTTCCTTCTGGGAATCAGTTTGGCCCTGAAATTATTTTCCATGCAAGTACTAACACTAACATTACTAATCCTAACACATCCGGAATAGAAAAAGGTGAAGGAGGTCTATAATACTTGCTTCTGAAAGCAGGTGATGGAGATTTACTGCTAATCACAGAACCGGCTTCACTGACGAGATGCGCATGACAGTAGCATGCGATTAATCGTGCAGCCCTAATGTAAATACATATACTGTATACTGTGGGTGTTTCTCAAACGGAAGGCTGCATTTCTCGGCTGCCACGTCATCAAACTTCGCTGAAGGCCATCTCAATCAGAAGGATCCTTGGAAGCCAGCCTTCGTTTCGCGTCCTTCATTCAGCTGAATTTGAAGGATGCATGGGATGTATCCTCCACGACCTTCAATCACCCACAATCCTTTGTACCCATTCCATTTCATGAAAATAAACTGACGAAAAACGAGTCAGTACTAGGCTTGTCTGAATTTATTATGAAATCTAAGACAAAAATAATGTTTTCGGACATGAAAGGATAGATGTTATCTTTTGTTTGGTGTAAATTACTTACTAAACGCTAAACTGCCAATAATTTAAGCCACAGGGAGACTCTAGACGGCTGTGATTCATTGTATTGCATTAATAGAAAGACAAATAATATAAAGATTTGTAATACAAAGTATTTTTCCAAAACCAAGTTTTATTAGTGCTTTCGTGCCATGACGGTGAGGGCGGGAACATATGTGACGTAGCCACGCGCACTTACTAGAGCGTCTTATTCTAGCGTTTATATGCCGACAAGGACTCTAGCCTACAAGACTCTGAAGGACTGAACTAGGAAGGACGCTGCCTCGGTAGGATGCAGCCTTCTGTTTGAGAAACACCCTGTATGTGTGTGTATTTATATATACATAATAAATATACCTAGTACACACACACACACATATTATGTAAACAAAAACTTTTTGTAAACAAAAACATTCACCAGCAGGGGCTAACTGGGTCATGCTAACCAGCCGAACCAAAAAAACATGTTACTTCATCGCTCATCAGAGGTACAAGCAACCCTTCAGGAAATATGGTTTCACAATTAAGACAACCATGCCAGATAGAACAGCATTGAACCAGTACAAACTAGCCATGGAAGCCCTGATGTAGGTGAGATTTTGCTTGATAACTCACGGGGAGATGCCACAGACTCTCCAGAACCTTCACAACCGTCCTCATCATCACATTCACCACTGCTCTCCCCACTGCCTGTCTCCTCCCAGGACTCTCTGTAACCCACACCAGGCATGATCTCTTGGATCTCCTAAAAAGAAAAAACAAAAATACAAATATCAGATCAGTATTGATCAGTATAAAATGTAGACATGTCGACATTACACATAGAACAAAATAAGATACAACTGAATCTGAACAACTGACAGTGTGTACTGGAATAAAAAAAAAAACAATGATGATTTGTTATAAAAACAATCATATAAAAAAACTACTTGGAAAAAGATTTGTCAATCCCTGTTGAAAAAAAAAACCAGCATATGCTGGTTAGGTATGTTTTGAAGCATGGCTGCTGGTCATGAGCTGGTTTAAGCTGGTCATGTGCTTGGTCCTGAGCAGGAACTAGTTGCTTAGGACCAGTTTAGGACCAGTACATGACCAGCTAAGGACCAGCTTAGCAGCCATGCTTCAAAACATACATAACCAGCATATGCTGTTTTTTTTTCAACAGGGATGAGCAAAGTTTATATATATATATATATATATATATATATATTATATATATTATTCAGCAAAGATGTATTAAATACATTATATTTATATTTAAAAACAGATGCTGTTCTTTTGAACTCTCTATTCATTAAAGAATTCTAGTAAAAAAAATTATCATGGTTTCCACAAAAATATCAAGCAGTATTAACTTTAACACTGACAAATTTTAAATGATTTTTGAGCAGCAAATCAGCATATTAGAATGATTTCTGAAGGATCAGGTGACACTCAAGACTCAAGTAATGGTTGCTGAAAATTCAGCCTTGTATCCCAGGAATACATTTTCTTTACCAAATGCAGTTTTGACAAAGGAAATTCAGATGTGCTCAACTATTTTTAATTTTGGATATTGTTTAGATTGTTGTTTCACTTCTTAACTCTCTAAGAGACAGCTAGCATAACCAGAGGGTTAACCGACAGGTCTGGCCCAGGCATATCTGCAAACAGAGGGAGTTTGGCATTTCTAAATCAAGCCTCCAGCACTGGGTTCAGGCTCCAGAGGACGGGTGAAACTGGTTTTCTATAGCACAAGTAAAGATATTTTTAACCTATACACACAAACTATACATACAGCGGAGCCAAAAACTCTGGAACTTTTAGTTTCAACCTGCAAATAAACAAAGTTTTATATTACTCACTCATCTTTTCATTCAAATTATATTAAAAATGCATCTCAGAGCCATTTTCACTAGTGGTCCCAGACTTTTGGAACTACTATAGGCCTATATCCAGTCAAATCCACTCCACTGCCATATTAATCTTTCCACTGACATTTCATTTTCTCATCCAGTACAAGATTTTGAGCCTAGCAAGGTGAAGCATTTGATTTTAGTCTTTCGCTACCTGCTAAGGACTAAATGTCACAACACACTCCCTATATACAATTCCTTGAAAGTCACTTTGCACAGAAGTGTCCACTGGGGAAATAAATGTCAATGTAAAGGTCAAACTCACATGACCCATTAACCTTTGAGTCAGCACATTCAGGAGCAGGCAGGCTGCACACGCTCGCCGTGACCTTTCACCCTCTGCCCAGGGCTTATGAGTCAGCTAGAGACGTGAAGCTATAGATAAATATAGCAGGTTGGCCAGGAGTTAGACAGACAGATAAATATATAGACGATATTAATGGACGATAATGACAACGGCTCCACACACGTGGTTCAAACCTCACAGCTTGGCTTTCTAACTTTGTCCTGACAAGGCACATGGACGCCTTTCAAAAACGGCGACATGCAGATTGACGCGAACACAGATGATTCGTAACCTTGACTGGCACTCTGGGGAAAGTGTTTCAACACCATGCACCAACATGCACAAACTCAAACCTTTTCTGTTCCTTATTAATGACCTCATATGGAAGCACTGATTTCATTAATATTTTTAGATCGGACTGTTTTAGGTTTTTTCCAATCTGAGATGCCTAATCGAGTTGCAAAGCCACAAACACAACAACCATTGAAGTTACTTTTCCCAAACCACATGAGAGTGTCATGAAGCTGGATTTTTCATGTGTTGTTACTGTTAAATAACCAACTATTAAAAATCATTTTTGTTATCCTAAAGCTGAAATAAAATACACTATAAACATTAGATGAAAAACTTAAACTAAAAAAATACTAAATTAGAAATGTCACCTTGGCAACCCTAGTGAAAAATAAATATACTAAAATGTATTTGATTTACATTTATTTCATGCTAAGTATACTACAAATATATTTACATATTTATGTACTTAATAGAAATACCCTGCAATTATCCTTTTGGTATACTAAACTGGTATATCTAAAGTCTGCTAAACTGGAACAACTAATTTAGTGCTGAAGTCCAACTAAAGTATACTGGAAGTATACCAACTGAAACTATAGTGGAAGTATTCCAAGTATAGTTTAGGTGCACTTTAAATATATCTTGCATTTAAAGACTGATATTATTCAAAGATCAAACAATCCTCATCAATAGTGACATTAAAACACATTTTAGGTTTAATATTAAGAAATGTGCATTGTGCACAAGTAGTACTCCAAATAAAGTTTAATAAAAATTTTCATATCTGTAAGTATGTTAATAGATTTGAACTATACTTACAATGAAATAATAATGTAAAATTAATTAAATAAATGTACTGTAAATATCTATTTGTTTTTTTTTGTTTGTTTTTTTTACTAGGGACCAAACTGAAATAAAACAAGTCAAAGTACTTAAGCTAAAACTGAAATAATAATAAATCTAAATAGAAAATTAAAAAAATATATAAAAAAATGAATTACAAAAGCACATAAAAATTACTAAAAACTTATACTAAAATTAAAATTTAAATTGAAAATATAAAAAGGCTAATTCAAAATATTAATAAATACTATAATAGTATGTCAACAATGCTTTAATAATGTTGATGTACTTCCGAGTGCTTTTAATTTGACATCTTTCAGGATTTACAACAACTTTGAGAGTTTCTAAATCTGTGATGGTCTTTCTAATCAAAGCATTGCAAATCATTTGTAAACATGTACAGTCTTCATCAGTGTTTCTCAACTGGTTTTGCATCAGAACCCAGTTTTCAAATTGCGGTCTAGTACTATAATGGTTTATCATGCAAAATGTACATAAAATGACCAAGAAAACAGGAGGCGGCAAATGCAAATAATAACTCCCATATAATTATATTACATGGTTACCGGGAGTTATTATTTGCATTTAACTTAAATTTTTTTCCCATTGCTGATCGTGACATTATTAGAAAAGCCCTGTGAGCCATTTGTGGGTCGTGACCCACCAGAGAACCACAGATCTAGAGGCTGAGTGTACAAGTGAAGTGTGCAGGTAGAGTTCTTCTCATAATATTTCATCTGAAACTCCCAGTCATGATGACAGATGCTTTTCAGCATCCTGATGCCAAACCTATTCCTGTCTGCTAATCTATTTTATTGGTAGGTACACAGTACTCCTGCATTGAGAACATGCCCTGCTGCACTATCAATAGACATAATACACACTCACTCAGCCCGACACAAACACAACACACACACCTCCTCACCCCCAGCATAATGAAACATATAATGGAAAACAGGATTTCCTCTGCTCTATGGAAATGAAAGAGTTGGATGTACTACACAAACACACTCCAACACTGTTTCCCAGCCTACATGATTTTAGTGGAACTGATTATGATTTCACACAATCAAGAAATGTGCAACACAGAACTACAACACAGTATTTCCTAGCTGAGTAACGGAATAAAATTTGTTAACCAAAAAGAGAAGAATGAGTGGTTGTTTGCACATGGTGCAGTCTTGCATTTTTGCAGAATTCTTAATAGAAAGTTCCCAAACAAAGCTTATGTTTATTCTCGATATAAACAGACAAGTGACATTTTGATTGGGAAGCTCTTCATCTGACTATTCTTCTTTATGAGACTATTAAAGCCATGAATAATCACCAGAAAGTACACAGCTGTTGTTGAAAAGAAAATGCTGTTTCTCAAACAACTGAGAATTGATCCTATTAAAGGGGCAGATTGAAAGTGCACAATGATATTCGTATTGAAATCATATAACACTACAATAATTACTGAAGAAATGCAATCACTGGGTTTACAATAAATATAAAACAGCATGCAATTTGGTGAGTTAATAATAACCAAAGTATCCACAGATGCAAGGTACTATTTAATACTAATTGAACTTTATTTACACCTATTTTCTTTTGATTTAATTTTTGATTAAATCACAAGTTCTACACAAGTTTGCTTAATTGAATCATTTAGAAATATTCAGGGTTATGCAGTCACAGCTATGAGCACGTTAGCATTATGACCACCCACATTTATCCTCCGAACAATAATATAAAGTCAGTGTTTTCCAATCATAATGGAGGTTATTTACGTACAAACAAAAACAACCCATATAAAAAGGTCAGAAGTGGGTAGAAATGTTCATTCAAAACTAAAAACAACATTAGAAGTGGACTTCTAAAAAATGTAGAATGCAACATTTCAAATGTTACTCTGATTCAGTCTAAACCAAATAAACTTGAAGACATCAACCCAACCATTCCTACAAAAGAAATATGTTAAAATGTGCAAAAGTAACAACTAGTCAAGTTTTTATGTAAACATATTTCCTCATCCATGTTTCATGTAGTCCATTAAGGTCCAATAAAAGTCAACCACTGCTTATAAACAAGTCTCGGATACGAATATTTTTGATCAAAGCCCTTACAGACCAATTAACCTTGCAATCATGCAAAGTAGTCAAATGAATAATTTAATTACATATGCATGTGTTAATGGACTGGCTGGCAGTGTCGTGACTGAGTCAGCAAACCTACAGAGATCTCTACCAATATGAGTCTAAAACACACTAAATAGAGAGGGCTCTGGACTCATTTCCCACTATAAGCTCTCTAATTAGACACACTATAAAGAATTAATTAAAGAATGAAAGACTGCAGTGACCATGGTTACAGTTTATTAACTGGCTGAAGGCCCAGTTATTTCAACCTCTCTTTCTAATTCTGTAAATGACAAACAACACAACATATTTTTTGAACTAGAAATACCAAGGTTGACACGTTAGATTGAGATTGATTAAATGTGTTTAAACTTTGTTTCACTGAAAGCCGAATTAAAATAACCGTTTATTGCAATCAATGAGCTTAACCTTCTGAACCTGGAATATTCAAAATAAAGGTGATGGATTTGATTCCTTGAGAACATTTAGACTTTGCATAACAGTCTCTGTGGAAATTGTGTTTCTTAGACCAGGGGATCTAATTTATTACAGATCTAAAGATCAATCAACTTAAGAGTGTTTTTGAGTACGGCTACCAGGGCTGTGCAAAGGTGGAAGTCACATGAGACATCTAACTCACACTTTACATACTCCATAAGACAGATAGTGTAATGGAAGTTCAATATGCAACTAAAATCCGCACTTATGTGTGTCCCTCTCTTCCTGTTCGCAAACAATCACAGCCAAAATTCACGTCCTAAGAGAGCAACAATCACAGCTAGTCCAGACATCTGCGGACAGATGTTTCCAAAGTGAGATCGGACAGCCTCCAGGTTAAATATTGCAAGATTAAATTAAATTATTGTTCAAAAGAACAGCATTTATTTGTTTTAGAATTGTTTGTAACAATGTAAAAGTTTTTCACTTTTGTTAAATTTAATGTGTCCTTACTACTTAAAAATATAAAAAAAGAAAAGAAAAAAGAAAAGAAATTTGACCCCAAACTTTTTTCTTGAAAACAGAAATCTAATTTTTCTTAAGTAAATGTCTAAAAGAAGATTCATTTACTCAAAAATTAGAAAAAAAAAAATAATAATTCTTGTGTGTTGCAAGGTTTTGTTTTTGTTTTGTTTTTTTGTCACATTGATTGCTTTGCCCACACACACATCTGATTGGTTAAAAATAGCTATAAACAAAGCGTGAATTCAGCTTGTCATTTTCTGATCCTCTTTCCTTCTTCTACTCACTGTCTCCATGTATAAAAAGCCAAAAAACAAGAAAACAAACCATCAAACTAACAAAAAACAACTGGTATTATCACTTTGCACACTATGGTGTGGACAGTGGACAGAAAAATCGTTTGACAGATTGAAAGAATCATGAACGATGAAAAAACTACATGAAATCCAATCTGACCATTTATACTTTCCAAATCTGATTTTAATCTGATTTCAAACCACATACAGATGTGGTTTGGATCAGGGTTGTAAACATCAGATTTCATGTGCGTTTTGGTTTTTCATTTTGACTACAAAACAAACCAGGCTTGAGTCAGTAAATAAAAAAAAAAATCAGCAATTTGCTGCCTCTCTGAACAAAGCCAGTGTAAAAAGTTATTTGTCCAGTTTTTAAGTGACTATCTCATAGTTCATGTGCTAAAATGAGTCATCTATAAGCTCAGAGAGGTTCACAGACTGGATGCATGAGGATGGAAATAATGTCTCTCTTTTCCACTGTGAAATGATCCAAAGACAAATCAGGTACTTAGTCTGTCAGTTTTCAATACACCAACTCCCAAAAATATACAGTAAACTTAAAAGACCTCAGACACTTAAACAAACACACGGGTGCAGGAATGTAAAAGATCAAATTCCTTTCCATGTGCCTTAAAATGTCTATTTACTGCAAAGCCAGAGTTTCCAGAGTGACCGTTCCTCTGTTAAGAGCAGGTCGAGGTGTGTGTGTGTGTGTGTGTGTGTTAGTGGCTAATAGCTCATGCTGCTTTGTTGAATAAACCCCAGCAGTGTTCAAGAAAACACATTCCAGGAGTTAATGACCAAAATGAGGGTAAAATATTGCATATTTACCACACACTGGCATCCTGAGAGAGAGAGGGAGTGAAAAAGGAAGAGAGACAGACAGAAGGAGGGAGAGAGAAAGCGATCAGGTTTATAAATCTGTGCGAGAGCTGGACAATAGCTCACTAGAGAGCTGACAAACACGCAAGAAGACATTCTTAAGACATTAAAGGGCAACAGAGCAGCAGTGTGTGTGTGTATGTGTGTGAGGCCAAGCTTTCTTTCTCACGACTCCCTGAAGAGGGTTTCTGCTGCTTAGGTTTAGCACTGTGCTCTCATGAACACACACACACACACACACAGGCAGTGTGTGTATTTAACAGTCCGACCCTCACACATCAGACTCCATCACCTCATGAGGACCAGAACAAGAAACTGCTGACAGAAAGATGGAAAGAGAGAGACAGACAGATAGTCAGACAAAAGTGACAGAGAGAAGCAGAAAAGAGAGACATACACTACCATTCAATAGTCTGAGGTCAGTAAAATTTATTTTAAAAGAAATTAATACTTTTATTAAACAAGGATGCATTAAATTGATTTCACAGCCTTTGAACTTTCTGTTCATCAAAGAATCCTGGACCAAATTGTAAGCAGCACAACTGTTTTTAACATTAATAATACTAGGAAATGTTTCTTGAGCAGCAAATCAGCATATTATTATGATTTTTTAAGAATCATGTGTCATTAAAGACTGGAGTAATGATGCTGAAAATTCAGCTTTGCATCACAGGAATAAATTACATATAAAATATATTCAAATAATCCAGTTATTAGGAACAGTAAAAATATTTTACAATATTACTGTTTTTACAGTAAGCTATTTTTGATGAAGCAAATGTAGCATTAGCATAAAACACATCTCACAAAAACATAAAAAATCTTACCAACCCCAAACTTTTGAATGGCAGTGAATGTGAAGAAAGTCAAGTCAAGAAAGTCAAGAAAGTGTGAAAGACAGATTTTTATAATTTTATATACTATTTTAGTATTTAGATACATCTATATTTATGATTATACATTTTATTTATATCTAAATGAACCTCCTTTTTTGCATTTTTGTTTAGAATTTAATATTTTTCTGTCATTTTTTATGTGCTTTTGCCAGTTTTTATTTATTTTTATTTTATTTTATTGATTTATTTATTTGATTCATTTTCAGTTTTTAGTTTAGTTTAATTTATTTTCAGTTTTAGTATTTATTTCTAGTTAGTCATTTTAGCGCATCAACTGACCAAACATTTATAATTTTCATTTAGTTTATGTTTTTTTGTCAAATATTTATATATTATTTCAGCTTTAGTTCAATTAAGAACTATTTCAATAGCTTTTAGTTTTAGTTAATGATAATAAGCCTGTTGCGAAACAGCAAAAGTGTGAAAGAACCAAAGTGTGAAAGAAAGAAAGAAAGAAAGAAAAAAAGAAAGAAAGAAAGAAAGAAAGAAAGAAAGAAAGAAAGAAAGAAAGACAGACAGGAGGAGTGACAAACAGGAGTGTGCACATCATTATGAAGGCCACAGAATGCCCTCTGCTTCTTTTGGCTGCATTCTTTCATTCTGAGCTTCACGTTTCCAGGACAAACAGAGCTCGGCGTCTGGCGTGGCACAGCGCTCATGTCAGTGACCTCCTCTCCTGAAGGAAAAGGGATTTCACAGACATCAGAGTGCCTGGCAAATGCACTCATATTTTCCGTGGACGCAGAGGACACGCTGCTCAAATGGAGCCGTTAGGGAATCGTGGTTTCACATGAAGGACTGTGAAATAACGTCCACTGGACAGTAAATGAACATGATAAACCACTGTCAGGGGTGATCTGAGAGCCATCAGGCATGTGATCAAACTAGCTGATCATCTGAGAATCACTGAGAACAAAGCTGTACGGATTGAAGACGAATAATGAGACGGAATGAGACTAGAGAGAGGTTAGTGCAGAGGAGATGCAATGAGGTGACAAGAAGAGAGAAAAAGATTATAAGAGACTAAAGGAGAGGAAGTGAAGTCATCCATCCTGTTGTGAAAGCAGAAGATTCTGTGTGATTCAGTATTTGTCATACTGCTGTCCAGAACATCAGAACACGACTTTACAAAACAGAGAGAGATCAGATGTTCATCTAAATGATTTTGATTCCATTTACATCCACACAGACATTACATAAAGCAATAAGGCACGAGAGGCCATGGATTACCCTGATTCTTCTATGGCAATGATGTGTTGTTACTTCTGAGATACAAATATGAAGTTATAACAAAACAGTGGCAACAACAATATAATGGAAGTATCAGTGTGTCCTCATTTGTAAGTGGCTTTGGATAAAAGCGTCTGCTAAATGATTAAATATAAATGTATATTGATTCTAAATATGATCAATCTGATCAGAATTTAGAGATTTCAGAAAATAATAGAGGAACTCTTGAGGCAGTTTGTCTAAATAAACATCTATGAAGTCAATAATCATGTGAGATGCAAGAGAGAAAAAGACAATTCTTCATAGATTAAATTAATAACACATTTAGATTTAGTTCTATTCATTTAGCAGAAGCTTTTATCTAAAGTGACTTACAAATGAGTTGATCAGGCCAGCACAAGCTAGAACTGATGTGTCAGTGCAAAACATGCATTAGTTATTTAAGTGCTCACAGATTTGAAACACTCAAAGCTTGATGTTAAAGCAATAAGCCACGAGAGGCCATGCGTTCAAGCAGTTTTACTACAGTTAAAGTGCGGTGACACATCACAGCAAAATGATTTTCTAAATCAGCAACCTGATTTGTTTTCCAGAGAAAATATTGAAACATTTTTAAAGCACATTGTGTTATATAATAATACTGTAGCATAAGTCACTAATTTTGTTAGATTAACCCTTAAAATAAACAATTTCAAAACAAAACAGCTAACTGTATAAGAAAAATAACATTAATTCAAGAAATATTCCCAAAACAGTCTTAATTACATAGCTGAGTATATACTCAAACTATTGATACTTTTTTAACTTGTGATTATTATTTATATGAAACTTAATGGATATCACTAGAAAACTATGAAAACAAACTGTGTTAGCAAATACTCTCCCTAGCAAATTACAGCTAATTTCTTGATCACACTTGCAGATTGAAAAGAAAAACACCCACTAAAAATAACAATTTGCTTCTTAAATAAATTTATCTTAAGAAAGTTACATATTGTTATTGAACACTAGACAAAATACTGATTAAAAATACTTTTTTGCAATAAACATGATAAAACTTACATTCATTGATAACATTAATCACAATAAACAATTATTTCACTTATAGATAACCAACTAGCAACATACTTCATTGATCTTACTACACTGTAAAAATGTATGTATTTATTTATTTAAGTTTGTATAGAAAACAAAGATTATTGAAGTACGTTTTACAAGAAAATACTTATTTCAATTTATCTACTTCAAAATTTCACATCTAATTCAATTTATTAATTGCCATTTTTGTACATTTTCTTGTAAATTCTGAGTGAAACTTGTTCCAAAGTAAATCCTACACCAAATTATTTATGCGTATATGCTGTTTAAAGTCTAGTCCGCTCATTAATATGAATTCAGCTGATGTATAGTCACTGATGTGCATATATAAATCACTGAAAGCGGCTCATTCAATCACTGTTTTATCTTCACTGGACTGTTGTTGATATTACAGTATGCCCAAAGTGAAGTCAGATGTGTTGAGATATGTGTCAGGCAGCAGACAGGCAGTGAGTGTTCAGTGAACTCTTTACAGAGCTGTAGATCTCTCTACCCTCTTCAAACAGTGTGTTCTGTTTTCCCTGAGGCTTCAGACAAGAGACGAGCCTTTGATACAGAATACCACTATACCGCGGTCACACACACCTGATACCCTGCTAGTAGAGAAGGGACTGCTGAGAAAAAAAATAGAGGTCAAGTGATAAACCAGAGTAAATGATCAACACACACAGTTGACCCCAATCAGACAAATGACTGAAACAATTAACACCGCAAACAGTGTTGTTTGATATGGATAAGGTATATAAAGATACAGTTCACCCAAAAATTAAAATTCTTTAATTATTTACCTCATGCCATTCCAAACTTGTATGACAATTAAATTACATGCAATTAAATGCAAACGGCACCATAAATGTAGTCTATATGACTCGTTCACTAGGTTTTAAGTGACAGACCAAAATTTAAGTTGATAGTCACAAAAAGTTTTCACTGTTCTGAAGTGCCTAATTTTCATGCTTTAATTTGAATATGTCCATAGTAAAATTTTTAATAATGACTGTTACTCACACAAAGATATTCACAGACCACTTTTATGGTGGTTTTATGAGTATTTTTGGAGCTTTACAGTCCCTGATCACCACTTACAGTCGTTCATTGTTTGGAAAGGAGCAGCTCACTAAATTACTCCTTTCATGTTCCATGGCAGAAAAGAATAAGTCATACAGGTTTGGAACAGCATGAGAGTGAAACACTTATGACAGAATTTTCATATTTGGATGAGCTATTAATTTAATTGATGTTCTAGCTCTAGAGCAAAATCCACCCAAATGCACTGGCAGTCCAAACAGGGCGGCCAGTACATGTCATACGTTTTCTGTACTACAGTAAAGCAGACTTCCTGTACAGCAGGTGTTAAAGAACAGTAGTGCCGCAGGTCAACACAAGCCCTTTCTGATAGTCTGGAAAACTCTCCTCCCTATAGTCCACATTTACACTCATGAGTGTGATGACATGCTGTATGTGTGCTGAAAAACACACAAACACACACCCGAGCACAGAGATGCTATTGTGTCTCCACACCCAAAAGCAGCTGTGCCGCTGGCCTGTCCTCCAGATTCCTGTCGAGGATATTTACAGGGAATTAGACGTATTTATTGAGCTCTAATGGGAGGGGTGGGCCACCAGTGACCTGAACTACAGGCATCACACTACGGCTGGGTTGTTTCATGTGTAGTTTAACATCCACAGAGGGAAGAATCTGACATTTCATTGCACTATATAAATGGAATCTGACATTTCATTGCACTATATATATATATATATATATATATATATATATATATATATATATATATATATATAAATACACACACACACATAAATACATATGCAATCAGTATTTTTGTCTTCATTTCCAATAAACATTTCCAGTAAACAACAGTATCTGATTTTATTTCATTACTGATATTAATGATTATTTAAACATTTCCTGAACTTACATTAAACACAGCAAAAATAAAATAAATAAATAAATAATAATAATAATAATAATAATAATAATAAAATAACCATAATGTAGTATTATTTTTAGAATGTAAATAAAATACTTTATTTATAAATTATTGTTTTTGAATAAAATAAATGATAATAAAATGACTTTAATCAAAAATAATAAAAACATTAAAACAATTTTGTTAAAAAAATGTTAAATTAAATTTACTCGATGCACACCTGCATGTTAAGACTAATTTCTGAGAAAATAACTTGAATTTAACTTCTTTTAATTAAAAAAAAAAATTAAAGCACAAACCTCACTAAAATGTGTTTATGTTTTATACAAGAAAACAATAAAATAAAATAATTTAGATACATGTGGAACTCTCAATATTATGTGCAATTTTGTCTCTCAAATGCCTGTTTTTAAGAACATTTAGATATTTAAAAATATTTTTAAATAAATATTAGTTAGTAGATAGAACATATTTAGGAAATCTTTTGAAAACAAAAATATTGATTAAGATCAGTAAGAAAATACATATTCTTATGTTTGTTTATTGTAAATTATTGTAGATTTATTGTAGATTAGCAATCAGTATTATCAGTACTGAACCAGAATCATTTTTGACATTTTATTGCTTCTTATAATTGCTTCAATAAATATGCAGAATTTCATAAGCATATTAATATATAAAACTGCAGTTTACTGTAACTGAAACTGCAAAATCTGAATTGCTAGTTCTCCAGACGGTCATTTCCTGCATTTGGACAATAAATTGCAAAGTTACAAACAGTGAGTGCAGCCAGGAATGACTTTAAACTGTGGGCTAAGGTGGAGACCAGCCAATCTGAGATGAATCTGGATTGAAAGTCTCCAGACATTCTGCTATGTTCACAAACAAATTAGTGTGGGTGGATCCCACCTCCTCAGCAGCTATCCTGAAATATCAATATGAGTAGAGCAACGTCAGGCCAAAGTCAGGGATGGTCACAGTTGTAAGGGTTAAAGTTGTTACAACTGCTTTCTGAGATTTCTGAGTATCAGTGTCAACTGTTAACTACTGTAACTAGATACTGAGTTACCAAAACTGCAAAATTTATCACTTTAGAGGCACTAAATGGCAGTTCCATCTTTCTATCATGAACGCAACACAAGAGATGCAAATAATATGTCATTAATAATGGTTTAAAACAACACCAAAACTGCAAAAGAATGAACTGCAAAGAAATAAAGTGAGAAGGAAAGCACAAAAGAAAGCAAAAGAGAAAGAATGAAAGAGTTACAGAAAAAGTGTGACAGAAAGAGGTGAAGAGCAAAAGAGTGTTAAATAGACCAAAAGAAATAAAGTGAATGAAATAAAGAGCAAAAGAAACAAAGAAAAGGCCAAAGAAATAGAGCAAAAGAAAGAAATAAAGAGCTAAAGCAAAAGTGAAAGAATTAGCAGAAAAGAGGGAAAGGGAAAGCAAAACAGCAAATAAGAAAGTAAAAGAAAAATGAGTGAGTGAGCAAAAGAAAGAGTGCGTGAAAGTGTGAATGAAAGAAAAAGTGCTAAAGACAAAGAAAGAAAGAAAGAAAGAAAGAAAGAAAGAAAGAAAGAAAAAGAAAGAAAGCAAAACAGAGTGAAAAAAGAGTGAAAGAAATAGGAGAAGAGAGGGAAAGAGATAAAACAGAGAGCAAATAAGAAAGCAAAACAAAAAAGAGTGAGCAAAAGAAAGAAAGAAAAACAGTGAAAAAAGAGTAAAAGAAACAGCTAAATACGAGCAAAAGAAAGAATGAAAGAGTGCAAGACGAGAAAGAAAGAAAGAAAGAAAGAAAGAAAGAAAGAGAAAGAAAGAAAGAAAGAAAGAAAGAAAGAAAGAAAGAAAGAAAGAAAGAAAAAGAGAAAGAAAGAAAAACAGTGAAAAAGAGTAAAAGAAACAGCTAAATACGAGCAAAAGAAAGAATGAAAGAGTGCAAGACGAGAAAGAAAGAAAGAAAGAAAGAAAGAAAGAAAGAAAGAAAGAAAGAAAGAAAGGTCATGTGGCAGAGCGGGAGAGTTGGACAGACTGTTGCCACACAGAACCTCAGGGGATTGTGGGAAAATCATCTTTTCTTCTGAAAGTCTTTCAGTGTCCGGCCTGCTATTAGCATGACAAAAACAGCACTTTGCCATCCAAAATGCCCTGTTTTCTGAACCTCTGCTCCTTTCAACTCTCTCGTTCTCTCTGTGTCACTCTCTCAGTTTCTTTAACCACATATTTCCCCATTCAAACCTCCAAAGTACACAGGATCAATATTTCCATTCTCTTTCTCTGCGCTGAGAATGTAACACAGCAGATTCCTCTGGTGGTTTTTAGTATTCATAATCGGAATAGGAAATCAAATATTTCTGTTGAGAAATTCTCTTACCATCTGGGAAAAAGAAATTCATAACTTTATCAGGGTGAAACGGGTGAATATGAGAGAGAAAGAGACAACCTAATTTTATGTTTTCCCTTATCAGTCATTTTCAATAAATTAATTCTTTTCTCTGTTAGTTTAAAGGCAAGTCAGAAATAAGCACTCTGATGGCTATCAGATATTACAAATATCAGTAATGGAACGGGAACAGTCAAAGCCAAAACGGTTAAATTGACTGTTTTTTAATTAAATAATATCCTGTTCTATTCTACATGATATTTCTTGTATGTACATTTCATATTCAAGAAAATAATAATAATAATAATAATAATAATAATAATAATAATAAGAAGAAGAAGAAGAAGAAGAAGAAGAAGAAGAAGAAGAATGAAATTATTATTATTTATATTTATATTTTATATTATTATTATTATTATTATTATCATTATGTATTATTGTTGTTGTTTCTTTTGTTGTAAATCAATGTATTTGTTTAATTACTTATTTTTTATTATTTATTTTTATGTATTATTTTCAAACATTCTGAAAATAATACTACATTATGGTTTTATTATTATTATTATTATTATTACTATTATTATTATTATTATCATTATTATCATTATTATTATTATTCACATT
Organism: Spinibarbus caldwelli; assembly: GCA_039654775.1. Classification (NCBI taxonomy): domain Eukaryota; kingdom Metazoa; phylum Chordata; class Actinopteri; order Cypriniformes; family Cyprinidae; genus Spinibarbus; species Spinibarbus caldwelli. The sequence continues at coordinate 30,116,954 of CM077235.1, read as the reverse complement.
AATGAATATTAATAAAATTGGTGCTTTATCATTACGGAAAAAATAGATGTGAAATAACATATTAATACATAAACTGGAACCACTTCTACATAAGTCAATTCAAAATCAATGTATAGCTCATAATCACTTTGATGAACTGGATTATTTTCATTATCGGTCATATTCAATACAAAATTCATATAATAGTGTTGATGACGCATATGTTTGTTGTGTGAGCTAAAGTTGTTGTGTGTATACAGTATGTGTGCGTATTAGGCCATGATGTTCTCACCATTGTTTACTGATGCCACCAGTTCAGAAGACAGTCAGATAACTCTGTTAGGTCAGTCTGCACAGACTCAGTCTATAGCAGTTCTCATTTCTTCTCTTCAATTCTTTACTTCCCATCAGAGTCAGCCTTACTTCCACATGTATAAACTCTCTTTCTCCACAGCCAAAGCTGTTAAACTCATCTCAGAGTCTGTACTGGGTGCCGTTAATTAGGTGGACGTTTCATCTGTTAGTTAATTTCGAAGAACATCAGAATCACTTTGATGAGCTGTTTAATTCAAATCTGAAAAAGAACCATCTGCCCTTGTTTTCTGCCACTCCGTTCATGCATGACTGCTCCATCAAGTCTATCAGAATGAGAACAGAACATCGCAAATAACAACAGGAAAAAGTTTCTGAAGACATCAGCACAATTCTTCAGACTGCCTACAGTGGGCTGGCAACACTGTCTGATGTGACTAGCGTTGGAAAAGTTGCAATTTCTTTTATTGTACAAGTTCAATGCATGCAAAAACAGGAAAATGAATCTGATCAGATATTACAAATATCAGTTGCAATGGAGCAGCAGAATTTTAATAAAATACCAACATTTTCTATTCCACATGGTATTTCCCATGTTTCTATTTCCTATTCATTTTTTTAAATTATTATTAATATTATTATTATTATTTTTCACATGAATGTATATTAATAAAATCAATTTACTTCAGACTGCTTACAGCAGGAAGACAACAGTCTGATGTGATTATAATTGGAAAAGGTTTTCTTTTATCATAAAAGTTTACAAAAACAGGACACTTAATCATATAAAAAAACAATGTAACACTTTTCACTGACAGTAATCACTAAGGTAGCGTTTTGCATTTAGAAGTCTTCTGTTGAATCACCTACACTGTAATCACCACATATCCCTTACAAAAAATACTGTGGTGGTAAAATGGTGCCGTGATATTCATAAATGATGGACTTTTAAATGAATATGATGATGTTACCATCATAGTACCATGCTCAAAACCTGTAGTATTCCCTGAGCTGATGGATATTCCTAAACTCAAACAACCCTCACATTATGCAAAATGGTGAACTTGTGCATCATGGAGCAAAATTCATCCGAGCAGAACCAGAAGATAATAACCCTGCTTCTGTTTACAAGTTTTAAGAACATCACACTCATCAAATTGACTTCTAATTTGATATATATATAAAAAAAAAAAGGATTATGTGAACATAATCTCACAAATCAGAGATTAGTCACTACGGTTGAATCTTAGAAATCCCATATGGTAACATTTCAGTATAGAGACCAATTCTCACTATTAAGTTGCTTATTAACATGCATATTACTAACATATCGGCTGTTTATTAGTATAAAGCACATATTCTGCATAACCATATTCTACATGCCTAATCCTACCCAATATCTAAATTTAACAACTACCTTACTAATTATTAATAAACAGCAAATTAGGAGTTTACTGAGGCAAAAATCATAGTTAACGGTTTGTTAATGGTGAGAATTGGACCTTAAAATAAAGTGTGACCATAATAAAATATTTCTTAATTAATCAATTAGTAATCCATTTTAAGCAATTACTAGTGAATTTATTTCTTCTTAAAGTGATAGTTCACCCAAAAATGTATTTACTCATCCTCATGTCATTCCAAGCATATTTAGTGTTATTTTAGTATCATTGAGATCTTGGCAAATAGTTGAAATATGTTTGTTTGTTTGTTTGTTTGTTTGTTTGTTTTTTTGTTTTTTTATTTAATTTTGTAACGTAATCCTATAAAACATTAAAGTAACAATTTTATTTATGATTTTCAGATTCCAAACCTGTATGACTTCCTTTTTTCTGTGGAATAAAAAAGATATGTTGAAATACTTTTGTGTTTCACAGGAGAAAGGAACAAACAGGTTAGTAAATGAGTAAATGATGACAGAATTTATATTTTTAGGTGAACTATCCCTTTAAGATGTAATAGATGTCACCAAATCATGATATTCCTTACCATGTTGAAGAGCTCGAGTTTGTTTTTGACGTACAAAAGCACAGGGTCAGCACCTCTGACCCTTACTTCTGGATTCTGTCTTTGAGCACGAACTCCGTTGCCCACCACTCTTGCAGTATAGCTGAGAGAAAGAGAGGGAGAAAGACAATAACATTAAGAGATCAGCTGTTATTTGCACCATGAAGCCCTGTCTGAATTAGCTTTTGGTTGAGGTCCCTTGGAAGCTTAAATCTTCAATATACTGTTTGGCTTTACCATGACGTGGACGGCATTCTGTTCTGACAGCTTAGAGGATCAATACGGCCTGGATTTCTAGATCCCTTGACAGAAATGAGACATTATAAAGTCTAATTGTTGGTGTGTGTGTGTGCTGTGGGAGGAGAGGGGAGGATATATTTGAAAGTATTGATGAGACATGAGAGAAAACACTGCTTTGGAATAATAATAGAGACGATAGCCTGTAACCGAGGGTTAGAAGTGAGGCTAATTAAAGTCTTGTAGGAAACCATAGTGAAATGTGACTGAACTGCTTACATGAACAGGGGTGAGAGATCTCTTATTAGCAGAGAATATTTGCTAATTGCCAAATGAAAAAGACGAAAAGAAGTCTGACAGTTCGGAATGAAAGTGAGGTGCAATAAACAAAATGATTTAGTCTGAGAAAAAGTCAATGGTACAGAGAGTAAGACTGAGAGAAAGAGAAAATATAGTGGAGATAACAGAAAAGGTTTGAGAATACATGATTAAGGTGAGACCAAAGGGAGGATTAAAGAGAGAAAGATACAGTATTAGAAGAGAAAGTCAGAAAGAAAGACAAAGGGGAAGAAAGGATGACCTGAGGTGAATGAGGACAACCTGGAACAGGAAGCGGAGCTGAAACTGTGGTGCTGGAGCTGACAAAGGGGTGAGAATAAGGCAGAGTGTGCTTTTTGAGGTACTTCATGGCTGAAGGCTTGTGTTAAGGTTTGTGTAAAGATTGCTCTTGAAGGTCTATGTTGAGGTTTGTTGTTCTTGAAGGTATATGTTGGGGTCCATTGTTCCTGAAGGTTAGCACTGAGGTCAGAGTTGTTATTGTTAACTTTAAGGAAAATAAATTTAAAAAATAAAAATAAATACAAGAAAGAAAGAAATACTGACTTGGCTACTAACTGAAATAAGTTTAAGGTGAAGTACTAGCCTAAATCTACTGAAGCTAAACAGAAACTTACTGTAATAAAAAGCATAAAAAATCTTCTAAAAACTAAAATTAAAATGAAAACAGAAAATATAAAATTATTACACTTGTTGAGGTCCGATATTTTGGGGGGTTTGCAATGCTGTTCCTGAGGGACAGCATAAACTAAAACTAAAACGATTTCAATTTATTTTTGGTCATTCAAATAAAGTTGAAATAAAATATGAACATTAGAAGAAAAACCTGAAAAAAAATAGCACTGACAATTAACTAAAAATGTTTAAGTTGAAGCATTAAAATGACTAAAACTAAATAAATTATTGCTAAACAGAAATATAAAAAAACAAAACTAATAAAAAAATAACAAAAGCACAAAAAAATTACTAAAAACAAAATTAAAAAGAAAACTGAAAATATAAAAATAAAAGCTAATTCAAAAAAGTAACAGTAAGTATATAAATAATCCTAAAATAACATTGGTTGAGGTACACTGTTCCTGAGGCTTTGCACTGAGATACATTGTTCTTGAAAGTTTGCGTTGAAGAATGTTGCTCTTCAGGGTTTGCTTGAGGAACATTGTTCTTGAGGGTATCTTTCAATGAACGATGATCCTGAGGGTTTGTGTTGAGGTGCATTGAAGTATATTTTGACTCTGCATGATCAATTTAAAGGTAAACTGAGGCTTAATTCGTACGTTGTTAATTGGGGAGCTGTGTTTAGAGAACAGACTGAGGGATAAAATGAAATGCTGAGTGAGCAGATAGATTTATTCCAGGCACCTCTGGGTTCTGGAGCAGCAGCTAATGAAGCATCCATTCAGGACTGCAATAGACAAGACACAGGGTGAAAGGAGGAGTAGAACAGAGAGGAGTTAGTAGGACAAAGGTGGAGAAGAAAAACCAAGTGATAAAAAAAGAATTATCAGTTCATAAAGGAAAGTTAACTGCTTCCCTAAAGTCCTAAAGACCTGCACGCACACACAAGCCATCTAATTATAAGAGCAGTATAATTCTCTTTCTCTCTCATCATGCTGTTCCAAAAAATTTGCCAGTATTATTTCTGAAAGCGTGAATTTTCAACCCACACACTAAAAATACATTATTCATCGCCCAATTTTAAGATGTGATGAGAACACAAACAGAAGAAATACTGTATGCATATGGGGTTGTGCGTGTGACTGTGAACATTAAAGGAGTTTTATGTGGGTGCTCTTTTTTAATATTGGATTACAGGGATAAATATGATTAAAATGATTTCTAAATGCATAAAATTAACACGTTATGGTCTACCTCCACACAAACTAACACTAAAGAGCCTTTCCCAAGGGCACAATGGAGGTTGCTCATGAATCATCCCTACAATTTACACTTCCACTATGGTGGAGTGAGCCATAGCATTGACCAGTGGCTGGTTAAATAATTTTGCAACAATATTCAGTTTACATTTTGCACAGTGAAAGATTCTGAAGATTAGATTTTGTTTTTTGGTTCAACCTTTACATGTGAGGCTCCAATCTTTCCTAGCATGGAATTGAGTTATTGAGTTGCAAAATAAGTTTCTCAAAGTTTTCCAATAAATCAGTTTCAATGCTGTAAACATGTTGCAATCAAAAATCTGTTTGATTTCTACATGCAATTATTTTATAAAATTCAGCTGTATCTAATATCATACCTCTCAGACTCATGCCTCAACTGATTATTGTCTTTTACAACTATACCTGTACTTTGACACAATACTATCTTGTGAAAGATAGACTGATGTACCAGCTCTCTCTAAAGATGTCTGAAAGACTAGAATCTCCAATCAGTCCTAGAAGTTCTCCAATCATATACACAGGCAATCTTTTGCTGCTTTAATATGATGTCTTGAAGAGAAAGGCTCACACTCTCTTTCTCTTAATGATGGTGTACTTTAGAAAGCCTATAATCCCTGGGCGTGACCCAGAGGAGAGAGTTAGAAGAGCCTAGAAGGCTCCTAGAATCATCCTTACTGAACACTCTCTCTCTCTCTCTCTCTCTCTCTCTCTCTCTCTCTCTATTGATTCAACAACTAGTATTTGCTCCAGTCTGGACATCCTTTATTGCATGATCATTCTGCATTACTGTAATCTGCTCTCTCTCTCTCAGAAAGATAAGTATGAAGAGATTGTGTTAATAGAGGCCAGCCACTGTTCAGCAACCTTTTTCAGATCGTTTTCTCCATAGAGAGTTTACAAAAATCTTTAATAAAGAGTTAGATGTGAACCAAACAATCACCACTTGCAACATTCCATTTAATTTGAAGCTAAGTATTTGAAAATCATAGAAAACAAACAAACAAACAAAAAAGTAAAAGACTGTGAATTTAATGTTTTTATGTACAAACCCGATTCCAAAAAAGTTGGGACACTGTACAAATTGTGAATAAAAAAGGAATGCAATAATTTACAAATCTCATAAACTTATATTTTATTCACAATAGAATATAGATAACATATCAAATGTTGAAAGTGAGACATTTTGAAATGTCATGCCAAATATTGGCTCATTTTGGATTTCATGAGAGCTACACATTCCAAAAAAGTTGGGACAGGTAGCAATAAGAGGCCGGAAAAGTTAAATGAACATATAAGGAACAGCTGGAGGACCAATTTGCCGGAGGTCAATTGGCAACATGATTAGGTATAAAAAGAGCCTCTCAGAGTGGCAGTGTCTCTCAGAAGTCAAGATGGGAAGAGGATCACCAATTCCACCAATGCTGCGGCGAAAAATAGTGGAGCAATATCAGAAAGGAGTTTCTCAGAGAAAAATTGCAAAGAGTTTGAAGTTATCATCATCTACAGTGCATAATATCATCCAAAGATTCAGAGAATCTGGAACAATCTCTGTGCGTAAGGGTCAAGGCCGGAAAACCATACTGGATGCCCGTGATCTTCGGGCCCTTAGACGGCACTGCATCACATACAGGAATGCTACTGTAATGGAAATCACAACATGGGCTCAGGAATACTTCCAGAAAACATTGTCGGTGAACACAATCCACCGTGCCATTCGCCGTTGCTGGCTAAAACTCTATAGGTCAAAAAAGAAGCCATATCTAAACATGATCCAGAAGCGCAGGCGTTTTCTCTGGGCCAAGGCTCATTTAAAATGGACTGTGGCAAAGTGGAAAACTGTTCTGTGGTCAGACGAATCAAAATTTGAAGTTCTTTTTGGAAAACTGGGACGCCATGTCATCCGGACTAAAGAGGACAAGAACAACCCAAGTTGTTATCAGCGCTCAGTTCAGAAGCCTGCATCTCTGATGGTATGGGGTTGCATGAGTGCGTGTGGCATAGGCAGCTTACACATCTGGAAAGGCACCATCAATGCTGAAAGGTATATCAAAGTTCTAGAACAACATATGCTCCCATCCAGATGTCATCTCTTTCAGGGAAGACCTTGCATTTTCCAACATGACAATGACACATACTGCATCAATTACAACATCATGGCTGCGTAGAAGAAGGATCCGGGTACTGAAATGGCCAGCCTGCAGTCCAGATCTTTCACCCATAGAAAACATTTGGCACATCATAAAGAGGAAGATGCGACAAAGAAGACCTAAGACAGTTGAGCAACTAGAAGCCTGTATTAGACAAGAATGGGACAACATTCTTATTCCTAAACTTGAGCAACTTGTCTCCTCAGTCCCCAGACGTTTGCAGACTGTTATAAAAAGAAGAGAGGATGCCACACAGTGGTAAACATGGCCTTGTCCCAACTTTTTTGAGATGTGTTGATGCCATGAAATGTAAAATCAACTTATTTTTCCCTTAAAATGATACATTTTCTCAGTTTAAACATTTGATATGTCATCTGTTGTATTCTGAATAAAATATTGAAATTTGAAACTTCCACATCATTGCATTCTGTTTTTATTCACAATTTGTACAGTGTCCCAACTTTTTTGGAATCGGGTTTGTAATATATATTAACAATATATAGTAAACAAAAAAAAATAATAAATGCACCTAAATGAAAATACATTTTGGTGAATCCAAAACTGAAATAAAAATATAGCCTACTAGTTAATGCATTAAATTTGTCAGACCTAAAGTAATAAAAATAAAAACTAAATAAACTGAAAAACATAAAACTGAATTAAAGCTAGAAAATGCCAAAGAAACTGAAAATAACAAAACAAAAAATGAAAATGAAAACTAAACAAATGGAAAATAAATATGTAAATCAAACCTACACTAACTCAGTAAACACAATCTAATAAACATAAACAGCTCAGGCAGCCTTATATACAGAATGAACATACTGATGCAAATAAAAACCTACTTTGAATAAAACTGCAAAAAATAAACATTAAAATCATCTCTGACAGGATGCTGTCTGGTTCCCAGCATGAAGCAACTCAGCATTGCAAACATCCTGTAATCACTGCATTCCCAGGGTTCTATTGAAACAGAGATGATTCCAAAAGCTTTGAAAACTAATGATGGTTGAGCATGAAAAGCACATGTAAATGCTTCTGGGGCCTGTACCATGAAGCCGGTTTAGCTGGCTAGCCAGGTAAGTTTCAGTTTAGTTTGCTCCAACTCTGGGTTTTAGGTACCATGAACGTGGTTTGGCTTTTATCAGTGTTCATCGCCATAGTAACTTACACTCCACAGCTAACCTGCTCCGGGGCAGGTTATGTTCTGGTTTAGAGATCTCAAACCGAAATTTGACCAATTAGCTTCAAGCAAAGTGACACATCTCTGACGCAATAAAGCCACTCCTCCAGTTTCTCTTACTCCATTTTTAAAGATAAAATCATCTGTTTTTTAGAAATGATTATTTTTTTATAATTATTTTATATTATTTATTTAATTATTATACCTTTAATCCATTACACAAGCCACTTTAGTTTAATAGTAATTATTAAGCTTTTATTTTAAATTAATATAAACATATGGATAATATGCAATATAAATAAGTTTTAGAATCAATAGCTTTAAACATGACTACATATGAGCTTAGATTTTTAAGTGTTTTTATACCTATAAATATTATCAACTATAAACTAACGTTACAACGTTTACTTGCACTTATATGGTAAGATGTTTTCTTTAAGTTTTCCTCTTTCATGGACAGATCGTTTCATCTTGCTGTGTAAATGTGTTTACATTCTTCATATTGTTCAATCTTTTAATCTTTGGTAGTGAAACACACCGACTCTCTCATGAGAAGTGAATCACAGTTTCAAGGCATGTGATTGGCTGCTCATTACTGATGTCACACATTCATGTGCACGTGCTCCATTAACTCAGGATCAAGACTGAGTTGACAGAGAAAGTTGATGATCAGCTTCACGGTACCAACAAAGCCGAACTGGACTGGTTTGGTTTTGTCAACTCAACACTAATCCTGTAACCCTGAGTTTGTTCAGCCACCATCATGGTACAGGCCCCTGGTCATGAGGAAAGAAAAAAATGTTCATGAATGAAAAAAATAACATTCTATTTGGTCTTTGGAAAACCAGTAGAATTCAAATCTCATGTGTTAACAGATTCCAGGAACCAATTTTCTGACCTGGAGAACCTATAACGTAACATCAAGAACTTTTTTTTTAATCATCAAAAAACGAAACGACCAACTCAGTAACCTTAAAGTGAAAAAGCTGCAAAGAACCATTAAAAACCCATTAAGAGTGTAGAACTCCATCTTCTCATATGTTTTAAAACAAAACAAACACTAAAAAATTGACAACGTGACAGAGTATTTGTGTGAGAGAGGGAAGAAAAAAAGAAACAAGATCTTAGATTGCAAACAGTAGAGCTGCTCTGTAATTAATGGGGCGGCAGAGAGTGAATGAGAACCACTAGAATGTGCAAATCTGATCTGGATAAATTAGAGGTTTGGAGCGCGATAAACTGGCAGAGAGAGCCATGACACAGACATGGAAATTACAAGCTCGGAGTTCTCTGACTTTCTCAGAATACGCTGCTCCGCTGCCTGTGGAACGGACAGCTCTATTGTCCTCCATACATCTTTCTCAGAACAGAGACACAATGGCAGCCTGCCTGCATGAGGACAAACCAGACAGAAAACAGCAATCAGACGCTGCCGAGGATGAGCTGCTTTGAAAGGATTTGTGCTTGACAGAGGGTGTCATTCATCTGAAGTGAGATGTCAAAGCCAAGTCTTGAGACCAGAATAAAGAATCAGAATCTATTCATCCACCTTTAATTTTCTAACTAAAATGTAACCAACCGTCTAGCAGGTATCTATACATCTATGCATTCCTCTGTCCATCTATCATCTAACTAACCATCTATCCAACCAACCGAACATCTATCTATCCATTCATTTGTCCATCTATTATCTACTGTATCTATATCCAACCATCTATCCATCTATCTATAACCAACCATCTATCCACCCATCCGTCTATCTATCTATCTATCTCTCTATCTTTTTATCTATCATCTATCTCTACTCTATCTATCTGTCTGTCTTTCTGTCTGTCTGTCTGTCTATCTATCTATTATCTGTCTAACCAACCATCTATACATCCAACTAACCATCTATCTATCCATTCATCTTTTTATCTATCATCAATCTATATCTATCCGTCTCTTATCTATCTATATCTAACCATCTATCCATCTAAACAACCACTTATCCATCCATCTATATCTAACCATCAGTCCATCTATCTAACCATCCATCTCTTATCTATCTGTATCTAACCATCTATCTAACCAACCATGTCAATCTACAGTATATCTAACCACCAGTCCATCTAACCATCTATCCATTCAATTAGAGCTGTGCAATTAATCAAATTCGATTATCATGCGCATCTCGTCAGTAAAGCCGATTATGAACGATTATTGCCTAGCTTGTCGGTGAACTACGGCTCTGTGTAGTAAATGCCGCTCCATCTGAAAACAGGTAATGGCGATTTACTACTAATCACAGAACCGGCTTTACTGACAAGATGTGCATGGTAATCAAATTCGATTAATTGCACAGCCCTACATTCAATCCATCCATCTATCCAGTCAATCCATGTATCCATCCATCTATCTATCTATCTATCTATCTAGTCTGAGATAAATTGACCAAAATGGTCCGTTATTATCAGCTATCTGCCAATCAAAGATCTATCAGCAGTGAAAATGAGTCAAAATGATGTCATTCTGATTTAATAAACACAATATCGTTGGCCAACAAGATTCATTGCAAATTCAACACCATGCAACTCTACCCAACTGAAAAGAAGTTTCTGATTTCATGCCATATTTTTTCCCAAGAAAATATACAAACATAGCTTCTTAGCCTAAGGTTTAACTGAAAAGGCATCTAGCCAATATGGTGAGACAGGTAGTTTTACAAAAGAAGTGAATTATACAGGAACTGCGAAAACATCAGAAAAAGGCATGCATCTCAGATGAATATACGATCATTAGAACAATTATTGTTACCAAAAATCCCAATTAAAAGACTTCACACCTCAGTTTAGTTTTAGCAGGTGACATACACTGATCTCAGGCTGCGGCACAAAGTTAGCTGGCAGCCTGCTAATGACTCAGTCATTGTGTTATTTAATGTGACCATCTGGTTACTGGAAGGTTGTTTGGATCCAATCTTTTGTGCCTTTCCCAGACTCACAGAGGAAACTAAAACACATTTGATGAGTTCACCTCTAGACCAGCCAGTCTCTGATGAAGAAAAACAGGTAAGATAACCCAACAGGATCAGGAAATGTTTGAATTAAAAACTGTCCGTTTAAATCCATAAATAACACTTTAGACACAGAGACAGACCTGCAGGCGGTGCCAAACACACATCTGCGCTGAGAACGGATGCCAATCAATACAGACGGGAGACGTGCCAAATAAAATGAGACGTACAATGCTTAAAATAGACAGAGATGTGAACAGAAGGAGTCCTATAGAGATGGAAAGATCAGGGAGTGTGAGAGGATGAACAAATGGTGGAGATAAACCACAGAACAGAGCCAGAGCCAAGCCTGCTGCCCCGAGGGATGATGGGAAAGCAGACTGTAGCTGCCAGTGGCAGGGACAGATGCCCATGTGGCCAACAGCTGCATCATATGTGTGTGTGTGTGTGTGTGTGTGCCTTGTTCCTCAAGAGAAAAGGATATGGCACTGAGGTCAGTCCAACGTACACACACACAAGTCAAAGCGTCAATGTTTCCACACTGAACAGCAGCAGCTATGCGTGTTGTGTGTTATTGAGTGCAATATCAATAACTCTCTCCATTAATGTTATGCAAAAGGGTGTACACACACACACACACTGAGCATGATGGGATAAAAAAGAAAAAGAAAGGGTGACTGAAGGGTGGAGAGTGTATCTGAGGTAAGATAAGGCTGATTCGGTCTGATATTACCTGTGGGGCTCGTTACAAGTCACCCTCCACAGACCAGGCAGGGTGTAGAAAAAACACACCTCTTATTCGGTTGGACAGTCCAATGAAACACACACAGAGATAATTTTCCAACTGATCTCTATTGAGGCAATTATAATTACTACACTCTACTACTAAACTACAGGAAACAAGATTATTTAGTGCTTTTGTGAATCACGTTTCCCTACGTACTGTAAGAAAAAGTGATGAGGACATTGAAGATCTCGATGAAGATGTTTATTTCAGCATAGTTTACTACCCTTCATGTAAATGAAGTTGCTCCTGTTGTTACAGCTGTGGTCTGTATGTTAATTAAGTTCTGACACCCCTTTGTCTGAGGTGAGGAGGTCCCACATCCATTCCCATTCTACAACTGGTCACCATTTGCTCAGGATGTGATCATCCCAAATGGTCTAGAAACAACATAACTGTTGACTTCCTTCTTCTCTACAATAATTAAGTAATTTTGGGAAATGAGCATGATCAAACATATATTGTGGAGTGGAATCTAGGTTGAGGCAGACTATAGATTCTTACAGTACTTTCTAATCACTATCATTGTGGGGGCATTTCTTCCAGTGGAAGCAGAGCATTCAGCAAAACGAACAGATGTGCTGTGGTTCGGGACGTGGCTGTGGGAATTCATCAAATGATGAGGAACAGCATTATAATCATGCACAAATCTAGCTACAAGCATTGAAAGTTAAGACACTGTGAGAACTTAAATATAGTGTAAAATTCGGTCATGATTTACAGACCATCATGTCATTCCAAACCTGTATGTGGAAAACAAAAGATGATATTTTGAAGAATGTTTCAGTTGTTGATGTCCTTATAAAGAAAGTCATTAGAGTCCAAAACAACACTGAACCCCATTGGCTTTTCATATGGACCACAACCACAGAAACATTTTTCAAAATATCTCCTAAAATAGCTTCAAAATATCTAATTTTGTGGGTGTGTTTGTGTGTCATCTAGTTTGCATTGTGAATCAAGTACCAAAACAATGCAGACAACATTATAAATTGCATCCACACTACCATTTAAAAGTTTGGGGTGAGTAAGTTTTTTAAAACAAAGAAACAATAAATTACTCAAAACTGACAGTAATGACTTTTACATTGTTACAAACAATTTCTATTTTAAACAAATGCTTTAAATTTAAAAAGAAATAACCCTTTTGAACTTATAAAAAAAATATATATTAGATAAATATTGTACATATTAAATATTTTTAACATTGATAATAGTAAGAAAAGTTTCTTGAGAACCAAATCAGCATATTACAATGATTTCTGAAGGATCATGTGACACTAAAAACTGGAGTAATGATACTGAAAATTCAGCTTTAACATCAAGAAATACTTAATGTATTCAAATAGAAAACAATTATTTTAAATTGTAATACTATTTCACAATATGCCTATTTTGACTGTATTTTTATCAAATAAATGCAGCCTTGGTGAGCATAAGAGACTTCTTTCAAAAACAACTAAAATAAAATCTTTTGAACGACAGTGTACACATTAGTGAAGGTCATTCTTTGTGAATTCACCTTTAATAAACAGGAAACCGTCTGTAAACTGTAAAGTAGACAAACAAGTAAAAGAGTACAGGAAGAGGGGGGAAAAAAGGCATGAGATTCCTGGATGAGCCCGTTATAGCTCTAAATTAACTGAAGGAAGTGGCTGTTTATGGGAACATTTACTGGTAAATCTGCCCCCAGTCTGGTCACCAGTTGGTCACCAGTTCTGCCTGGTCACTGTTAAAGCCTCTTCCCTAAAGCATAAAGAGGCAGTTTGGCGAGAAACCAACCTACACACACACACACACTAAAGCCTGTCCGATTGTGTGTGACCCTGCAAATGTGGCATTAATTGGTCGGTGGTGACGCCCCATGCAGAGAACTTCCTATTCTTTGAACTCATCCCGGTGTTTTTAACGTCTCTTACACTTTCACTGTTTCCCTCATAATGTTGCACAGGTCAGCGGCATACAGCAGTCAATGAGCTCCAGATAACACTGTAATGAGGGTGAGTGTGTGTGGAGGTGAAAATCCACTGAGATGTGTTCTCAATTATTTCGGAATTTCAGAAGCGGGCCTCCCATTTGCGGGCTGACACACACCATCACACACACACGCACGCATAACTGTACACACACTAATCATTTAGATGCAGCAGATGATGTCACTGCCTGAGATTCCATCTCTCCCGTTCTATCTATAGTCATTCTGACACACTATTTCCAGCACTGGATTTAAAACACATTCCTGAGAATGCATGGACAAAGCTCAACTTTAAACTCGACTCTCTACAGCAAGAGAAGGACAGAACTGATGCACTGAATTGATCAAAAGTCATAGAAAAAAATTTATAATGTTACAAAAGATTTAATATTTTCCATTGAAATGTTTTTGAGAAGCAAATCAGCATATTACAATGATTTCTGAAGGATCATGTGACATTGAAAACTAGAGTAATGATGCTGAAAATTAAACTTTGCCATCACAGGATTAAATTACAATTTAAAAAATATTATTTATTTATTATATTTTAAATTGTAATATTATTTCACAATTTACTGTACTTTTGATCAAATAAATGCAGCTTTTTTGAGCATAAGAGATAATTTGGCAAATTGCTAATTGTTTTGTTGTTAAATCATACAGTAAAAATATCTTTATTTTAGGCAGCACAATCAACATGACGTCTGATTCATGGCATACAGTATTGGACATGGTCTAATCTTGTTTTTTAACAAATGTAGTATGTCATTTTGGGGCATACTATGTTGACTTTAAATACTATATACTGCAGAATTAGTAACATGTCTGTCTATTGCATGGAAGTGCATGAGCTGCAAATAGAACTACTCTCTTTACTGCCCCCTATTAAAGTACACGAGCATTACACTCAAACCATTTCACGCTTTAGTTCTTTCTTCAGATAAAGAAAAACAAAAGGATCAGTTAAGACTTGATAAACAACTTTAGAATGTGTTTTCAGACACATTACGCACTCACAAAAAATGTGACAAACACACTTATGTAAGAGCTATTGTCTCCACATCTAAATTACAATGTTATCAGATAGAAAACTAGGAAAACAAACCAGAAACAGTCCACTATACTATAAGTAATCATTTTCACTGTGCTCCAGCTAAACAGTCTAAGTACAGATGGTATATTGGTACTTCAGTAAATCAATCACTCTAAAAACAAAACAATAGAAGTCTTTGTAATGCTTACATACATTATTAAGGTAGCTCTCTATCTCTTCCCCAGCAGGCTTTCCATCAACGTCATGCAGATCAATAACACACTATCAATGCACTCAGTCGATTTGAATGCAAATGTATCTTTACAATGAAAACTAGCTTTGGTACAGTGTTTAAATTCTTTGTCAACAAAAGCATAACAAATATTCGTGACATTTTCAAGTGCATTAACACCTCAACATGTTCATTGCTTTGCAATTTATTTGCAGAAGCAGAAATGATGACACAGAAACTGAATGCCTTTTTGTCTGACTGTGTCCTTTAGCAGCAACAGGCCAGATGTGCACAGTTTGTGCCAGCATCAAAGTGATGCCAGTGGCTTCAAGCTGGCACTGGCCGATGCCAGACGCTGAGTGGCCAAAATGTTATGACTGAGGGCAAATTTGGCAGAGGGCCGCTGAATTAAACACATGGACATGCCTCGTAACACCTCTCAAGTTCAGAACCATCTGTCTTGGGCAACAACGAACAGGTCAGACACACATGCCAGACAAAAACAAACACATTAGAAAAGACACACACATAATCCAGAGAGGCTTCAGAAAATGGTTAGCTAAACACCTGCTAGAACAGCAGGTGCTGTTTGTCAGGTAACAAAAACTTGTTATTAGTTTTTAGTTCTTAAAAGAAGCATTTTTTCTTATTGTGAAGAATATTTTAATAATCTAAAGAACTGTTTTCCACTGCGAAGAACCTTTAGTGCAATGGAAAGCTTTTAAAGATGTTAAAAGTTTCTTTATGGAACCATAAATGCCAATAAAGAACCTTTATTTTTAAGAGTGTGTGCCAAAAAAGAACCTGGCGTCTCTAGCATGAGCACCAAGGCACAAAATATCACAAACAAATATTAATGCAAGACCACAACTCCAACAAATATCTAAAATATACACACAAAAAGTACCCCATGAACCTTTCTAAGTTCTCTGTCATAGTGTAAAGGTGCTATCCTGCCACCTAGTGGTAAATAACTTTGTTGCAGAGTTTTGCAGAAAGCATCACCAGTAAAAGACATCAAGATACACTGACAGGTGTGTGAATGTAAACACATTCAAGATGATGCAGAACAGAGAGATGGAGAGAGAAAGCCATTATATATATAAACATTATATATTGTAAATTATTTAAATGATAAACTACTATTTGCACTATCATTATCAAGTTTGGGGTCAGTAAGATTTTTTGAAAGAAAGAAATTAATCATTTTATTTAGTAAGGATGATCAAAATTGACAGTTTTAATCTTTATATAAATATATATATATTTCAAATAAATCCTGTTCTTTTGAACTTTCTATTCATCAAAAAATCCTGAAAAAGTGTCATAGTTTCCACAAAACTGCACAACTGTTTTCAACACTGAAAATAATAATAAATGTTTATTGAGCACCAAATCAGCATATTAATACGGTTTCTGAAGGATCATGTGACACTGAAGGCTGGAGTAATGATGCTGAAAATTCAGTTTTGACTCACAGGAATAAATTATATTTTAAAATCTGTTAAAATAGAGAACAGTTATTAATCTTAATATTTATCAATATTCCTCTTTGCACTATTCCTGTGATTTATCAAATAAATCCAGCCTTAGTGAGGATAAGAGACTTCTAAAGGAAGTGTATTATATATACTGTAATATAATAAGATACGAAAGTGCTTGAATATGTATTTTGCACTTAATGCAGTAACATTTATTTTGTGAGTCTATGTGTTTAGCCTGTGGATGGCAGTATAGGTTCTTCTTTCAGGTTTATGGACATTCAATTCCCAGCAGCAAACGACATACTAGTTCTGTGTAATGGCAATAAAGAGCAGACATTTACAGATCAAGTCTATTAAAAGAATACATACAAAAATGAATGAAAGGGTTAGTCACACATTTAATGTTAGATTCTACACAGCAGCCAAACTCTTGACTACTTTTACACACTCAGTGGGATTGACAACCGTATTTATTAACAATTATGACTCTCAAACCAATCAAAACAACAGCAGCTTGAATATTGTCCAAATTAACCAATAACTGATGTCAAGCTTCTTTTCTATTCTTGAGATATTGTCTGTAACCATAGAGAGGCAGTTGCAACTTCCACAACACTGGAAAATCTGATCACAACTGACAATGTGTCATTTAATAAACTTTCCCAATCAAGGGGTGGATTCATTCAGCAAATCCTAACTGACCGATAGCTATAACTTTTGCATTTTTAAATCAATTTGTTCCAATTTCGTAAACCAAGCTTCTTGGTTGGACTGGTGTCCCTCTGTTATCTCAGTTCTGAAACCAGCACAACCAGCACAAATCACTTAAACTCGCTCTCAGACACACCTGTTTGTCTCACAGTTAAGAGAAATACACACCCACTTCCAGAGACAAACTTTAACACATAAACAGATGGCACTGACAACACAAGAATTTAAAGAGCCCATAATTTTGAGAGTTAAACTAGAGTTTTGTGACTTGCAGTCTATGTGTGTGAGCTTTGAGACCCTCTGTATGTATATAACAAAAGGAAGCCGCACTGTTCTAGGTCGACTCTTATACAGTTGACACAGTGACTGGGGGGACAATTTTGGCGCAACCCCATTATGGTGGCGACTGTATGTAATGGATGTTGTGTTAAAAATAGAACTGTGAAAAATACAAGAGATACAGAATACAGGATCCAAATGCGGGCAACAAAAAGAACTTGAAAAAAATATATTTGAATGCAAAGGAACTAAACTAGAAATCATGAGCTGGTTTGGTATTTACATTACTAAATGTGTTTATTAGATATACAATTTATTAGTTTTACAATATACATTTATAAGTTATATAAGGTGTACATTTTATTAGCTATTAGTTTTTAACATATCCCCTGCAATTATGTCAAAATCTAGTTACTAAACGAGGCTAAGAACATTCATGAATACTAATATCAGCAGCGAGACTTTAAGAATGTGGTCTGCTGAAGATCATCCAATAATTCTTGAATTTGTTAACATGAAGTGATGTGTGTAGTGTTATGGTAATTGTGGGAAAGGCAGTTCGCAGAATTAACTTAATTGATTTCAGGTCTGGAAAATCCTCCCCCCCCCCCCAAAGACATGTGGTTCATTGCATGTATGGGGTAATGGGGTCATACATGTTTAATCATGTTAAAATCTTTTTTATTTTTTTTTTTACATTTGCAATCACCAGTAGAAAAACTGAAGAAGCTACAAATCTAACCATAAGCTTTTCCTATGATGCAAAAGCATGGTATATACACACATATGCATACATACAAATCTTGAGAACCTTCTCTTTGATCCAAACAGAGAGAATGTGGTTCCAAGATCACAAGACCACACAACATTCAGCTATGTCTGTTCATGTGAGCGACTGAACATAAACTCTGAGAATAACAGGACACGCATGACGAATGCCACATGGAGCTCACACAGACAGCTGGCTGCACTTACAGGCAGGTGCACACCCAAATATCTCCACCTCCAGTTATACCTTAGACCAGGGGTTTTCAGACTGGGGAGCCACAAAAAAAGTTCACGAAAAAAAAGTATAAAAATAATAAAATTAAAGAAAAAAATTCAAAATAAAATTTAATAATAAAGTGTAAATAATAATAATAATAATAATAATAATAATAATAATAATAATAATAATAATAAATGAATAAACAAATATAATATAAAAAAATAGTACAAAGATTAACAAAAATTCTATTTGGAAAAAAAATGAAAGTGGAGTTTGCTCATGCAAAAGTAACTGCACGTTGGGTGTTATGGGACGTTGCCAGTTATAAAATAGTGATGTTCGCCTTAGCAAGTGCCATTAAATGCACTCCCGGGAAGAGAAACCGAAGACTGCTTTCGAAGTGCATTCTGTGTGTGTGATAATCTCAAATCCTTGTTTGTTTGTGTGTGTGTGTGTGTGTGTGTGTGTGTGTGTGCGTGTGTGCGTGTGTGTGTGCGTGTGTGAAAGATCTGCTCTGCTCCACTAAATCCTCAGAGAGAGAAAAGAGTCACGTTTGGTCTGCCATCATTAATTATTCGGGATTAACGGAGGCGTGCAGGAAGGAGGACAAACCCGCAGAGTATCCTGAGAGTCGTAACTCTTGTAAAATAAAGGAATGTGTCATCAGACGGTAAGACGGGGCAGCAGGATGGTGTTTCTGGAGCCCATCTGTTGGATGGTGTGTGTGTCGGGGTGAAGCTGTCTGGAGTAAGATTCAGGCTTACGCAGACAGTGAGACGACACCAGTGTTTGAGTCATACAAAGCAGGGCGGAGGTGGAGGTCAAGGACACCGCTGGAACGGGCCTTTCTTTTACCCTGCAAAAACAAGTATGAGCTTTTGTTTCATAACATCTCTTCTACTACTCTATCCTCCCTTGATTCACTATTTTCCCCTCACCTCCCAGCAGAAAAGACCTGCTGTGTTTAGGACGCTGGAGGCCAGCATAGAATGCTGGTGCCCTCACAAGGCTTCTTAACTAGTTTCACCAGTATGGCTACATTTTTAACATGCTTCACTTACTAAATTAGCCATGAGGAAGGAGACATCAGTGGAAAAAAAAAGAGGATAGTCTTGTTGAAATGACCAATTTAGACCACTGAATGGAAAGCTAGTGTGCCCATCAGGCTTTTTAACCAGCATAAACAGCAAGGCTGATTTGCTTCATTATTTGTGACAAGAAAGAAAAGGAAGAGAAACCTAGCCTAAACTAGTATTATTATGGTATCCCATCAGGCTTCTTAACAAGCTTAACCAGGAATATACCTTGTTGCTCATCAACATATGTTGGTTTTTGGACCCCAAAATGTGATGTTGCTGTGCCGGTGTTCTCACCAGGCTTGTTAACCAGCTTAACTTGCTTTGTCTAACAACTATATGATTTATGAAAAGAATACAGAAAAACAAGAAAAGGAGGAGAAAAGAGAACAAGATTTCTTGCTGAACAGGTAAGTTTAGACAACTATTGAACAGAAAGACAATAGTTATGTTGAAACGACCAACTTAATCTAGACTAGCTTTACACAAGAAGCTGGTATCCCACCTTCATAACTAGGTTAACCAGGAAAGTACCTTGTTTGTTATGAACATATGTTGGTTTTTTTTGGATTCTGGACCCCAAAATATGATGGCATGTCAGTGTTTTCACCAAGCTTGTTAACAAACCTAACTAGAATGGCTATCTTAATCAACCTGGAGGAAAAAATGAAGAAGTAAAAGCGGAGATGAGACAAAATAGAAAAAGATTTATTGTTGAAATGACCAGTTTACACTACTGTTGAATGGCCAAAATGCAAAGTTGTTGTGCTGATGTTCTCACCAGGCTTGTCAACCAGCTTAACTTGCGTGATTGTTTTCCCAAACAGTTTAATGAAAGGAGGTACGGAAAAGGTACAAGATAAGGAGGAGAATTAGATTTCTTGTTGAACTGTGGTGTATTTCCCAAAACCATCGTTAGCTAACTATGGTCATTAGTTCCACTGATCTCATAACGATAGTCGTAACTTGCAACGATAGTTGCCATTAGGAAACGCACCCCTGGTTGGTTTAGACAAGTACTGAACAGAAAGACAATAGTTATGTTGAAATGACCACTTTAGTCTAGACTAGCATTACACAAGATGTTGGTATCCCACCTGGCTTCATAACTACAGTAGGTTAACCAGGAAGGGACCTTGTTGGTTATGAACACATGCTGTTTTTTTGGATTCTGGACCCCAAAACATAATGATGGTGTGTCCTCACCAGGCTTGTTAACTAGCTTAACCAGCATGACTATCTTCGTCAACCTGCTTCACCAGCTGAACTTAGCTTCATTAGCTTTGAAAAAATGAGCAGAATAGAGAAAGCAAGCAGAGGAGATAGAGTACAGAAAGACATTTCTTGATGAAACAACCAACTTAGACAAGCAATGTACAAGACTTCTTGACTAGCTTAACTAGTAAGGAACCTCTTTAGTCACCAGCTTCAAGCTGGATATTTATACCGCTCTAAGCTGGTCTTTTCAGAAAAACTATCCTACTTTTCTACACTATCCTCTTATTTCTTCTTCCCGTCTCCTCAAATCTAATGAAGCGAGCAGAAGCAGGAACAGGAAGTGTCTTTAAGGTCAGCGCTCTGGAGGAGGCCTGCGGGTTTCTCCCAGAGAGACGCTCCCCTCTCAGGGCCTGCACCTCTGACTCTCTGATCTGCCCACAGGGAGAGTGTCAGAAAACTGATCCCTTTCATCTCCTCCGGGGCTCCCTTCTGATCCCCATCTCTCGTATTTATTTGATTTCCAAGATGCTGTTTGATGACTCAGAATCTCTGCCGTCCAGTTCACTGTTTGCTGTTCATCTCGCTCTTTTCTCACCGCATCATCACTCCTTTGATTCGTAGCTACGCTGTTCTGTGCGAAAGGCAAGAGCTCCATGTGACTTAGCTAGAAACTAGATGATGTAATGCAGTTGAATTTATTGGTCCGTTGTCTTGAAAAATGAATGGGGGAAATTGTAATGCTCAACATGGTGGCTATGGGAAACAAAGTCCTGTCTTTCAGTTAAACAAATCAAACGGGTATTCAGTTGAATTTCTAAGAGGTCTAACCTCAAAATTTCTTTCCCAGCATCAGAACCACTGCAAGTGGGGGCCAGCACTATGTGGGGGACCCCTCATGACATTGTGCCTGTTTAGAGCTGTTTTACACTGCACATGCCACATCTAAGCTGCAAATATACTGGCAGCATAAATATATTTACTTGGATTCATAATAATGGAAAACACATGCAAACTAAGGCTGATATTGACTTGATACTGAAACAATTTAGAAGAGAGCTCCAATTATACAACTAGTCTTATTAACATCATGGTTAAGTGTTGATTAGTTAATTTATTAGTAAGAGTTTACAATAAGGTTCACTTTGTTAACGTTAATGTTATTTGGGGTCTGTAAGATTTTTTTTTATTTTTTTTAAGAAATTGATACTTTTATTCTTTAACGATGCATTAAATTGAGTAAAGACTTTCATAATTTTAAAAAAGCATTCTATTTTAAATAAATGCTGTTCTTTTGAACTTTCTATTTATCAAAGAATCCTGAAAAAAAAATGTGCCATGGGTTTTATAAAAGAGAATTGATAATAATAAGAAATTTTTTCTTGAGAAGCAAATCATAAAATGATTTTTGAAGGATTGTGTGGCACTGAAGACGATGCTGAAAATACAGCTTTGCCATCACAGGAATAAAATTCATTTTAAAACATATTCAAATAGAAAACTCTTGTTTAAATTTGTAATATTTGATAATATTATAGTTTTACTGTATTTTTGATCAAATAGCATAAGAGACTTGTTGAGCATAAGAGACTTCTTTTAAAAACATTCAACCCCAAACTTCTGTACAATGGTTATTAATTTATGGTTGCACAAATTAAAATGTAAAAATGTATTAATATATGTAAAATAAACCTAATTAATCTAATGAACATCATGTTACCTGAAGCATTATCTAATGTTAACACATTGAACTTCATTGTAATATGATACTGAAATATTTTATCATGGAAAAGGAAACATGACGAGAAAAGTTGGCAGTCATGTTGCAAAAAAATAATAAACCCTCAACTTTGACCGACTAGACCAGTACCTACATAAACCAGCCTGCAAAAGGAGGGAAATCATGCTGGTCTGTTTGAACCGTTCAAGCTCACTTTACAAATATATTCGGATGAAAACAAAACATTCATTCAATAATTGCTAACATGACAACATGTGGCCAATATCCAGCCGGGGGAAATGTTTCTGCCCTGGCCAACTGAAAACGATAACATTTTTAAAATTCTTTTGTCTTGCCATGTTACGTTCAACAGATTTTCCGCTTGTTTTTCCTCTCTCTCTCTCTCTCTCTCTCTCTCTCTCTCTCTCTCTCTCTCTCTCTCTCTCTCTCTACGAGGTCAAAAATCCAAAACCAGACTGACCAACTCCCAAATGAACTCAGCATCTGTTCTACGTTGATGAGTCTGTAATGTCTCGCCCATCTCTTGTACAAACTTCTGATTTTCAACACCACTTGTGTATCGCCTCTGAAGGGCCCTGAGGTGATGTTATAGGATCTGATTCAGCCATGCGTCTCTGGAATGAAATGTGGAATAGAATCGTCTGTGTCCCTCCTGGATTGATTCAGATAATTAAATTCAGGGTCTTATATAAGGAGAGGATTGTTTTTGTCCTTTCGCCAGAAGCACGTTCCAGAACGTGCAAGTCTCATGGGTTCTAGAGCACAGAGCATAACAAAGACGTGAGAACAGTGTTGTTAATTAGAACAAAGCAAATATAAATGCCTGGAAAAAAAGCAACAAGCAGACAGGGAACTACAAAGACTCTCGTCAAGACTAAACAACCAAGAAAATAACCAATTAAAGCTAATTTTACACCCTCCCTCTAGAACACAGTCTAAAAATGTGAGGGAAAGCAATGTTTCACTCTCTTTCTGTCTATTTGTCATAATGTGACTGCAGTGACCACTGAAGACAATAACCAACTCAAAACTTGCTTGTGCGTGTGTGTTCTGGTCCACAGTATGTAAGTGGATCATGGGAATGGGTCGGGTGTCCTCTATCCCAGGGTGCACTCAGCTGGCTCGACTTACATTATTTAGTATGACCACTTAACACACACTCAAACATACACAGTCAACTAGTTATTCAACTGAGGACACACCAAAGACTTCTATTGCTTTTAAATAAAGCTAATTATAATTACTAATCCAAACCCAAAATACAGTTTTTTTTAATTATTAAATTTTGCAATTTAATAAAAAAAAAAAAAAATTCTTAAAAGTTATATATAGATATTAATATGAACTAATTATAACCAGCATGTAGTCTTTTGAAATAAAATAAAATAAAATAAAATAAAATAAAATAAAATAAAAATGTGCCATCATATATTGTGTTTAATACTGGTATTAAAATAACCTCAAAAGAAAATAATGCCATATTAAGCATCACCATTTCAATCAACAAACAAAAAAATATGAATTATCAACACAAAGAGCTAGAAAACTGTAGCTGTAATATGGTTTTGTCACTTAGAAAAAAAATCCCTGCAAGCAAACATCATCTTTCTCCACTGATAGCAAAAATAATATTAATATACTCCTTTAAGGGTATTAGCAATTTTATTCAGCTTTGATTTGAGTTCTGAGATAAACAAGTAGAAAAGTTTAAAATATAATACTGTACACTAAATAAATAATATAAAATATTTGTTTTTCAAGCATGTGTCAAAGCAGGTGTCTGTCAGTCATGTAAAATAAAATAAAATAAAATAAAATAAAAATAAAATAAAATAAAATAAAATAAAATAAAATAAAATAAAATAAAATAAAATAAAATAAATATCTGCTAATATCTAAAGGATGTTTTAATCTAAAGGAAGGATTTTTCTCACCATTTCTAACATTTCCATCAACCCACACACACACAAAATCAAAATTATCGACACCACGGCGGTCCTCAAGAAAACAACTTTAAATGTGTCTCACTGGTGTGTGTGATCTGTGGACGAGGGCCACACACAAAGGAAGAGGCAGAACAAGGAACTGAGAGATACTGAGTAACAGGAAAGAAGGAAACACAGAGAGAGAGAAAGAGAGCAGATCAGGCTGACTGAATGGTTTCCAGATGTGTGAATGGTAAACAACTGGTTTATCGTGCAGGCATAAAAATCTGTGGCATTCAGAATCTCCGACCAAACATCCCAGAGTCCTCCAGAACCACGACCAGAGAGCGGACACGCATGGACAGATCCACATACACGCAAACACACGCTTGCTTTGTCACCGTTTCATGTCTAATATCTGCTGTTGAGTATTTCCAGAAGCCTAGCATTAAAGAGCCGAAAACAAATGAGAAATCAAATCACCATAGCATCTGACATGCTTTGATGTCATCTGTGTGTGAACGTGAACCTTCACGTACATAGATTTGACTGATGAATGTGACACAATTACAGAGAAAGAGACATCCGTATGTGTGTGCAATATTTATTCTCTCTGTATGGGTTTTGCTCCATGTATTTAGAGGGCACATTCCCAGGCTGGGCGTTGGGATTCTCTCCTCCACTGTTTCCCACACAGAGCTCACAGGAGGCCCTTTGTTCCGGCTCCAGGCCGCAGGGGACCCAGATTCAGCACAGCAGCCCCTGAGAGACCTCCCTGCATTCTTCTGCAGGACGACTCTATCCACACCTCACCTTCAGAGGTGCTCACTGCATTGGATTCACTCTAGTCTTTCAATCTTGTCTATTTATCAATGTCTACTAGCTGCCTTTCTCTGGCTACCACTGTTTGAAACAACACAAGTAAATATTAGTGACTAATTTAAGCTGATTTCTTCATGTAAATGAGCAGTGACTACCAATAGGAGAGCAAACAGTGAAGTTCACTTACTTTTTAATAAAAAAACAGTACAGTTACTTATTAAAGTGATCTCTAGTGATGAAATCACTGTCAGCATGAATAAGACTTACAAGGATAGTTCACCCAAAAATTTAAATTTTGTCATAATTTACTCCTGATGTATAGTGCCAAGCCCATGTCTAGTAAAAAAAGACCTCTATTACTTTCACTGGAAAGACAAAAAGCGCTGAGTAATTTTCATAACATCTCTTGTGTTTCAAAGGAAGCCAGGTTTGCAAAGACATGAGGGTGAGTAAATGTGAGTAAATTTTGAATGAACTATGCAACTTTTAACAAACACCCAAAATGCCTTAACCAGGTGTGAGACAAAAAGTGATCATTTCTTCTATTCTAATATTATTTTTTACTCTAACTGACCATAAAGACATAAAGCAATGAGCTAGAAATCATTTCAGCTGTGATATTGTCACCTGCTAGCAAAATGCATCCTTCTCCATTGACAGCTGGTAAAAATGGCAAAACATCTTGTTTATATATATATATATATATATATATATATATATATATATATACACACATACACACACACACACACACACACACACACAGGTGCATCTCAATAAATTAGAATGTCGTGGAGAAGTTCATTTATTTCAGTAATTCAACTCAAATTGTGAAACTCGTGTATTAAATAAATTCAGTGCACACAGACTGAAGTAGTTTAAGTCTTTGGTTCTTTTAATTGTGATGATTTTGGCTCACATTTAACAAAAACCCACCAATTCACTATCTCAACAAATTAGAATATGATGACATGCCAATCAGCTAATCAACTCAAAACACCTGCAAAGGTTTCCTGAGCCTTCAAAATGGTCTTTCAGTTTGGTTCACTAGGATACACAATCATGGGGAAGACTGCTGATCTGACAGTTGTCCAGAAGACAATCATTGACACCCTTCACAAGGAGGGTAAGCCACAAACATTCATTGCCAAAGAAGCTGGCTGTTCACAGAGTGCTGTATCCAAGCATGTTAACAGAAAGTTGAGTGGAAGGAAAAAGTGTGGAAGAAAAAGATGCGCAACCAACCGAGAGAAGCGCAGCCTTATGAGGATTGTCAAGCAAAATTTATTCAAGAATTTGGCTGAACTTCACAAGGAATGGACTGAGGCTGGGGTCAAGGCATCAAGAGCCACCACACACAGACGTGTCAAGGAATTTGGCTACAGTTTGGCTACAGAAGAACTGGACTGTTGCCCAGTGCAAAGTCCTCTTTTCAGATGAGAGCAAGTTTTGTATTTCATTTGGAAACCAAGGTCCTAGAGTCTGAAGGAAGGGTGGAGAAGCTCATAGCCCAAGTTGCTTGAAGTCCAGTGTTAAGTTTCCACAGTCTGTGATGATTTGGGGTGCAATGTCATCTGCTGGTGTTGATCCATTGTGATTTTTGAAAACCAAAGTCGCTGTATCCGTTTACCAAGAAATTTTGGAGCACTTCATGCTTCCTTCTGCTGACCAGCTTTTTAAAGATCCTGATTTCATTTTCCAGCAGGATTTGGCACCGGCCCACACTGCCAAAAGCACCAAAAGTTGGTTAAATGACCATGGTGTTGGTGTGCTTGACTGGCCAGCAAACTCACCAGACCTGTACCCCATAGAGAATCTATGGGGTATTGTCAAGAGGAAAATGAGAAACAAGAGACCAAAAAATGCAGATGAGCTGAAGGCCACTGTCAAAGAAACCTGGGCTTCCATACCACCTCAGCAGTGCCACAAACTGATCACCTCCATGCCACGCCGAATTGAGGCAGTAATTAAAGCAAAAGCAGCCCCTACCAAGTATTGAGTACATATACAGTAAATGAACATACTTTCCAGAAGACCAACAATTCACTAAAAATGTTTTGGTGGGTTTTTGTTAAATGTGAGCCACAATCATCACAATTAAAAGAACCAAAGACTTAAACTACTTCAGTCTGTGTGCATTGAATTTATTTAATACATGAGTTTCACAATCTGAGTTGAATTACTGAAATAAATGAACTTTTCCACGACATTCTAATTTATTGAGATGCAACTGTGTGTGTGTATATATATATATATATATATATATATATATATATATATAGTGCTGTCAAACGATTAATCATGATTAATCACATCCAAAATAAAAGTTTTTGTTTACATAATATATGTGTGTGTATTTATTACGTATATATAAATACACACACATGCATGTATATATTTAAGAAAAGTATGTTATGTTTATATATTAAATATTTTTAAATATAATATAAATTATATGTACATGTAAATATTTTCAAAATATACACTATGTGTGTGTATTTATAAATACAAATACACAGTACACACACATATTATGTAAACAAAAACTTTTATTTTGGATGTGATTAATCGTTTGACAGCACTAATTACATTATGTGTGTGCGTGTATATATTAAAATAAAAAAATATATAAACAATACAAAGCATAGCATATTATTAAAGTAAATATTATATATATTGTAAAGTAAATGTTTTACCAGTACTGTTTCGCTTTGGAGGGATTTTAAAAAAGTCATGGTCTTAAAAGCATGAAATGGTTTATCTTCGACAATAGTGTCCAGAACTCAGAACTGCTGATATACAGAGATGGAAGACTTCAGATCATGCAGTTTAGGGGAGTTATTTTTCTTGAATCTTATTCGGTTTGGACTTGAGTTCTAAGACCAGCAGGGATCAAATCTCAGATCAAGGGATCAATCTAAATCTAAACTCAATCTAAACTGGAATGTGAGATTATCAATCACTCCATTCACCAGTCTAGTTTGGTGTCCAGAGTGGAGAGGGATGTTCTGCTGTGTAGAAATCATTAAGTAGCAGTCATGCGACATGTGTTTTATACAAAACGACTATAGCACACTTTACTCAAGTGGAACTGTCCCAAAGCACACCGCATTGATGGCTTATGGATTGTCCCTTGTGTGATCTGAACCTACAGCCTTAGCCACTACATCACACCAGCCAACTGATCAACATATGAATGTTTATGAATGTTTAGCAGGATACAAAGTGAGACTCTTGAAGACAGCAGAAGGAGTTGCTTGGAGTAACACCAACCCAAATGTGAAAGAGCATCCAACACAGAGACCTTGGATGATTTAAAGTGAACTTCTGAAAAGCTAAAACTACTATAAAAGTGGTTTTACATGTTTTCTAGCTGGTCTAAGTAAGTCTAGACATTCACATTAATTCCAAATAGGCACAAAATGTTACAAATATCTTGTATTGTTTCTCTTCTGCATCTCGCTGGCAGACAGACTGTTCTGGTGGAAACCCAGATTGTTAGGCCAAATTTCAAAGATTGATTAATTGAGTAAAAAGAAAAAAGTCAGACAGAAACACGGATGAAGAAAAGACAACTCTTTTTTTTGGACTGCAGTAGAGAGTGTTTTTACTGGAGATCACAGTCCTTACATGCTGCTCTAAGTCAACAACAAATCTAAATCAACCCTGTTTGCTTGACTACAAATGCTTGGTCTTATGGGAATGATTCACCAGTGCACAATTTTACAGGCTGTAATTTTACATCAAAATGTAATAATTTGCTACAACCTAGAAATAACTTTTTTTTAAATCATCATAATCCCATGTTATTTTTAACACTTCCCTTCCACAATCCATTTTTTCCGTCACATTACGGAAAGCACAAGCTTAAAGTACAGCGTGTTCTATAAAGATGGTACTTTTGACCAACGTCAATAGCACAGTACAAAAATCATTCAGTACCATAGTATACCATAGTATTACCATCTAACACTATGGTATCGCCAGTACTTTTAATAAAGGCATTAAGATGGAGAAAAGCCATATGCTGATTATGTCTATCTGTCTCTCTTTTGCACTGCATTGTTGATGACCAGAATCTGGTTGGTTGCTATAGAGATTGATGGGAGGTAGGGCAACCACATTTGGGTATGAGCGGACGGAATGAGTGCGAGTGAGGGAGAGAAAGAGAGAATATTGTCATAATTGCATGTTCTGCTGATGGTGCTTAAGAAGTGAAGCCAGCAGGCAAATGAAATACAGATTGTCGTTTGCCGCGTGACCTCTCTGAAAACAAGAGAGTGATGAATGTGAGAGAAAGAGATTTTCGTTGGGCCACAAACACCACAAAACAGCCTTGGTGCAATACAACTACCCGAAATCACTCTGAGACAAAAACTTGAAGAATTTGGCGAGAGAGAGAGAGAGAGAGAGAGCAAGAGAGAGAAAAAAAAGAAATTAAAACTTGGCAACATCAACGTTTCCTGGCTGTTAATGCAACAGCAATCCTCTGTGTTACCTTACATCGGTTAAGTCGTTTGTCACTGGTCGTTAGGTTGAGTTATCTTTTGAGGCATGAAATTGGAGCCAGACATCCATTCTCAAAGTAAACACTTCTCTCTGAGGGGCAACAGATTTGTTAGAAATCTATTAGGAGTCAGTCGGTGTGGCCCAAAGGTAATTTCTCGTTAATGGAGGAGCTCTGTGGGTGCGTTTGGCTTTTCTGTCTGTACTTTCTTGAGTGATTATTTGCAATGATGTGTTTCTTTGTTCTTGAGAGCGCACATACACATACCAGACCCAAGCCAGATGGCAGCTGGCAAACCTCTGACTGTATAACTTCAGGTTTGCATTGCTGATAAAAAACACACTTAAACCTAAGCTGGTCTACCAGCTTGGTCAAGCTGAAAAGTGTCCAAAATCCTTCTGAAGTGCTTCTGAAGTGGCATTTAGGAGTCTTTACACAGACTGTTCAGTTTAATGCTTTTCAGGGGTGGCATAAATGCATTTACACTTAAATTACAACTGTATACTTCAATACTAGGGGCTGAGGGGGTCAGGGCAGACATAATTTAGTCTGGCTTTTATGTGGCATCGAGTCTTTACACTGAATATTGAAATTGGCTGTGAAAAGACACTTTAAAACCAGCCAGCAGCCCATCATGACCAGGCTAAGGGAAGACCTACAAACAAACTTAGGCTTGTTTAAGTGATTTTTTTTTAAGCATTTTAAAAATAACACAATGTGCTGTGCACTTGCACATACAAAGTCCATCTTACACTTTGTCCTAACCTCAAAATGAGTTTCTAGTGAAAAGTAATTGATCTGTACACACTGAATGGCTCACCTTTTGACTACGTCATCTCCACTCCAACACGTGAGCTCATCGACGCCCATCTCTCCCTCACACAATGTCTCCGAAAGTATGGAGAAGAAAGACTTATACCGGGAGATATACCCCGTAAACTCCCTACAACACAAATCAATAAATAAACAACACATACAGATAATAAGTAACATTGTGACAGACATAAAGGTTTTTAAATGTTTTGAAAGATAAAACCCAGAGACCCCATTGTTTTAGGAATATATTTTGAGGCGATTTTTAGGCATTTAATTATATGATATTACATTAAGTATATGAAAAATAAAATAAAATATATATTAATTAAATGAGTGTGTGTATATTGCCCCACTGTCAGATGGATCTGGTGGAGAGATGGAGATGAACAATTGTCTGTCCAAACAAGTATATTTCAGGGACGACCTTTAGAGACAACAGCATGGAGGTGGGTAGTTACGGGTCACATGCTTAGTAAGGAACTAACCAGGCAACCTGAATTTACAATTACTAAAACTGTTTTCACACTTTGGTTTGTTTGCTTGTTCTGAACCCAAGTTTGATTCGATCGCTCTCCCATCAGACTACATTTCTAAAAATCATTCAGTTTTCAGTTTCTAAATAACATTGAGAGTCAATATCGAACAAATTATGTGTTAACATTAGTGGTTCACATGCAAACATTAGGCCAGACTGCATTCATACCAAATGTTAATCAAACGGGAAACCACATGAACCATAGTCAGAGTTGGGTACAACTTTTCAGCTTCCACAGCAACCAAACAAACCAAACTGTAATGATAAAAGAACCCGATCTGCACTAAAAACACTAGTGTGAAAACACCCTAACTGGTAGTAAGTGGGTAAAAAGAGGCGGAGCTAACCTATGGAAAGCACACACACAGATTCAAATTTTTAAGAAAGATATTTAGAAATAAATTCAATTTTTTTAGTAAATATATTCATGCTTACCGTGCAACCTTTTTCAGAGTTCTACCTCTATCGCTCTTGGAGGATTTCAGAGGGAGTGAACTGATAATGGTCAAACCCCCCAGTACAAGACAATGGAACAGTCCAGAGGAGGACGAGGCAAGCAGTTTGGAGGGGAGGACAGAGAGATGGAAGAAACCAAAGGGCAACAAAACAGGGGAGGGGATGATGGTGAGAGAGGGAGAGAAAAATCATGACCATGGAGAAATAAAAACCATTCATGCACATGCAAACCAGACCTGAAAGATGGGTTACATCACACTAGCAATGAAACTCAACCAGGCGGATTCAGAGTCTCCAAAGACATTTAAAAATAAATGTCAAGGGTTAAAACTTAATCAGACCAAGCTCTGAGATCTAGGGGTGTGCCCGACTAAGGATTTTCATAGTCGAATAGGAATTTTCGAATCATGCAGATAGTCGACTGAAAGTCGAATCATATGTTTGGGGGCAGGGTCAAAATACATTACCAAGAGTCAAGTCAGACATTCGACAGTCATAAATACACAGAGAAAATGCGTAACGGACGCCTCGCAGATACAAACGGGGTAAATAATATTTTAGGTTTTGATTAAAAGATAGTTAACATTAAACGTCAGCGAAACCGTTAAGAATTCATGAGTGCTCTCATTATAACGTTATGTATATGATCGTAGTTATAACGTTCTGCATTTCTGTTTTGAGCTGCGCGTGCTGAAGATGACCAGTAGAATGAAGCATATGATACCACGTTCTTAATCAATGGGATTTAACTCATTTATCTCACATAGAATACGCTTCGTTATTTATATAACATAACGTTAATATTACAACTCATATGCTATTTTTAATCTATAGGGGAAGTAGGATTTATTCAAGCACATTAAAATATTTATTTAGAGCTTCTTTCTTTTAAGATTCTTATTTACACCATTATCATAATAGGCTGTATATTAACTTATTGGGAGAAAACCGGTAGTTCGATGTGAAATCAGACACTGAGCACCCCCATATAGCCAAAATGGCATGATCTTAACACCCCGCGAATATTCGACTGTGAGATTGGGAGTCCAATCAGGCTCCTCGAATCAAAGCATCGAATCGTCGACTATTCGGGGACACCCCTACTGAGATCACAACAAAAAGTATTTGAAAATTAGACAAAAATAGATATAGTTAACATTTTGAAGGAATTAATGATGTAATTGAATCATTCTGTGTTTCAAGTTGTTTTAATTCTTCAAAAAACATTACTAATGTCTTTAGTTAAAATTCATCCATAAAATTATGTACTATGAATTTTTACTTCCAGAACCCTGCTGTTGAGCTCCATTATTCATGTCGATGGCGGTTTAACATGGACGTAACAGACAAGCAGTCCATTATAATTTATTCTGTTTAACTAAGTATAACATTGTGTTCTGACCTCTGATCTTAACAATGGTGGAGTGCTCTAGCTATTCTTTGAAAATAATTGTACATTTTTAATTTATAAATTTCCTGGCCTGCCAGCCAGAGCATTTCCAAGGCTCTTAGTGCAGAGAGATGATGTCATCTGTACAGTGATGAGTGTTTGCTGTCCTCTGCTCCACAGACTCCTGCGCACCGGAAAAAAAAACTCTAATCCATTTATCTCTCTCTGTTCCTGCAGTCTCAGTGCCAGTTACAGCACTGTCCTTGCCAGCCTACCACTTAGTGATGGCTATCTGCAGCGTGTGTGAGGACCTTCAAGATATAGGTCTGAAGACACTTAGTTAAATGTCTGATAGCATATTTTTAAATCAGTGACCTTTGAGACACTTGCCAAATGGGAAATGTGTCTGTTTGACCAAAGTGTGTATACATGCATATATATTTACACACACTTCATGACGTGTTTCTTATTTCAGACAGCAAGGAATCATAGCCCTAGCAAAGGAGTTTTTATATATGTGTATAAATATATATGTGTGTGTGTGTGTGTGTGTGTGTGTGTGTGTGTGTGTTTGTATATATATTATATATATACATACTTTTTTTTTAAATACAATTATATAAAATTTAATTATAAAATAATTAATTAAAATTAAAAATATTTAAAATAGTTTTAGATGAACTATATCCTATCAGCTACCAGTAAATGTATAATATTGGTTGTCATATCAATTATTGGTATTGCCCTATAAATTTAAATATTGGTGCATTGCTAATTTTTAATGTACAGGCAGATCTTCAGGTTACAAAAAAAAAAAAAATTCCACGATACTTTACCTCAAGACTTTTAAGTATCAAAGAGCTGTAAAAAAATTATTATTATTTTTTTTCTTCAATAAATGAGTCTTTGGATCCAGCCTAACCTGTGAAGGTGCACCAACATGCCGATCTTATCGGCTCCTGGAACGTCCTGTGAGCTGTTGGCAGGTGGAGGGGCACCTGAAGTCGGAGGAAATGTCCTGACTATGGTTGAAGACGCATTTGAAGAGTGACCACATACCTTATCCACCTGAAAGACAGAGAGACAGAAATGAGAGAGGGTTACGTTATGTTCTTTCAGGAAGATAGAACGGATTATGTAAGTGTGTGTGTCTCTGTGATAAATGAAACTCTAATGGGAAAGCATAGACAGTAACAGATCACATTAAAGCCATGAATGAATGAATTGATTAAGACCTCAGAAAGACAGACAGAGACAGTGTGTGTGTGGTGTGTTTAAGCGTGTGTGTCTGGCTCTAGTTATGCCTACATTTTGGGGATCAAATATCCTCAAGCATAGTAAAACCTGAAATCAGTTACACTGTGAGAAGCAGCCAACGGTCTCCACAAGGAAAACAGCTTAGTAAACAAATGAAATAATGTCTTAATAAAAGTCTAAAAATGCAGAAAGGATTCTGTGAGGGCTGTGTGTAGGGTCATTAGCTCAGTCTAATAACAACAAAAGGCAAACGGAAAATCCCTACCATGATGGAAAAACGTGTGTCTGTGTATAAACCAGCTTATCTCACAAGAAACTACTGCTGTAACACAGGATCTCAGTTTGCATTTGCTTTTATATCTACACCTCCTTCACCTCTGTCTCTTCCTTGTTCTCACACACACATTTAATCAATGCCGTTTCATCCCACTAAAAGCTCCGGCAGACGTCACCAGTCCATTAGTCAAAGCAGACCCGACTACAGCGATCCAAATGATTACCCTCAGTTTCTGCCCTCTCCTATCAGTCACCTTTAATAATGACAATTTTATTTGGCATTAATAAATCTTTATCTCTTGCATCATTTGTCATTGCTCTGGGAGCTCGGACGTAAGGGTGGAGGACAGGAAAAAGACAGTCTTCGCTCCGTCACTCGCTTTAAAACCTGAATGAATTACAAGGTGCAGGATAAATACACTGAAATAAATGGTGTAAGATTGGAAAGAAAGATACAAAACTGTCACTGGGGCGGTATTCTTTTCAAAAGGTGCTTATATGTACACTTTAGATACTAATATGTACCTTTAGGGTAGTGATATGTACCATTTAGGGCCTTTTAGCTTTTGTACCTTACTGAATCGTCAGACAGCTTTGTACCTTTTTTCTGAGAGTAAAAGCAATTTTCACTCAGAAATTGCTGAGTTTAATTTCACAAATAATTACAAAGAAATGGCAAGAAAGATAATATAACATGAGAATTTAAAAGTGACATTTTGAAGTCGAAAGACTTACATTTTATGCATATTTTTTATGATGATATGAAGAACGTTTGTGTCATGCAGACCAATGTTTGTGTTAACATTAGTGGTCCAAATTTCTTAAAAAGTCCTCAAAAACAAAACTGCTAAAATGACTTGACTTAAAAAAAATGCAAAACTTGGTCGGAACAGATGGCCTTCACTAGTAGAAAAGTCCATGGATTAAATGTCCCAAATAATTAAATCTAAGTCTTAAGTAAAATCTAAAAATATCTGTGAGTAAGTGAGAGAGCCTTTATCACTGAATGCAAATAAATCACTAGACTACCACAAAAATGGCTTCAGGGTTTGATTCAGACCCAACAATGAAACTTAACTGCATCTGCTCCACAAACTTTACTGTTTAGCTTCATTCTATTGAATAAAAACTAAAAATATCATTTTTAGTGTCTTTAAATCAATCTGTTCACTACAAGTTAGTACAATTATATGAGTTTTATTCCAAGATCCACAAATAGCACCTCTCTCAAAACACACACAGGCAGAGTCCGTAAGAATCAGATGTCTTTCTGGACACGATACTAGGCTAAAGGAAAAAAAAAAAAAAAAAAACATTTAAAGCATTTATTAAACTACAGTATATTTAAGATACCTGATATCAGTACATTTAATATACTTAAGAGCTTGTGCAAACATTATTAAACACTGACGTTTTAAATATCAGCTTTAATGAATAATAATAAACTGAATCGGTGTCTTTCTTTCAATTTTAGAAGCCTTTGAGCCTAAAGAGAATAAGGCATTATGGGTATCGGCCAAAAATGTGGGAATGATGGGAAAATATTTGTGTTTTGATTTTGTTGTATTCTGTGTAGTTTATTGATTTACCCTCTGTTGTAAATATTTTTCATCCTTTTTGACGAACAGCATGGGAACCATCGTTTCCCTGCAAATAAACCCAGCAGTGGATTTTGGACAGAGTATCTCAAATACACAACGATCCTTGAACCATCATGTATTTTTTCCTGTTCAACGGATAATTTCTTCATCCTAGTTAGTTTTATGTAATTGAGGTTAGAAATCAGCTGCAGTTCTGCATATTAAAAAAAAACAAATCACATTCAAGTGTAAAGAAACTCTTTTAATCTGAGATTCAGGCAGTTACATGAGCTTCTTTATGCATGGATGGAATTTCTGTCCGGAAGTTTCCCAGTGTCCACTATCAAATTATTTTCCATTCGGAAAGTCTGGAAACTTCTTCCTGTAAGGCTTGGCTAATTTTATAAGTTAATAAAAATTCAATAAATCCGCAAAGTCTTCTCTCTAAAACATGACAGACGTTCTGATGTAAAAACTAATGTCTGCGGCCCAGAATGAACCCAATGGCCTTCTCCAGATC
The DNA here is from genome assembly GCA_039654775.1 of Spinibarbus caldwelli. Taxonomy (NCBI): domain Eukaryota; kingdom Metazoa; phylum Chordata; class Actinopteri; order Cypriniformes; family Cyprinidae; genus Spinibarbus; species Spinibarbus caldwelli. The sequence goes on along the minus strand of CM077235.1, from coordinate 30,080,258 downwards.
TCCTCCTCCTGTAAACGGAGTCCAGAATGTTTTGGTTTGTTCATTTTATCAACACTCAGAGGTGGTCAAAAACACATTTGTAGTGTAAACACTGATCTTTTCTGAAAAACTTTTTTTTTTTTTTTTAGCAAAGTGCATGACTGACAGGTGAATTCTATTTTTTTATTGTATTTTATTAGATTTTTTTCATTTTAAGGAATTATTTTGAGGAATATATATATATATATATGTATATATATATATATATATATATATACACACACACACACACACATACATACATACATACATACATACATACATACATACATACATACATACAGGTGCATCTCAATAAATTAGAAAGTCGTGGAAAAGTTCATTTATTTCAGTAATTCAACTCAAATTGTGAAACTCGTGTATTAAATAAATTCAGTGCACACAGACTGAAGTAGTTTAAGTCTTTGGTTCTTTTAATTGTGATGATTTTGGCTCACATTTAACAACTTTTAACTTTAACTTTTTATAGATTCTTAGACACGTGAAATCACGGAAGGAAGCCTATATATAGATATGCATTAACTTATCTCTTATCGCTTGAACACTGCTATATTATGTACATTGTGACGAATAATGTAAATGGCGTTAAAATCTGCGTAATTCGAAAAGGCCAGTAGTAGTTTGCATTCCTGAAAATTAATATCTGTCGTTTAACATTTTATTTATTTATTTTTATTGTAAACGGTTGGCAAATATTGCTGAATCGTCTCGTCATGTTTAGATGCTTACATCTTAGCTCAGCTCGCATTCAAGTCGCACGCAGTTCAGCATCTATGAACAGTAAATCCAGCCTTCTACACTTTGACTGGCTATTTCAAACATTTTGACATTGACGAGCGCTTTTGAGCCGCTGCACTGAGCCGGAGCACGCGGCCCATTCGTCTGGGCCGATGGAAAGATATACGTACATTTACTACAATTAATTTATATATATATATATATATATATACATACATATATATACACACACACATACATACACACACACACATTTACACAAAGGGCCGGCCCACATTGTACAGCGGCCCACCGGGAAAACATTGGTGCTCCAGATGGCCACTCCGCCACTGGTCACAGATCAGGGTGTCGCTGAGGTCAGTTCTGCCTCTCTCTCACATACATGTTTAATGCCTATTTTCACATGCTTTTGATTCTTTAAAAGATCTGTGTTTTCATTTAAGACCCTGGCTTTCATTGTAATGCGGCGTTATAAGACACTGAGGGCCATTATTCTAGATGAATACTTGTTAAATATTGTTTTATCCCAAGGAGCAGAACAAATCGTTCAGAAAATATCTCCATTATTAATGTATTGTTATGGATACTAAGGAACAAGTTTGCTTTTTTGGCTATAGCTGCATTATAAGCCTTACAGTGGTGAACTGAGACAAACTGCTGATGAACTAATATGCTTGTCTTCAACCAGTTCTTGTTGGATACCACCTCAGCAGTGCCACAAACTGATCACCTCCATGCCACGCCGAATTGAGGCAGTAATTAAAGCAAAAGGAGTCCCTACCCAGTATTGAGTACATATACAGTAAATGAACATACTTTCCAGAAGGCCAACAATTCACTAAAAATGTTTTTTTATTGGTCTTATGAAGTATTCTAATTTGTTGAGATAGTGAATTGGTGGGTTTTTGTTAAATGTGAGCCAAAATCATCACAATTAAAAGAACCAAAGACTTAAACTACTTCAGTCTGTGTGCACTGAATTTATTTAATACACGAGTTTCACAATTTGAGTTGAATTACTGAAATAAATGAACTTTACCACAACATTCTAATTTATTGAGATGCACCTGTATTTGCCATATACACCAGGAAAGACTAATTATAATGTAAAGAATGCCAGTCATTTTTGGTGTGGTGTGGTGTGTTGCGGACCGGGTTTGGTGGGCCACTCTGTGCCAAAAAGTCCAGGGCCACTTTTTGGCCCCAGTCCGCCCCTGTCTGTGACACTAAACACAATGGGTCATTCCACTGGTCAACTGTTACTCAATTACCTACTGTTGAAAGCAGAGGTTTGCTCTTGTCTGGTGAGTATGCGTGCACCTGTCCGTCCTTCTAATATCTGTGAAATGCCAGTGTGTGAAACATTCCGGGTGTGATTAGACGGGGTCTGAACGGTGCTTTATCCCACGTGGATGGAGTCTCAGAAGGCGGCACATGCGGGAGCTGTGAGCGCCTGGCCTTGAGTAACAGACTGACTGTGTATTTGTGGTTGGTAGCGGGTGTTTGGCTGCAGTTTTACTACAGTGTGCTATGAGGAAGGCTAATTTAAGGCATGTGAACTTTATATGTGCCAATCGCTCAATCTATATCTTTTTCAGAGGACTGTCTGTTTTAAAGACAGACTTTTCCTTCAATCGTCATGTTTATGTAAGTCTCTCTCTTGGGGAGTATTGAGTTACATGGTGTGGTGATGGTGTGTGATGAAGTTTGTTGATGTAAGAATCTGCTCCAGAGGCAGCGCAACTTTCTCAGTGCTTTCTTGCCCAAAACTCAGATAGACAAAGAAAGAAAGAAAGAAAGAAAGAGACAGACAGATAGATAGATAACAACAGACAGATAGACAGATAGACAGATAGATAACGACAGACAGACAGACAGACAGACAGATAGATAACGACAGACAGACAGACAGACAGACAGATAGATAACGACAGACAGACAGACAGACAGATAGATAACGACAGACAGACAGACAGACAGACAGACAGACAGACAGACAGACAGATAGATAGATAGATAGATAGATAGATAGATAGATAGATAGATAGATAGATAGATAGATAGATAGATAGATAGATAGCGACAGACAGACAGACAGATAGACAGACAGACAGACAGACAGACAGATGGATAGATAGACAGACAGACAGACGGATGGCTAGACAGAAAGACAGACAGACAGATGGATAGAGACAGACAGACAGACAGACAGACAGATAGATAGATAGATAGATAGATAGATAGATAGATAGATAGATAGATAGATAGATAGATAGATAGACAGATAGACAGACAGACAGATAGACAGACAGATAGATAGATAGATAGATAGATAGATACATATATAGATAGATAGATAGATAGATAGATAGATAGATAGATAGATAGATAGATAGATAGATAGATAGATAGATAGATAGATAGATAGATAGACAGATGGATGGATAGACAGACAGACAGACAGACAGATGGATAGACAGACAGATAGATGGATGGATAGAGAACGACAGACAGACAGACAGATGGATAGAGAACGACAGACAGACAGACAGACAGACAGATAGACAGACATTCAAACTCTGATCTAAATCAGGTGGGAATGTGCAGACTGTCAAAGCCAATGACAGAGGAGGACTGATGTTTCTGCTGCAAAAGAAAATATATCTAACTGCTGCTTCACATTTTAAAAGAGGAAATGCCAAAATGATTTTTTAAATGCCAGCGCTGTTTGAATAACATCACAGAGCCTCTCAGTGGTGTTGAATTAAACAGTGTTCAGAATGAGGCCGTGGCTGTGCCAGCATGGGAGGAGAAGCCAGCTTCACTGTTCAGTTAGCGGGTTGTTTTTCATGTAGGTCTGGCTTGAGTGTGTGCTTCAACTGTGATTCTCTGGCTGCTTTGCTTGGCTTCATTGTTGCCACGCTGATACTCACACATACACAAAATCAGCTGATTAATGATCTGTGTGTGTGTGTGATCTATTTGTGAACTTTGCATCTCCACATGCATTCTACTCTCGTAACAGTTTCAGACCCATGGCGCTACTGACTTGATTACGTATGCCGTACATCAACGGCACAATTCTGAGAATCTCCTGTGCTAAAAATTGCCAAATTACTTTCTCCATCCAAGTCTAAAGAACAAAGATAACTATAAAGACATTCATAGGTTGATTCCTTTCCTAATTTCCAAAAATTTTAAAAAATTTTATCACCACTTTTTTCCACTTTTTTATTTTAAGAAAAAAAGACAGAGAGACAGACAGATTTTTTATCTTTTTTTATAATTGTTTTTGTCATTATTTGTTATTAAAATAAAACTGTTTTTTGAATATTTATATAATTTTTATATTATTAAATAAACAAACATATTACTTCATCAACAACACCCAAAAAGGTTCTTTTGCAATCCATGCTTTCTAAAAAAATAAATAAATAAATAAAAAAGGTCATGATTCATCTGGATTTTATTTTATATTATTTTCAGTTACCAGCCCACATGATTAACTACTAACCCACAACACCCTCAGGAAAAAGAGAGCAACAGCGAGATTGTGGCACATCCAACGTTTTATGTTTTGCATTTGAAGAATGCTGGAAGTGCCAACTGGATGTTGTAAATGGAACTTACAACCACCAAACGAACAAACAACAACGAACAAACAACAAACACATTGTCGCAATGGACTTTTCTAAACTGTGCATTGCTATATACTGTATGTTTCCTAAATGCTATCTGTCTCCTCAGTCTGTCTCAGCCAAGTTTGTGGTCTGGACACATACTCCACCTCAGAAAGCTTCCCAGATATAAATCATCCTCTCTTTCATAGTTCTCTTAAAAAACGTCTCTTTACTAACAGACGGGTGCTGAGGATCTGACCCCAGACTGACTGACTCAGTGGCTGTTACGCTCACTTTCTTCCCCTCATCTCGTCCCTCTCCTCTGTCCTCTCAAATCTCCTGTTCTCTCCTCCATATTTCACTCTAAACTGTAAATATTCTGTTTACGAGCATATTTCCAGTTTCTCGGCAGTTTGTCATAATCATTCACACATGATTTGCAATCTGGTTTCCCAGCAAATGGATGTCGCCAGCCTCTAATGTAACAGCCTCCCCAAAACATCAATGTAAACAACATTTTGAAAGATGATGCACTGGGAAACCAAATCAGACAGAACTCTGTTTAGGAACCAAAAATGTGCATGAGCAGAAAAAAGCAAGAATGAGGAAATTCTTCCAAGTCATCTAAAGGTCAGGCTTCTGTTTACATCTCCATTCAGTTTCTTTAGAATCTGGGTCACTATCGATGTCCCTGATGTACTGGACTGTTATGATACAGTACTGGTTAAATTTGAATCCGCCCACAATAGTGTTGGCGGGAGTAAACAAACTTAACTATAAGTATATATTCGGATAACAGGCTATAATTTTCTAGGAGTGACAGGAAAAAAAAAAAAATAAAAAAAATAAAATAAAAATAAAAAAAATTAAATTAAAAGGCAAAATAAAAATATATAAAATTAAATTAATGAAATTAAAGTATGAAGTAAAAAATATATTAAATAAAAACAAAGAACAAAATAAACGAAAATAGAAAATAAAATAAAATATAAAAATTACAAATAAACCCAAATAAAAATCACTAAATAAATAAATAAAACAAAATAAAAATATATAAACTAAAATAAATTAAATTAAAGTATGAAGTAAAAAATACGTAAAATAAGCTTAAAGAAAACAAAACAAAAAACAAAACACTGCTGCTTACCCATGCAAAATAGTAGATTTTCTAGTAACAAGTGAAAAATAAAATAACATAAAATAATACACTGCTGTTTATCCATGCTTTAAATTCAATGATACATTTATTTTAATTATATTACTTTTACTTAAATTTCTGTTCAAATCTGACTGTCACCCTAATTGAGATCTTCACTGATTTTGTGACAGATAAATATTCTCTGATGTGTGAAATAAATTAAATGTTGTGATTACAGATATACGAAATTGTTTATTATAAATAAATAAAAAGCATTTATATACACACTTAAGTGATTTTTATTTATCAGGAATCAAATTAAAATAGCTGTGTTTATGTCTGATATACTGATATTAAGTGTTAGTTTGTCTCTGTCTCTCGTGCATGGCTGTTGAAGTTCACAGCGCTTGTCTCGTGCCACATATTAACGATTACATGAATATAAAACACCATGTGAGCCATCTGGATGTCAGCGAAAAGCTGCATAAGTCAGGATCAACGCTGATCCGATTCCTCATTCCTCCCGAATCCCAGAACCACCACCTTTTCCCGACCTGTTCCGCTATTACAATATTAAACTCTGTGGGCCCAAATGCAAACATTACGATGAATGTTCATATTCATAGATTCTTCAAATATCTCCTCCCATATTTATAATCCATTTCTAGACAGATTCTCATTTCCTCTTAATTATTCATATCAAATGGACCCTAAGTCCATGAAATCCTAGTGCATCAGTGCACATAATAATTTCCAGTATCCATAAATTTGTGTTCGCACAAATGATTATATAGTACCAAGGGATAAATACAGCATACTAAGCAAAAGAAAAGACCAAAAATGAACAAGAAAAGAGAAAAATAAAGTGGGGTGGGGGCTTTCTCTTTCACTACAGTCATTCTCTCCATCAGATTGGGAAATAAATTGCTCCACTGAGGGTTACAAACTTGGTGAGGTAATTGATTCCTCACTTTTTACTCACTGGAAAGATTGATTGGTGAAGGGATAGCGTGATATGGCACTTTCCAGAAATAGGGTACAAAAAAGGGACTGAAACACTTAGTCTGTATTTTTCTTTTTCAAGTCTTATTTTCTATGGATTTTGTGTTTTTTTTTTTTTTTTTTTTAAATCCTTCCAATCTAAACAGTAGTGTACAAAATTAAAACTGTGTACAAAATTTCTCCAAAGTTTAAAAATGTCTAAAACACTCCCAAATAAATAGATAAATAAATAAAATAAAATAAAATAAAATAAAAATGAACCTAGCATGAAATTATCTATTTTAAGAAGTCTTTTTTCTATTGATTCTATGAGGTTTGCATTTTTTAATCCCATTAATACAATTTCACTAAAGTTTAACAATGTCTAAAACACTGCTAGCAATAAAATTAAATTAAATTTAACATATCATGAAATGTATTTAGTTATTTTATGGGCTCTTATTTCCTATTGATTTTATGAGGTTTGCATTTTTAATTTCATTACTAAAATTTCTCTGAAGTTCAAAAATGTCTAAAACAAAATAAAATAAAATTTAACCTAGCATGAAATGTATTTAGCTATTTTATGAGCTCTTATTTTCTACTGATTTTATGAGGTTTGCATTTTTTTAATTCCATTACTAAAATTTCTCTGAAGATCAACAATGTCTAAAACACTGCTTGAAATAAAATAAAATAAAACAATAAAATAAAATTTAACATAGCATGAAATGTATTTAGTTAATTTACGAGCTCCTTTTTTCTATTGATTTTATGAAGTTTGCATTTTTAAAATTCCATTACTAAAATTTCTCTGAAGTTCAACAAGTCTAAAACACTGCTAGCAATAAAATAAAATAAAATAAAAACCTAGCATGAAATGTATTTAATTTATTTATTTTTTCTTAGATAATACTTCATATAAATATCTCTAATAGCTTTTTTGTGCCTCTAATGCAAGATGATAACAAATTACACAATATTTGTGAAAAGAGCCAGATAATAAAAAATTGAAGAGAAATAATAAAAAAATTAAAAAAAAAGGGTAAATGAAAGCTAGAGGAAGGTGAGTAAGAGACGCAGGCTCTTTTACTGACCCCTCTTCTCCTGGCCGTCTGTGTTCTGGGCTTTGGAAATCTTTTCTAATCCCAGGGGCCTTGTTTCAATTATCTAAAAGCACAAGCTACTATTAAAATTCTTGTGTAAGACTCTAATTAGAGCCCTCAGTTAAACCTCGGAGGAAATAAGGTAGAGCAGCACATTAACTGCTTGGGACGGCGGATAATGAATTTTTGTCTGACGTGCGCTCACAGTTGTCAGCAGCCACTTTGAGGCACAGCAATTACGGGTCACCGAAAGACTGTCTGTTTCCATGCAAGCAACACTGAGACATCACTGAGACAACACTTCAAATGAACTCTGACCTCACGTCTACAGTTCTGTTCCATCTCCAGTTGGGAAATAACATTGTGGTGTAAATCATACAGTCTAGCAGTAGAATTATTAATGGACCTTAAACCTGTTGAAATACACAATAATCATTAAGAAAACACTGCAAATATGGATGGAATCACTGGAAGAAGGGAGAGAAAGAATAGAAAGAAGAGTTTAAAATACAAAAAGAGAAAGGAAGGGTCTTAAATATATATACACAGATATATATATATATATATATATATATATATATATATATATATATATATATATATATATAGATAGATATATATATATATATATATATATATATATATATATATATATATATATATATATATATAGATATATAGATATATATATATAGATATATATATATATATATATATATATATAGATATATATATATATAGATATATATAGATATATAGATATATATATATAGATATATATATATATATATATATATATAGATATATATATATATATATATATATATATATATATATATATATATATATATATATATATATATATATATATATATATATAGATATATATATATATATATATATATATATATATATATATATATATATATATATATATTAGTAGTCAACATTTGAAGTGGATCAAAACCTTTCATCAAAGTTGTCCTAAAACCAAAACAATACTCGTTCTTGTCTTAAGACAACTATGATGAACTTTTCTGATCCACTTCAAATGTTGACTACTGTATATATATTCACAAGGAATGGACTGAGGCTGGGGTCAAGGCATCAAGAGCCACCACACACAGACGTGTCAAGGAATTTGGCTACAGCTGTCGTATTCTTCTTGTTAAGCCACTCCTGAACCACAGACAACATCAGAGGCGTCTTACCTGGGCTAAACTGAAGAACTGGACTGTTGCCCAGTGGTCCAAAGTCCTCTTTTCAGATGAGAGCAAGTTTTGTATTTCATTTGGAAACCAAGGTCCTAGAGTCTGGAGGAAGGGTGGAGAAGCTCATAGCCCAAGTTGCTTGAAGTCCAGTGTTAAGTTTCCACAGTCTGTGATGATTTGAGGTGCAATGTCATCTGCTGGTGTTGGTCCATTGTGTTTTTTGAAAACCAAAGTCACTGCACCCGTTTACCAAGAAATTTTGGAGCACTTCATGCTTCCTTCTGCTGACCAGCTTTTTAAAGATGCTGATTTCATTTTCAGGCAGGATTTGGCACCTGCCCACACTGCCAAAAGCACCAAAAGTTGGTTAAATGACCATGGTGTTGGTGTGCTTGACTGGCCAGCAAACTCACCAGACCTGAACTCCATAGAGAATCTATGGGGTATTGTCAAGAGGAAAATGAGAAACAAGAGACAAAAAAATGCAGATGAGCTGAAGGCCACTGTCAAAGAAACCTGGGCTTCCATACCACCTCAGCAGTGCCACAAACTGATCACCTCCATGCCACGCCGAATTGAGGCAGTAATTAAAGCAAAAGGAGCCCCTACCAAGTATTGAGTACATATACAGTAAATGAACACACTTTCCAGAAGACCAACAATTCACTAAAAATGTTTTTTTTTTTATTGGTCTTATGAAGTATTCTAATTTGTTGAGATAGTGAATTGGTGGGTTTTTGTTAAATGTGAGCCAAAATCATCACAATTAAAAGAACCAAAGACTTAAACTACTTCAGTCTGTGTGCATTGAATTTATTTAATACACGAGTTTCACAATTTGAGTTGAATTATTGAAATAAATTAACTTTTCCACGACATTCTAATTTATTGAGATGCACCTTTATTATATATACATATATATATATATATATATATAGTGCATAGCATAAATGAGTACACCCCCTCTGAATAAATATAAAAGATGTATTTTCTTAATGATCACTAATATAATTCATGGAAAGATGGCAAAATTTAAATGTATTAAACATATACTTAATAAAAACAATAAAATATATGCCAATATTTTCTGTAAGATAAGTAAATTAGCCAATTTTGTTTAAATGAAGGATTGCAGAAATGAGTACACCCTAGATTTAATTCAGCAAATGTATAATATTCTAGTATTTAGTATGTCCTCCAGAACTTTAAGTATACTGCTCTGACCCTTCTTGGCACTGAGTGTACAAGTTCACGACAAATTTTCACCTCTGTCCTGTTTAACTCCTGGAGATGACCTCCTTAAATGCTCTGGTCTTTAATGGGGAGTTTTGCTCAGCTCGTCTCTACAGAATCCTCCACAGCTGCTCAAGAGCATTAAGATTGAGTGAAATACATGTCCACTGAAAGATTTTCACCTTGTGAGAATGAATATCTTCATTGTCATGCTGAAAAAATGCCCAATAATGCAGGGAATGAGGGGACGGTAGCATCTTCTGTTTCAAGTTTTTGTATTACATCACACAGTGGTGTGTGAATTCATGACAGCGTTGATAAAGCACAACTCCCTCACACCTTCAGCACTCATTCATCCCTATATAAGAGCTTTACTACCACTGAACATCACTGTGGGTACCAAGCACTTCTCACTGTACTCCTCCTCTAGCAACACCAGAACATTTTGGATGCTTTTGGATACGAAATGTTTGACTTAGTCTCTTGAGACCAGAGTATGGATTCCCAGAAGTCTCTATTTTGTAAATATGGGCTTTGGAAGAAGTTAAATGAGTTTATTTTGATTTGGCTACAGTGGGTAATTCTAGTGGTGACAACAACCATGCATGTCACTTCTGCAGGCTGCGTCATACTCTGTGAGATAAAGTGTCACTCTTTTCATAGCTTTTGCCGGCTCTGAGACACTTGCATGTTATTTATGCTGCTCTTTTTCTAGCAAAAATTCACTCATCACTAAATGAAAACTTAAAGTGAAGACCTGATTATTTCAGGAGCCTTGTCACAAGTCCATTGTTTTTGAATGTCGGTGCTACTTATGCTATATTTTCACACTTAAAACAATAATTTGGTATTCCTCTTGTACCATTGTCCTCTTTTATGCTAAGAAATAAGTCACCTGGCAGTTCTTTCCCAAGTGGTCCACTGCTGCCAGCATTAAGTCCGAGTATGATTCAGTGGGCTATATAACACTTTTAATTGTCAGGAAATTACTTGTCTTTAAAAGTTTTAGTTCAATAAATTTACCTGTTGATCAAAAATAGCCTTAAACCTATACACATTTTTTTTTTCTTTTTTTTTTTTTTAGTAACTTTCAGGAGGGTGTACTCATTTTTGCAACACAACATTTTATCACTTTGATAAGAAAATCTTATTTTGCTGAATAATTTTGACATTATTCTTTGGTAATTGATCAAGCAGGCTTGCTGGAACATTGTATCTCCAAAGAACCCTAACATCTAATCTAAGTAAAGAGTAATTGCTGAATTTGTTAAGTTTTAGAGGGGGTGTACTCATTTATGCTGTGCACTGTATGTATGTATATATTATATATATATAAAAAATATATATAAATCTGAGCAAAGGTGGCTGTGAAAATAAATCTGCATTGTTTATCCTTTTGATCTTTCATTAAGAAAATTCTAACCTATCACTGAAGTAAAACAATTGAAAGTGGGGAGAAAATCTCATGATAAAATAAATCAGAATCAGAATTAGCTTTATTGCCAGGTATGTTTGCACATACAAGGAATTTGTTTTGGTGACAGAAGCTCCACAGTGCGACAAACTGACAGTGACAAGACAAGACACAGATAATAAAGATAATAATATACAAATATAAAAAATAGACAATGTGCAAAATAGCACAAACACAATATACAAAACAGACAATTTAGTATGTACAGGTATGTTAGGTGCAAATTTGAAATGTAATAAGTATGTGTGTTAAATAAATAAATGTATGATAGTGTTGTGTGTTTCATGTTTATTGTTAAGTGTTCATGCGATGGATTGCCTGAGGGAAGAAACTGTTCCTGTGCCTGGCCGTTCTGGTGCTCAGAGCTCTGTAGCGTCGACCAGACGGCAACAGTTCAAAGAGGGAGTGTGCTGGATGTGAGGAATCCAGAGTGATTTTGCCAGCCCTTTTTCTCACTCTGGATGAGTACAGTTCTTGGAGACTGGGGAGGGTTGTACCAATGATTCGCTCAGCAGTCCGGACTACCCTCTGTAGTTTTCTGAGGTCAGATTTAGTAGCTGAGCTGAACCAGACAGTTATTGAAGTGCAGAGGACGGATTCAGTGATGGCGGAGTAGAACTGAATGTCCCACTTCAGGTCCTGAGAGATGGTGGTGCCCAGGAACCTGAATGTCTCCACTGCAGTCACAGTGCTGTTCATTATGGTGAGTGGGGGGAGAGCAGGGGGTTTCTCCTGAAGTCCACAATCATCTCCACAGTTTTGAGCGTGTTGAGCTCCAGGTTGTTGAGACTGCATCAGACAGCCAGCTCTTTAACCTCCGGTCTGTAAGCAGACTCGTCACCGTCCTGAATGAGGCCGATCAGTGTGGTGTCGTCTGAAAACTTCAGGGTCTTGAATGTTTTTCTCCAATGCATGTTGGCCACAATTATTGGCACCCCTGGAATTTCTTATGAGTAAAATATCTCTGAAATATATTCCATTCATATTTAAATTTTTTTAGCATACCAGGGAGACTAGGAGCATGAAACTGTCCAGCTATGACTTCCTGTTCCAAAGGATTATTAATATAAAGAAAACAAAGGCCAAATTCCCTTAATCATCCATCACAAGGAGTAAAACCAAACAATAAAGTTCTGATGTGCAGAACAAGATTGTTGAGCTTCACAAAATAGAAAGTTGCTCTAAGACAAAAGCTAAAGCATTGAAAATCCACATTTCCACCATCAGGGCAATAATTAAGAGGTTCCAATCAACTAAAGATGTTAAAAATCTGCCTGGAAGAGGACGTGTCTATATCGTCCTAATGCACGGTGAGGAGGAGAGTTTGAGTGGGCAAAGACTCTCCAAGGATCACAGCTGGAGAACTGCAGAGATTAGTTGAGTCTTGGGGTCAGAAAGCCTAAAAAAAACAATTAAACAGCCCCTACATCACCACATGTTGTTCAGGAGGGTTTCAAGAAAAATTATCATCGCTCATCCAAAAACAAAATCCAGTATATTCAGTTGTCAGACACGACTGGAACTTCAAATGACACTGGCTTCTATGGTCAGATGAAACTAAAAAAAGAGCTTTTTGGCAGCAAACCCACAGATGGGTTTAGTACAAACAGGGATAAAAAGTACCCCATGCTCACAGTTAAATATACTGCTGGATTTTTAATGTTATTGGCCTGTCTTTCTGCCGGAGGTCTTGGACATCTTGTTCAGATGCATGGCAGTATGAATTCTCTCAAATACCAACAGATAAAAAATCTAAAGCTGACTGCCTCTGTTAGAAATCTTATAATGGGCCGTGGTTGGATCTTCCATCAGGACAATAATCCAAAACAAACATCAAAATCAACACAGAAATGGGTCACTGAGCACAAAATTAAGTTTTTGCCATGGCTGTCCCAGTCCTCTGACCTGAGCCCTATAGAAAATGAGTGGGGTGAACTAAAGAGGAGAAGCACCAACATGGAGCTGTGAATCTGAAGGATCTGGAGAGATTCTGCATGAAGGAATGGTCTCTGATCTCTTATCAGGTGTTCTCCAAACTCTTCAGGCATTACAGGAGAAAACTCAGTGCTGCTATCTAGGGAAAAGGACGTTGCAATAATTGGGTGCCAATAGTTGTGGCCAATATGAACTAGAGAAAGCATTTATTTCACAATGAGATTTTCCCCCAATTTCAATTTTTTTACTTCAATGATAAGTTAGAATTTTGTTTTTTGAATGAAAGATCAAAAGGATAAACAATGCAGATTTATTTTCACAGCCACCTTTGCTCATATTTATTTATATATATAAAAAGAAGATATTTGTGCCTCCAATGCAAAAGGATGCCAAATTTGTGAAAATTTAAGAGAAATAATAAAAAAGGTAAATGAAAGCTATAAAAAAAATGAATAATATATGAATATTTTTTCTATTATTTTTATTATTCATGTAAAGACACACATTAATTTTACATATAGAGAATTTTGTACTCTACTGTTTAGATCTTTGGGGTAGATCGGAAGAATTTTTAACCATTTTCATTAATAAAATAGTAATATTGTAGAAATACATTACAATTTAATAACTGTTTCTTTATTTTATTATATTTTTAATTAATTTATTCCTGTGATTGCAGAATTTTCAGTAGCCATTACTCCAGTCTTCAGTGTCACATGATCCTTCAGAAGTCATGCTATTAATAATAATAATAATAATAATAATAATAATAATAATAATAATAATATTATTATTATTATTTATTATTATTATTATTACTACTACTACTACTACTACTACTACTACTACTACTACTACTTGTTGTTGTTGTTGTTGTTGTTGATCATTTTTATTCTATTAATAATTATTATAATAACTTGCTATTGTTATTATTTTTATTTATTTATTTATTTATTATTGTTATTATTATTATTATTAATCATTTTTATTCTATTAATAATTTTAATAACTTGTTATTATTATTATTATTAGTAGTAGTAGTAGTAGTAGTAGTAGTATATTAATTATTATAACACATTATTATTATTATTATTATTATTATTATTTTATTATTTTATTAATTATTGTTAATAATTTTTATTCTATTAATAATTATAACAACTTATTATTATTATTATTATTATTATTATTATATTAATTATTATAATATATTATTATTATTATTATTATTATTATTATTATTATTATTATTATTATTATTGTTAATCATTTTTATTCTAGTAATAATTATTATAATAACTTGTTATTATTATTATTATTATTATTTTATTAATATAATAAATTATTATTATTATTATTATTATTATTATTAATTAAATTAAATCATTTTTATTGCATTAATAATTATTATAATAACTTGTTGTTGTTATTATTGTTATTATTATTATTATTTTATTAATTATTAATACATTAATAATAATAATAATAATAATAATTTATTATTAATAACATTTGTTTTATTATTATTATTATTATTATTATTATTATTATTATTAATAATAATAATAATAATAACTTGTTGTTGTTGTTGTTGTTGTTTACATTTTATTGATTTATTATTGATTATTATTGATTTTCTTTAATTTTTTTTTTTTTAAGAACTGACACTTTCCTATCAATGCTTTAAAAAAAAAAAAAAAAGACTTATGGGACCTCTAGAGATGCTTCAGAACTGACAACTGAATCCTACTGCAGGGTAGACATTGATTTAGTGGCAAGTAAACAAGATATCCTTGATCACACCTACTGTATACATGACGCTTTGAGTCTTAGGGTAATATCCAATTTCAGATTTAACCTCTTTTAAGCGTCATGTAATAAATGCATATTGCATGTTTGGTCAGTGTACCTGTCACTCATATGGCCCCACGCTGTTTAAATGGGCATATTTCAGCCAGAATAAGCACACAAGACCCTTTATACCCAAAAAAGGGAAGAAAGGAACAATGGAGGAAGTTTGCGCTCTCTAATTGTATAACCAGCACTCACAGTCCAGAATTTAAAAAGACAATGAAAGGAATGTGCATTGCATGCAATACACACACATACACAACATTACCCGAGTTCAGCTGGTATCACAACCCAGCATCACCTAAACCCAATGGTACATGTGCATGACATCTGGTCTACAGGGATTTAAAACCACACACACATATACACACTAAGACCACAGAGATGTAAAAAGATACCCCAGTCCGCTTTTAAAAACCTCTCGATTTACTCTCTCTCTCTTCGTCCCAGTCGTACAGTGCTGGTCAATAGAAGTCTTTCAGACATGCATGAGGGCAGCCAGCACTGTCAGCACCTACAGTGTCTCGACAGACCTCTAAAACCTGATCCCAGAAAACACACACACACACACACGCAGCATGCCCTCTCAGGAAGCACACATGATGGGACAGCATGCCAACCACAATCCGTTTGGGAAAGTATCCCAGTGAAAATCAAACCATTGCTATAATTCCTCTAATAACATCCTGGCTACACACACACACACACACACACACACACACACACATTTGCAGAGAGTGGAGAAGACTACGGTTTATGATCTTTAGAAGGAGAATACAAAAATGAGAGAGGCGGAAAACTGTTGTGTGTTATTTTAACAGAACCGAATACAACTTTATCGGGAGATAAAAACAATGAGAGATAGTACAAGCAAGTGGTTGTGGGTAATGGAGTCTGTTCTCAGGATGGTAGTCTGCGGGTTTCAGTCTCACTATTTTCTCTTAAACTCATTGCTGAGTGTAAAGAAAACAGTGGAGATTTACACACAGCAGCAGAGGAAAACAGAAGTTGCCTGCCAGAAACTATCTCCAAAGCAGGGCTGTTAAAATGTAGCTTTGTCACCAAGGAATAAATTAAATAGAAAACAGTCAATTAAAATAATAATATTTCACAATATTACAGTTTTTTGCTACCTGATCTTATGAAGAAAACGTACCTCTGGGAACTTTTTTGCAAGGCGCAAAATATGTACCAATAAGTACATATCACTGAAGATTCCAACAGAAATGAACACCAAAGGTGGAAAAACAGCGAGCACTTGTGATCGTTTTCGTACACAGTTATGATTACAGCTCCATATGTTTCACTTTCCGGACGTAACAAGCTTGTTCGGTAGCTCAGCCGGCACAGAATTGGACTTAGGATGCGCAATCCTTGGGTACGAATCGCGTCAAAAACATAATTCGCGATGAAAGAGCTGAAAGATGAGAGATCAAAAAACAAGCTAAAACTGCATGCTTGCGATTGTGTTTTTACGTCACATTCGCTTTTGTTCATACGTTATTTTAAAACGTAATGGAGCATTAGAGTTATAGCGCCACTCAATGGACATTTCAAGTCAGAACTGCGGTGACACGTCCAAAATCGACATCACATAAAACGCACCATGTGTACGTTCATCTGTTCCAGGGAAGAAAACCGAACACTCTTTTAGTGCCACCCAGTGGAAATTTCACATCAAATATGTCACGAAATGTACATGGCGGTACATATTTCGCATCTTGGGGTATTTTTTTGTAGACCAGGTTGGTTTTTACAGTATTTTTTGTCAAATAAATGAAGTCTCTGTAAGCATAACACTTCTTTCAAAACTATTAAATTAAATTTTATATTTTGCTATTGTGATTACACTGCAAATGTAATAAACTGACTACTTAGAAAAAGTGAGGAAATCGATTGCCTTAAAATTTCTAAAAGTAGAGCAAGTTGGCATAACTTAAAACAGTTTGTACAGAAAACTTAATAAAGTATATGTAAGTACTGTTGACTCAAAATAATTAATTGTGTTACCTTCTTATTAGTGTTCACATTACTAGGAAAATATTAGAAAACCGATTGCCTTAAAATGATCAAGTAAGGTGAACCAAGAACATTAAGTAAAGAATGAAAAGCAACAACTGAACTGTTGTAAAACCTTTTTATCCCATTTTATCCCACTGTATCCCAGAATGCAATGCATTCAATTTGACCTTCCATGTCTAGTGCAACAAATGAACAGGAAGTGACATCAGCCACGATTTTTACCTTTCTTTCTAGACATATTTGATTGGACTGCCAAAAGTCTATACCACTGAATTAAACAAATGAGGTCACGTGACAACAAAGTAGCATACTATTGTATATCCCTTCATTATTTATACTGTTTCATTTTAGGGGAAAATAATGTAAGCAGCATAGAGTGTATAAAGTAGTGCACTACTATTCCATTTCAAACAAATCCAAACACTTACAGCATTAACACGATCCTGTGAGCCGAACAGATCAGTCAAAAATTAACCAATCACATTCTGCCCTTTAAGTGAGCCACTCTTTAACAGCTACAAAATTATGTAAACACACTAGCAGACAGTATAATGCCAGTATTCTAATGGAGTGTCACATTTAAAAGCGTTTCAAAATAAAGTGACCTGGGTCCACTTTGGCTGGGTCTTTCCAATCCCATGAAGTGGCTTTGAAGTGTGAATAAAAGTGAGTTTGACTGGGTCTGTGATAAATGGGCTTACAGTTCAAAGCTAAGAGCATGTGTACTATGGGTGTCAGTGATAAACGTACATAAAAAAAAAAAAATTCTGCCATTGAGCCCTTTCCAAACACTCATTCACACACTGCACTACACAACAACAGATAACAGCAGCCTAAGAGACACTTTGTTTGGACACACGGCACCAAAAGAATCTCGCAGAAATGGTGAACTTGCCTGAACACTTTCTGGATTTTCATGCTTTCAGAATTTATGCAAAAATGCTTGCTAAGATGAACTACAACAACATTACAGCTAGTGATCATTCCAATATTATTGACCGATATTTGCCATTTTAAATTATCACTTGGCTGATAGTGATAAGTGTCAGAGGCGGGACTTTTATTTTGACAGCACCTGATTGCAGACACACAGGAGCTGCCTTCATTAATTTACTGTATTTATTTAACAGATAATTGAAAGGCAAATGCTATATACGGTCTGCATTAAGCAAATACGCACCCCTATTATGGATTCTCTAAGTGAATGAGAACATCCTGCAAAGTTTTAAATCTGAAAGTGCACCATGTATCAAGTTATTGCCTCTCAAAAGAAAAAAGTTGAGTCTGAATCATTGAAACGAGTCGTTTTTAAAAGGAATCTCAAGCCGTTTCATTTTGACGTCAAAATGAAACAGTATATTGCCCGCCCACTTGCTGCGCGCGCAGACCTGGGAAAACTTGATTTTCGCGTTGGTCTGAATGAAAATGCAAATTCATTCTTTGCCACTAGGTGCCGATTTTGAAGTGTTAAAAGCTCACAAACCCTGCTTTAAATGAAATCGACCAATCACCGCAGATTAGCTTCACGCAAAGGAGGGGTTTGGAAAAATGAATCTTTGAATAAATCGTTTGGGAGTCGTTCAGCAAATAAGGTAAAAATAAATGCATGTTATAAGAAAATGAAAGTGTTTTTTGACCTTGAATGCATATCAACCTGTTGTTGGGGACTCCCAAAACCAAAATATGAACATTTCATAACCCATAATAGGGGCACTTTAAAGTTGTTTCTAATGTTTTAGTAAATATAATGTAAAATAAATATAAATTACATTAACACGCTACCCAAACCTGTTCTGGAGGACCCCCTGCCCTGCACATTTTGTATGTCTCCCTAATCAGACACATCCAGTTTAGTTCTTGCAGTCTCAACTAACGAGCTGATGAGTGGAATCAGGTGTGTTAGATAAGGGAGACATTACGTTTACATGCACAATTTTTGGTTCAATCGAACTGAAAAATTGAAATAAAGTGATCAGGTTGGTGCAGGGCAGGGGGGTCTCCAGGACAGGTTTGGGAACCACTGCCTACATGACAACAACTGATTAGTGTTTACTTCATTTGTGTTTTTATCAACTTTTTGATCTGTCAAAAACACTATAATAAGATTAGAGAATCAAGAAGTAGCTGTGTAAACCATAAACTATTTCACAGATTTTTTTTTAATTGTGAAGTTAATATTATTTTTTGATTAATTTTATTATTTATGATTCATTTTCAAATGATCTATTTCTGTTTTTAGTAAACATTTTGTACTATCTTTAAATTATAGGCCTATATCAGCTTTATATCACCCACTCTGCTCTCTAAGATATCAGCATCTGCATTGGCAATTAAAAACACCCAGTCGACCACTACTCATAGCATACAATTTTAACTATGCATGCTGACACCCACCGTAGCAGTTAGTCTGGGCCCATGGAGCTGAGCGTAAAGTATGGCCTCCTCAACCTGACCTCTGATCCCCAGCAAAGCGAGCTCCAGGTTGTGCGCTCCAGCGACGATGTGCGTGAGATCCTGCAGCACAGTGACATACTGTCTCCAGGGGTTGTGGAGCTCTGAGAGGCTAGCCAGGCACCCACGCATAACATTGAGGCAGTAGCCGCTGCACGCCCGGATCAGGGTGAGTCCACGGCAATGAGAGCAGTAATGCATGCGCACCAAAGCGCGACTGCATTCTCTGGACAACTCCGCCGTATCGGTAACGTTCATCACTTCCAACCCAATGCCAAGCGCCAGGCTGAGCACCCGGCCTGCCCGCAACGCGCTCGCAAGCGTATCTGCCATTGCCTTTGGATGCGGCCCAAAGGGGTTAACGTCCTGCCTCGTCATGCGGAGACAGTCGGCGAGCTGGTTTGCATCAGAAGAGTCCTCGCCGATGCTCCCAGCCATGCCAGGATTGACAATACGAGTGTGGACTAATGGGAAGAGATTGTCAAAGAAACAGTGGACGGCAGCTTCAACTGAGACATTGCCGGTGCCCTGGAGGAAGCGAGAAAGGTCCGTGAAGAGGCAGACGATGTGAGGGGAGATGGACGACATGAGGGAAGAGTATGTGGTCTCGAACAAAGAGGTCAGGTGATTCTGAGAGAAGGTGATTAGAGACTGGAACGTATCTGAAAGAGAAAAAGAGAAAGAAGATGAGATTTAAATTAATGTATATATGCATATAAGAAAAATCTGTAGTAATCAGTAGTCTTAATACAAAACACAAGCAGTGAGAAAATGCATGTTTGTTATTTGTCTAACAGCTTTGAAAGTGAAGTGTGTGTAGTTTCTAAGCTACTAGCCATTGGTCAGACAAACAAAAACTCCACCCCAGAGTCATGCTATTAGTTGAGCTTTTAATTTTTGAACTATTGGTTTAAATTTGCAATGTAGCGAAAGTAGCGACAGACTTTTCTTCTGTATTGTGACACACACTCATGTGTAATGGATTATAAAAAAAAAAAAAAAAAGCAAGCCCAGGGACTTGGTTCTCTATGCATCAGTTGTTGATTGGATATTGAGATGCTGGCATAGTGCTTAAAAGTGGAGGCAGATGAATGCGATCTTGCCAAGGGCAGGGTTTAAGTGATTAAATGATTGGACTCCTGCATATGTCACTTGGATTAAATGTTATGCAGTCAAAAAAACAACAACTAAAAATTAAACAATTATTGAACAGCTATTGAAAACGAGACAATAGCAGCATTAATAAATTATTTTAATAATGTCTCATTCTCTTGTGCTGACGCAAACTGATGCAAGCAAAAGATTTCTGTGGTAAACATCAAGAAACATGAATGTCTGCATACTCAAATTAAATTTTTATTTATTTATTTATTTATTAAGTGAGATTTTGTCCAATTACTTTTCATCAGGCAAAAAAAAAAAAAAAAAAAAAAAAAAAAAAGTCCAGCACCTGTACCCAGCAAGGTATTTAATGGACACACCTATTGGATATTTGGTCACACTTTATTTTAAAGTCCAGTTCTCACTATTAACTATTAACTATGACTTTTACCTCAATAAACTCCTAATTACTACTTATTAATAGTTAATAAGGTAGTTGTTAAGTTTAGATATATGGGCAAGATTAAGGATGTAGAATATGGTCATGCAGAATATGTGCTTTATAAGTACTAATAAACAGCCAATATGCTAGTAATGTGCATGCTAATAGGCAACTAGTTAATAGAGAACTGGTCCCTATACATTACCTGATATTTGTCTCTAAAAACCTCAGTGAACCACAAAATAGAAGTTCGGTTATGGAAATCAAAAAGAACGATTCATTAACTTCAGAGATTTGTTCAAAAACCCTGACCTGGTTGTGAATGAAATCAGCGTCAACACTTTTCAGAGAAATCAACCTACAAATGATTTACCCAAAACAGCCTCTGCTTATTAAAGGTATAGTTCATCCAAAAATGAAAATTTACTCACCCGTGTGCTTTTGCACACAAACAGATATCTATAGCAGAATGGCCAAAGCTAAACTATTCTTTTTTTCATACAATGAAAGTGAATATTGACCACAGCTGTCAGTCAAGATTTCATTAAATAATGACTTTCATTTTATTCTGCTCCTCACACAAAGCTATCATAGCTTCAGAAAACTTGAAATATAGCACTTCAGTCGTATGGACTACTTTTGCCATTTCTCTTTCATTACATGGAAAAGAGCAGCATGAACATCCTGTCTAACTTTCCTTTCCACAAAATAAACTCTATAAAATTTAAAACAACATGAGGTAGAGCAAAAGACAACAATTTTCATTTTTAGCAGAACTACTCCTTTAAAACCAGTCACAAAACTTCTGAGTTACGGGAAGAACAAACAAAAGAGAGAAAAGGAGTGAGTGCGGTGTGTCTGTGGCTCTATTCTGTGGTTTTTCTGTCGCCCTCTCTCTCTCTCTCACACACACACACACACACACAGACACACAAACACATACACACATACACATGTGCCTAAACTTGTGTTTGGTCAGTGGTTTGTTAATGCAGGGCAGCCTGTCTATTCAGCTGCGCTGTAGTCGAGCATGACCACACACACACATACACACACAGGCTGTACCCAGGGTGCCGTTCTCTCTAAGGCCACTGATGTCAGACTGAAGGCATGTTAGGGAATGGAGGAACAGCGGCAACTGGACCGAAACTGAGACCGGTCAACACACATACAGACATACATACATACATACACACGCACACACACACAGAAGCAGAGCTCTCCATTTCACTCCATAAGCTGCGGAGGCTTCCATCAGTGCCGTCACAATGGACCAGGACAACAACTAAACTCTCCCAATCACAACAGCTGTGGCTGAACATGCTGCTCCCCATGAGAGAGCGTTCAAACAGGATGTAAATGCATTCTGGATGCACTGATTTTAATTGTTGGTCTATGTACATGTGCATCATACAGACCTTTTTATTGTTGCATCATGTCAGAATCTTGTGGCATGAGTATTAGATTATGAAGATGACATGGTAAAAAGTTAAACTTTTTGTTACATAACTTTAGTTTTAAAACAATCAGCCAATCAGAAGAACCTGGGGGCCTGACAGGCATCTTGAGCATTTAAAATGTGATTTAAAATTACTGCTAGGACAGGTCACATTCATTAACCATGTAAAAACACACAAACATTTAGATAGAGAGACAGAGGTAGAAGTTGATATCAAACTACACTATATACACAATATATGTGGTTAAAAAATTTGGGCGTAAAAAAAAAAAAAAAAAAAAAATTAAAATGCCTATTTACTTATATTAATATATTTTAAAATGTAATGTATTCCTGTGATGCCAAAGCTAAATTTTCAACAGCCATTACTCCAGCCTTCAGTGTCCCATGATCCTTCCGAAATCAGTCTAATATGCTGATCTGGAAAATCAATAAATCAAGAAATATTTCTTATTATTATCAATGTTGAAAATAGTTGTGCTGCTTGACACTTTTGTAGAAACCTTGATACATTTTAGGATTCTCTGATGAATAAAAGTCCAAAGGAAAGCATTTATTTGAAATAATAACAGAAAATATCATTTTTTCGACAATGTGAAAGTCTTTACGGCCCCTTTAATTTAATGCATCCTTGCTGACCCCAAACTTTTCAAAAGTAATGTATGAAAAGTATAAAAAAATTACTTTATGGTACTGTTAATTGGTTCATGCAACTGGTTTGAACTATATTTGTCCATAATGAGTAGACCATAATGACATTATTTTTCACCAGCGATGGGGAGACGATACATGGAAAGGAATTTGTGAAATGTCACTGATTCAAACTCATTTTGCCCATATGAGCACCATAGCCTGATGTGTCAGAACACTTGCGAACCACTAGGCCACTAAGACCAACAGGAGCAAGAGTATTGTAGAAGGAGAAAGTAAGGAATGGAAAGGCCACTTGCCATGTCCCGCTGTGTATTCGTGTCTGCATATAAACCGTAAATGTGCATGCATGCATGCGTGTGTTTGTGTTTGTGTGCCCATATAGGCGAGATGGTTGGAATGAGAGCAGCAAACCACAAGCAGAATGTGCCAGTGTAAGGTTACAGTATTTCAGAGGGCAGCCTCATGCCACGAACGCTCTGTAAAAACGCCAGAAGTGGCATAGAGAGAGACAAGCAGACGGAGAAAGAGACAGAGAGTTGAAAGAGGTGAATTTGTTTGGCTTTGAGGCCTCACGCCACAGAACTTGGCCAAACTGTCGCCGGCCATCTCTGCCAGCAAATTTCTGTAGGGTTTTCTTTCATGTGTTTACAAAAGTTAATATCTCTGAGTGTTTGTGTACATTGTGCACATCTTAATCTTACACAATGCATGATTCAGCTGTTTTCAGATGGAATTAGACACTAATTCCAGGACAATCGCGGATTATCCATATGGAGCTCCATGTTGGAAAATGGCATTTAAACATACGACAAAAAAAGAGAAGGAGAGAGAGGAGATCTCTCAGGAGAAACCCCCAGAAAGGCTGACACTGCTCAGACACGCAGGAAACTTAAAGTCCTGTACAGTAACCAACAGTGGTCTGACAGCTGGGGAAAAAAGCTATTCGAAACCATTTGTTGCTCCATTAGTGCTTCACCATTAGAGCAGAACCACCAGACATTGTTCATCTGATTTGTCAGATCTATTACTGGGTAAATTGAAAAGCTTTAAATGGATTGTTTGTTTCATAAAGCACAAAAACATATTACTGATTCTTTCTTTTGGTTTGCCCTAAGATTAAGGCTCTGGATATGCTCAGAATGCCACCACACTATTCATAATATTATAATATGAACCGCATAGTATGAAAATTTCTGCATGCACACGACACCCGGATAACCAAAAGAATTTGGTTCCAGAGGGTACCTTGGAAAGAATAAGACTATTAACAAAAAATAACATTTGTAGTGGAAAAAATGTCTCATTGCATTTGGCTACTTTTTCGGAAAAGAAAACGAGATTTTTTTTTTTTCAATTTGTGTGGATGACACTGATTATTACTGATAATACTAAACCCGGAAGTGCTTACAGATTTCACAAAAGACCCAAAAAAAGTGATTTGAGTCACCAAATTGTTTCATTTTATGTAAAACCTATCCCAAATTTGGTTTATAAGCAGACATGGAAAAACTGAATATCAGTTTTTATCATGTCTTTCTCAACTCATTATTTGATCAGCTGCTGGAAGAAAAGTCTTTTTTTAAACAAAATTTGATTAAAAATACAAAATAATCATTTGTTTCCAAGTTGACAAATGGCACCACTCTGAATTGCATGCCGTTTGCAAAACTATTGCTAATTTTCATTGAGACGTGGTGATTTGAGGTGGCATTACCAACTCAGAGCATTAGCGATTCCACAAACTTCAGCAAAATTCAACCTTTTACAACTGCACAGTGTGTGAATCCATCTCCCGATACTACAGCTGAATAATGCAGCTGAGAAGCAACCAATGCTTATGGTGCAGTGACTTCAAGCTATTTTTTAGTAGTTTAAATGCACATTTAAACAAGTATTGAAGTCATTTGATAAAGTGACATGACAAAAATAGCAAACTACAGTTATCACAACAATACCAACTATACCGCACAATATACTAAGCAGTATACTAGTATTCCATTTCAAACCATTTCTGATTGGTCATTTCCATGTCTGAATCCAAATGAGCTCAGCAGAGAGAAATAAAGGTTTACGATGGGCAGATTAATCCCTGTCACTGGGCTCCAAAGGAAAGCAACGCTCTGTATGTTACTGGTTTGCGTGCTGGGTAACTGCAGTGTTGCAGTGATGCCAGTGAGCCAAGATGGGGGCCAGATTTACAGCCGTGTAATTAGATGTTATATAGCTTCTTAAGAGGGTCTACAAAAGGCTTTTAGAGATGACTAATCCACTTAATGACTAAGACTCATTTCCTAAACGCACGGTCTGTTGGCGAAGAGATTCCGCTTGATGAGTGAAACTGAACAAACGATGGTGGAAAGATAAGATACAGAAGACTTTTAAGGTGGTGTCGGGATAGTTAAACGTTCCCTGATGTCACGCAACCCTCAGCGGCGGATGTTGTTTTCCAATAAACATATTGAAATTATAAACTAACACATAATTTTAACTGGATTCAGTTGTAAAACTACATGTTTGATCCTGTAAAACCTGATAACCAACAGTGACCCACTTTTGTCACAGCCAAGACCTTACATACAAGGCCATGCTGCATTCCTCATTGACCGCGGTCATCATTCAGAGCGTTCGGGAGTCCATCGTCTGTCGATCATCTTCCACCCCAGAAAGCCCCATAATCCAGCCAAGGGCTCGTGTTTCATATGGGTCAGACGCAGATATGAGTTCATCACCTCTGTAGGGGGGCTGTAAAATCCCACTTTAATTAGTGACAATACATACGTCCCAGTCCTCTGACTAAAACAGCTGTGATGAGAAACACGTCACATTACCACATGCAACTTCTGCGTGTGAAGCTGAAGAACGGAGAGCGGCGAGACTGAAAAAGTGTTACAAAGAAACAGAAGGTGAAAATCTTTAACAAGAGGGAGAAATAAATCTAACGTGTCTGCTTTGCACTGATACAAAAATTGGGATTGGATTTGTTGCTGCAAGTGTAGCTAAACATTGCTATTAAGGTAATCAAAGGTGTACAAAAGAAGCTGTCTTGATGGACTAGTGATTAAGTTTTAACATGCACACAGAAGCGAGTTTTAATCCAGACATTTTTGATCCGACTCCTTGTTTCGTCATCTCTATTCCTTCCCAAATTTTATGACTTGACATGTTTATTCAGACAGGATGCATTAATTGATTGAAACTGACAGTAAAGTAATTTATAATGTACAAAAGACATACTTCCATTTCAAATAAAACTGTTGTTCTAATGTTCTGTTCAAAGAATCTCTCTCTCTCTCTCTCTCAATTCAATTCAAATCAATTAAGCTTTATTAGCATGACTGTGTAACACAATGTTGCAAAAGTACTAACATATATACACTATATTGCCAAAAGTATTGGGTCACCCCCTTCTAATGAACAGGTTTGACTACTTTAGCAATTTCCATGAGTACAAATCTTAATGTTTAAGCATATAATGATATTCTAGGGCATTGTGTGCTTCTAATTTTAAAGCAACAGTTTGGACAGGACCCTTTTCTATTCTAACATGACAATGCCTCTGTGGTCCAAAGGCAAGGCAAGGTCCAAAAAGAAATGATTGATTTAGTCAGTGTGGAAGAACTTGACTGGTCTGCAGAAACCCAAGTCCTAATCCAAGCTGAACACCTCTGATGTGACTTTAAATGCAGATCTTGAGCCAAAAACTCTTTACCAAACACCAATGACTTGTACATACACTATATGGACAAACGTATTCTTTAGAACAGAAAAAGGCACTTCCAAAACTGTGGCAACAAAGATGGAAACATAATTCATGTATTTAAATATTGTATTTCCATCTCTGTTGCAACAGTTTTGGAAGTGTCTAAAATGACTGTACCCATATGTACAAGTCATTGGTGTTTGGTGATAAGTTTTTGGCTCAAGATCTGCATTTAAAGTCACACCAGAGGTGTTCAGCTTGGATTAGGACTTGGCTTTCTGCAGACCAGTCAAGTTCTTCCACACTGACTAAATCAATCATTTCTTTTTGAACCTTGCCTTATACACAGAGGCATTGTCATGTTAGAATAGAAAAGGGTCCTGTCCAAAGTGTTGCTCTAAAATTAGAAGCACACAATTCCCTAGAATATCATTATATGCTTAAACATTAAGGTTTGTACTCATGGAAATGACTAAAGTAGTCAAACTTGTTCATTAGAAGGGGGTGACCCAATACTTTTGGCAATATAGTGTATAACAACAACAACAAGATGATAATTAAATAAAATCCATCGACATAAACAAAAAGATAAAGTAAGTCAGTTTAGAGTTAATCATGTTAAACATCTAATGTTGTGAATGGTTAATACATATTTTGCAGCTAGTGTAGCTGTGTTGTCATCTTCTCCAAGGATGAAAGGCATTTTCTCAGTATCACTAAGTTCAGTAAATGATGGGATCAGTACTTCAAATCTGGGGAAAAATGTTTCCCTCACATTGTGATATTTAGGACAAATCAGCAGAAAGCGTTTCTCGTCCTCCATTTGCTGTAGATCACAGTGTCTACAGATCCTCTGCTCTTGCTCTGTCCATGTGTGTCTATGTCTTCCTCTCTCTATTTCTAAATCATGGTCACTTAATCTGTATTTGGAGCGGATTTGTCTTTCTTTTA
This sequence comes from Spinibarbus caldwelli, assembly GCA_039654775.1. Lineage (NCBI taxonomy): Eukaryota > Metazoa > Chordata > Actinopteri > Cypriniformes > Cyprinidae > Spinibarbus > Spinibarbus caldwelli. Next base: position 30,052,152 of record CM077235.1, on the reverse strand, counting down.
ATGGTTTAAGTAATAAATAATTGGCAAATTTAGTGGTTCTGTTTAGGATTGAAAAGCATTGGAGTTTATTTTGAAGGTCAAAGTGTATTTTTAGTGATTCATCGTGAGTGTCTTTTAGATTTTTGTCAATTTCTTTAATAATGGCTTTGGGGTTGAAGCTGTAGTCAGTGAGGAGCTGGGTTTTATGGACTAGCTGAAGAGCGAGTGTGTTTAGAGGATGAGATTCTGGTGAGGTTTCATTGGCGAGGAGGGCTTTATATCAGATTGAATCAGAATCAGATTGATCTAGGTGATGCCAGAACTGAACACATCTCTTCTGGATCTCAAGCTTCAGTGGGTATAAGCCTAATTCAGCTCTGCAGGCATTATTGGATGTACCTCTGTGGACCCCTAAAATGTTTTTGATAATTTCTAGTTGTAGTTTTTCTATTGAGGTTTTATCCCAATTTTTAAAAATTTAGTACTGGTCCCCAAATTTCACATCCATATAAAAGAATTGGTTTTATTATTGAGTTATATAATTTAATCCAAGTTTTAATAGGCAGTTTGAATTGACCAAATTGTGACTTTATTGCATAAAAAGCCCGCCGAGCCTTTTTGCTCAGTGTTTTGACAGCCAGACCGAAGCCTCCCGATGCGCTGATGTCGATGCCCAGGTAACTGTAGCTAGTGCTGTGCTATAGGACCTGTCCTTTATATGTGAACTGGTGTTTGTTTCCCTGAGACCTGACCTTCTTCTGGAACACCATGACTCTGGTTTTGTCCAGGTTTACGGTCAGGGCCCATTGGTGACAGTACTGTTCCAGCAGGGCCAGGCTCTGCTGAAGCCCATCAGCTGTGCAGGACAGCAGAAGCAGGTCATCTGCATAAAGCAGGCATCTGAGCTCTGTATGCTGTAAAGCTGTGGTTCCCAACCACGTTCCTGGAGGCCCCCCAACACTGCATGTTTTCCATGTCTCCTCAGTCAAACACACCTGATTCAGATCATCAGCTCATTACTAGAGACTCCAAGACCTGAAATGGGTGTGTCAGACAAAGGAGAGATACAAAATGTGCAGTGTTAGGGGGCCTCCAGGAACGTGGTTGGGAACCACTGCTGTAGAGTGAGGCCGAGGATCTCAGAGCGCTCCAGTGCTGCAGCCAGATCATTCACGTAGATGTTAAATAGAGTTGGACTCAGACTGCAGCCCTGCCTCACTCCACGGCCCTGCCGGAAAAACGCTGTTCTGTGATTGTTGATTTTCACTGCACATTTACTGTTGGTGTACATAGACTGTATATTATTACAGGTTTTTCCACCAATGCCAATTTTTAGGAGTTTGTACAGTAAACAATCATGCTAAATTGAGTCGAAAGCTTTTTTAAAATCTACAAATCTACAAATATTTTCCTTTGTTTGTCCTTGATGTTTTTATGAATTAGTGTATGAAGAGAGTAGATGTGGTCAGATGTGCAATGTTTTGGTAGAAAACCAGTTTGTGCTTTAATCGATCAAATCGATCACCTTTTTTTAAATATGGGGGTGATCAGTCCTTCAGACCAGATCTCAGGGAAGTTACCAGACCATAAAACCAGATTGAATCATTTGGCTAGAGCTTTAATCATGCTGGGACTCCTGAGTTTGAGCATTTCGTTGCTAATATTATCTTGTCCACATGCTTTCTTTAATTTAAGATTTTTAATTTGTTCTATTATTTCAGATATTGTTATAAATGTATCCAGTGGATTTTGATATTTTTTAATTGTTTTCTTCAAGTTTTCTTGCTGTTTCTTTATTTTACTCTGAGGCAGGTTAAGGTCATCTTGTTCAATTTTTTGATAAAGATTTTCAAAATAAGATTTCCAAATTGAAGTGAGGTCTCTAATTTGGGTTTTTCAAGTTTTTTTATATAGATTCCAGAAAGTGTTTTGATCTACTGATTCATCAATTTTGGTTTTAAAATATTTTTCTCTTTTGTTACACAAGTGTCTTTTGTAATTTTTCAGACAGTCAGAATAAGTGAGCCGTAATGTCTGATTGGATGGATTTTTGTGTTTGTTGTTAGAGAGTCTTCTTAGTTCTTTTCTGGCCTTTGTACATTCATTATCAAACCAAACATCCTTTGGTATTTTTTGTTGATTTCTTTTATGTTTAATTTGCTGTTTAATGTTAGATAGAGTTGCTAATGTTTTGAATACGTGATTTAAATTAGTTGTTGCTAAGTTTATTCCATTAGTTATAGTAGGACAGTTCATATTTTCTTTAAATTTCTCTCTCTCCCCTATATATATATATATATATATATATATATATATATATATATATATATATATTTTGTATTAGATTAGATTATGCGTATAATTATGGGCAACACATATTTCAAATCGGTATTTTTCCAGAAACAGCAATTCACCACATTGTTGCTGGACTGCAGAGACTCTTACTCAATCAAGGCCAGTCCAGAAGTGAATGATTATTGGGACGTTTAGATCAGTTTAGATTGAGCCAAAAACTCATCACCAAACACCAATGACTTATAAATATAAATATATATATATATACACATACATATATATACACACACACACACATATTATATACACATATTTATACACACATACATATATATATTTCCCAGGGAAAGCAAGAGCTCATAAACTGTAACTTGAATGCAATGTAAGTCGCTTTGGATAAAAGCGTCTGCTAAATGCATAAATGTAAATGTAAATGTAAGTCATTGGTGTTTGGTGATGAGTTTTTGGCTCAAGGTCTGCATTTAAAGTTACACCAGAGGTGTTCAGCTTGGATTAGGACTTGGCTTTCTGCAGACCAGTCAAGTTCTTCCACACTGACTAAATCAATCATTTCTTTTTTAACTTTGCCTTATACACAGAGGCATTGTCATGTTAGAATAGAAAAGGGTCCTGTCCAAACTGTTGCTTTAAAATTAGAACCACACAATTCCCTAGAATATCGTTATATGCTTAAACATTAAGATTTGTACTCATGGAAATTACTAAAGTAGTCAAACCTGTTCATTAGAAGGGAGTGACCCAATACTTTTGGCAATATAGTGTATGTGTGTGTGTGTGTGTGTGTGTATTTTTGAATGTTTTTTTTTTATTATTATTATTATTATTATTATTATTATTATTATTATTATTATTTTATACTATTTAACAATACTACTCCAATATTATTCTTTTTCATTGTATTTTTAATTAAATATATGCATATATCTGCTCTCAATAAAAGTAGCCCACTGAAGGCATTCTTCTGCACCATAATGAAATTAGTTACTCAATCTGCTCAAATCTGAATCCCAAAACACTCTGTAAACAAACATATGTGAGTACAGAAGGTTAAATCAACAGCACTTAATGCTACACATTAGGAGACAAACTAGACGTAACCACCTGTCCAGAACTGCTGCAGACACCCCACCCCTCAGCAGCGTCTTTGCTGTCAGAAGGGAAACAGGTGGAGGGTACAGAGGAACGTTTCCCCAATATCTCTCTCATCAGATCGCAATTAAAATGGCTTCCCCGTTATATCGAAAGTGACTAAGACAAACAATTCCTGAGATGCCGGATGCAGTGTGTGTGCATGTGAAAACACAGAGCTCTCTAAAGGATCTGGTTAAAAGTAAGTCTGCTGATCACTGTGCTGATCTAAACGTCCCAATAATCATTCAGTTCTGGACTGACCTTGATTAAGAGTCTCTGCAGTCCAGCAACAATTTGGTGAATTGCTGTTTCTGGAAAACTACCGATTTGAAATATTTGTGTTGCCCATAATTATACGCATGTGTGTCTTTAGTCTTGAGAAAAATCTTCAAGCTTGAAATGCAAATACCAGGTTTTTAACCTACACCACACACATTTGATTGTAAAATGGATTGCTGTGGACCGTAGGCCAGTGATAGATTGATGTTTGATGATATATAAATAAAACACAATATATTTAAATATAATGCCATCTTTTGTCATGTCTATTCAATTATTTTACTGGTATGTTACTACAACTTAATGTCTTAAATTAACTTCATGCAATACACATTATCGATCAAATGTTTGAGGTCAGTAATTTTTTTAAAGAAATTATTTTATGTATTTAATGCAAGGATGCATTAAATTGATTAAAAGTGACAAAAGTGAAGACTTTTACACTGTTATAAAACATATCTATTTCAAATATATGCTGTTTTTTTTTTTACTTCAAAATCAAACAATCTTGAAAGAGTAGTACACAAAAATATTAAGCAGCACAACTGTTTCCAGCATTGATAATAAGAAAGTTTAGAGTTTCTTGAGCACCAAATCAGCATATTAGAATTATTTCTGAAGCATAATGTGACACTGAAGACTGGAGTAATGATACTGAAAATGTATATTACTTTAAATTGAATTTATATTAATTATAATAAAATTTCACAATATTTCTATTTTAATGCATTTTTAATAAAAGCAGCCTTGCATAAGAGACTTCTTTCAAAAAACTCAAACTTTTGAACAGTAATGTTCAATGTTTTTAACTAATAGCCCTTAAATAAATAAACAAATAAATAATACTGACTGACTAACTATAATCAAAGAATTTCACTTTGCTTAAAACCCTGGGAAAAGTCTGGTCAGGTTTTGAGTACATATCAGATTGAACAGTTGGAAAAAGTGAAAGACTCAACTGAGTGCAGAAATGCTAAAGTAATGAGGACTGATGATCCCTTAATTCCAAAATAAAAAATGTTTGTCCCTTCCAGCTGAACGCTTTCTTCTAGTTCCAGCTGCGCAGACATCTCAAACATGTTCTGTGATGATTGGTGGCAGGTCGTTCTCATGAAAGGTTCACCATGCTGTAGAAAAGACTGAACAACAGGAAATCAAAACACCATCCCTTCTCTGTCTCTCCCTCCCAGTATTAGGACAACCTAATGATGTTGGAAGAGAAAAGGAGAGAGGGTGGAGAGTTTAAGCCATGATTGGGTTTGGATCATGTGTTCGGCTGTCCGTTTCAGTCTGAGGTAATGAAGTGAATAATGAGACATGAAGCAGCTAGACGCCAACCTAAAAGCCGTGTGAAAGCAGCCACAATGACACTCTGGAGATGATACCACTCCCTTTCTCCTCAGACGCCCCCTGGCCTACACACTATTTGTACGCCTATTTCCTGTCATTATTTCCCTTTTAAACATCTTTCATTAGTGGTGTTTGTTAAAGTAAGTACCAATATTACAATTAGTCATACTTGGAATTAGTAATCTGAGTGTTAGATTTTGGTGCACAACTCATGTTTCAATATACAATGACCTTGTAACACCCAAATAAACAGCCAGAACACCATAGGAATTGCACAGGCAACCAACCACAACACCCTAGCATCTTGTAGACCACTCACACATTCCTCAGAAAATATAAACTAACCCCAAACCTTTGAATGGTAGAGTAAAAAATGTATATATTTTCAGTTTTTGTTATTTTAGAACGGGGAGAGGAACTAATTAACCCACTAAACCAGCTTTTAACTATCTACCACCAGAAGATCCTAACTGTGATTTCCTAGGATGACCTTTCCTTCTTGAAAAAGTCATATATGGACCAGCTGTTGTATTGAATATGATAGCTTTTTACAGCTCGAAGGTGGTCTACTAGCTTTATCATGAGACTACAAAATTAAAAGCAGGTCCACCGCCTCGTAGTCCACTTGATCAATCACCTAGACTTGACTGGACCAGCCAATGTCCATAAATGACAAGAATCTATGTGAAACCACGTTAAACTAGTTTTTGGGTCCTTTTCACTTCCACAGAAAGTTTAATTCACTTGTTTTGGTGGGTTGTTTGCCTCACACAATTGTTCTCTTTTCTAGCATGGCTTCTCCTTCTGGAAAAAGGTCATTTAAGTGGATGGACCAGCTGTTTTTGGAATACGGTAGCCTTTTCTGGTTCCAGGTGGTCTACTACCTCTAACTAGCTTTACCACGTAAGTCTACCAAATCAAAAGCAGGTCCACCGCCTGTAAATCCAGATTGGACCAGCTAAAGTCCATAAATAATAAGCTAGAACTACTATAGAAAGTTTAACCCTCTCGTTTTGTTTTTTTTTGCCGCACATAATTGCTTTCTTCTCATCTAATGTTGACATTTCCAGAAAAACTGCATTTTAGTTTACCTCACTGAAGTGCTCAGCGTGTCTTCTTTAGAGGAGGGCAGACAGTGGGTTGCTCGAAATCTTTCTCTAACCTTTGTTAAACAACAAAAGCGTTAGCAACACCATTCCCTGAACACCAGCGTCCATCTCATGACACCTGGTCAGCAGAGGCCGGATGGGATGTTTAGAATCCTCCATTCCACTGTTACCATGGGAATGACATAGCAGGTGCACTGCGTGTGAGGCTGAAGCCACTAAATTTGCTCAGAGGTACGGAATGAGCATCACTTCCTGTCCCAAGCCCACGGCTGACATCAGGCGTTGGGTTTGGGTCAGTCTGTCAGTTCATGCCAAACTGTCTCTCTCATTCTCAATCCTTCTTATTTTTCTCTTTAGGGGACACAAGTTGTGGTCCAGGGCCAGCTAAGGAAGTAACATGGCAAGCTCAATTAGTCAATGGATAAATCTACCCTCCAAAAAGGCCAAATGATCTGTGGGAGGAGGACGTATAAGAGGAGGGGGATTCCTCAGAGACTTTAAGAGTCATGCGATCGTTGATGAAGACAAGGGAAAGACGAATAATAACAATGGGAACGAGAGAATGAAGGCCAGACAGAACGAAAGGCTGAAGGAGAATGAGCGAGTGAGAAGGGTTTCCCCACAGCCCAACTGGCATGACGCCACCAAGAAGGTGTCTGCTGTCACTGCTGAGCAGTAATGAGGTTTTTACTGGCACTTTCCATGAATACGGTACACTTTAGTGTCCTATGAAATTTTTTAGAGCACTGGAGGCCCAAATCCCATGCTTTTGTTGTGAGAACTCTAAAAAATAAAAAGTGTTGGCTCAAAAAAAATTAACATAACTGTTTGCATCAATCTTTCTGAATTATGACAACTTCTTAAAAACTATTCAAATCGTAAACCTTATAATTTGTAGCATAAACAAATTTTTTAAATTATTATTCAAAAAAGGTTGTTCCAACTAATTGATTTGGGGCACCAGGACCAATTAATCTTATCTTCATTTCAGTTAAAATCAACAGCTAGCATAGCACAATGCTAAATGCTAAAAACAAAGCATCTAAATTTAATGAACAAGTAAATCATGTTAATAAATCGAATCTTATTTAAAAGTGTTAGGCAAATTTTGAACAGTTGTCAGCAGACATGCTTTGGACAGCCAGATGGTGTAGTTACAGCATCTACTAGCAGGGTCAAACAGAGAAATGTTAGGCTTTAACCTTCTTTCACTGACAATTTGTTAACAAAGAAACAAAAAATACTTTAGACTTACAGGTAACTGCAATTCAGGAGCTTCGGGCTCTATTTTGATCTTTACTTGTGGAAAATGCCACTAAATTTAACACACATCGATTTTCATTCCTAAACCATGTAAACATCTGGGTTCTCCTCTCCTTTGTCTAAAGTCTTTACGCAACATCCATCTGTTATTTTGCACCTCTTCAAATATCAGAGGGAAAATGGAGGACATAATGACATAGAAATACCCACTCATGCACTTACACACGGGGAGAAAGAGAATTAGTCAATGTCATTATGAACCCCAGTGAGGAGACGGAGAGGCCTGACTGCTGCTCCTGGGTCTTCATTGTTTCCCTATGTTTGGCTATATATCATATACTGTCAAATGCTGAAATGACCTACTAAGCTTGACAAAATGTGCAGTTTAAAAGCACTGTGTGAAATAATGTATCCCACAATGCAATGCGCTAGACTTCACGTGTCATTTCCATGTGACAAATGAACCAAAAGCAAATGTGAATTTCTTAAAAATTGTTACTTGACTATTTAATCATACTGTCAGATGTTTAATATATTTTTAAACAAAATATAATTAAAAAGCAAAACTACTATATGTCAAAATGTTAAAACTGAAACTAGTACAAATACATAAATCACACATCCTATTTACTACAGCCTAATTTTCATCAGCATCAGATTAAATGACATTTACTCTGACAAAGGTGCATATAGTATTTACTGTAGCTGTACAATAGCATTCGATTCCTGACACGGCCTCTGAATCCAAATGAGTTCAGCAAAGAGGAATAAAAGAAAGACAGGATCTTTTAACAAACATTCCAAACAAAGACTCTCTCTATTAAACTCATTTTCTCACCGACTGTGACTCAACATCCCCTTTCCAATGTCCCTTTAATCCTGTGATTCCTTTCTCAGCCTGAGATGATCACAGAGAGCACAAACTATTCATAATAACTCCTTAAATCCTTTATTAATATACAACAAACACACCCACTCTCACGATGAAGCTAGATAATTAGAATCAACTGTCTACTGAACTTCCTGAGACAAGAACCCACACAAATGAGAAGAGACAGATTCACACACACAGCGACAGAAACCCAAACAAATACACATGCTTTCTAACTATACTCTTATATTAATGATGGAAAACCTCAAATCATCATTCTAATTAAGTTTTACATTAAGTCTGTAATCCGATATGATGTCTGTATGCCACAGGGTAATTATTAATCTATGATGGAAACAGCAAAAAACAAATTCTCACAATCACTACAAATATGTTTGATATATTATACTTTCTTCTTAAAGGGATATTTCACCCAAAAATGAACATTCTGTCATCTACTCAACCTCTCTTTTAGATACAGAAACAAACACTGAGACATTTTTTTTTAAATATCTGCTTATAAAGAAGAAAGAACGTTCTAGAGCTCTGAAACAACATGAGGGTGAGTTTAACATACATTTGAGAATGCAGTGCATGCTTTATTTTCCACATTCTCACAATTTCCAACTTTTTTATGGACAGACGTTTATAGCATTTCACTAGATTTGTAATGAGAAGCATTTGTAAACCTGTTGTCACCTAAACTTAAAGGTCTTCCAGCAGTTTTGTGCCAAAATAAAAGCTTGAAGGTTTAACTCTTGCTAGTGAAGAAATTAAGACATAATACTGTAATTTTACTAGGTTACTATAGCATAAAGTAAATTAACACTTATTTAACTAGTAAATACTTATTATACTTATTACTGATTATTCATTTATTTACAGTACATTTGTATTACAATAGTAATATTTTTGTGTCTTAGAGGTAATAATAATAATAATAATAATAATAATAATAATAATAATAATAATAATAAACAACATTAAAAATATACAGTCAAACCAAAAATTATTCAGACACCAGATATCATTTTTGATATTTTTTTACTAGTGGGTGCAAGACACTATATTAAAAGTAATAAAGTAAACTGTGACACATTATACCCAAAAAATTTTCATATAGCAGTGAACTACCAGTAAAATTTAGAAAAATTTGGGACCAGAAACTTGATTTGACACTTTGACCTGACCATGTTTTGTTACATACCTTTCAATCAAAGTTATGACATTATCAAGATGAATTTGTTCTGACACAGTTTAACTCTTGAGTTCTTGTCATATTTTATTACCATTTACTAAACTATAGCAAATAAATTGTGACAATGTGAGAAATTTTGAAAGTGTCTGAATAAATTTTGGTTTGATTTGAGTCCACTTTAAAGTCCCTGACCGTATGGAACATATGGATTTCCCATCATATTAAACCTGACACCTCTAAAACCACATATCAGGATAAGGGAAGAACACTAATGAGTTATTTCTAACCAAAAATTAAACAACAAATCCTCCATAGTGTACCTGAAATGTCCTAAATATCTATGTACTAATATTTACTATATATGAGGCACAACCAATCATCCTCACTAACCTCAAGAACAATGGTTGAGAACTTTAAATCACTACAAATACTACAAATTTCACCACTCTTTCAAACACAGACACCACACACACACACACACACACACATCAGCAGCCGTAAAAGGCAATCAGCTCTATTGGTTGAATATTCCTGATTACTGCATGTGACCTGTCGACGGCGAAATATTCTGCGCATATCTCCGCATCCAAGACACAAACATTAGAAACACTTTACTGGAATGCAATGAACAATCTGTGCTGTCTTGTGGATCCCAAAAGAAAACGGGCTTGGAAAGACAAAGGCATGATTGAAGAGCATAACCGAAAACTATGTATGTGGTTTGAACCCCTTCTTGTGAGATGCAGTACGTGTGGGAGTATGTGTCCATTTCTGTGGCCGCAGATCGTGTTAAAACGAGTGTACCGTGAGTGCGGGACTGAAATAGTGTATGTGAGAGCTCATTCATTCACACCAAGGCTTGATACTCATGAATGAACTGACAGAAGACCTTAATAACAACCGGTGCTCTCTTCCAAAACACACACACACAAGGCTGCATACGACAGATTCTTTAAAGCTCCACTGCTGATTATGGTTTGGCCACTGGGTTCGACACTCGTGAGAGTGTGGGCAAGTACTCTAAATTCCCCTTCTAAGGAATTAATGCAGTTAAATCCAACCAAACCTCACACAACTAGACTTCATAGAGCATAATCTAATATAATTAAGACTAAATGCTTCTGAATGTTTGTAGCTAGTTCATACTTTCCTAAAAAACACATCTGGGGCTTTAATCAAGACGATGAGAAGAGGCTTCCTGTTCACATGCAATCAGTGCCAGAGATGAAGCTCTAAAGCAGCTCTATCAATCACAGTGCCAAACCACATTGGAAAAAAAACACTATGCCATTTCTACCAATTAAACAAGTCAAACTACGGGCAACAAAGACAGGTATACAGAAATAGCCAACCCGTAAATTTGCCATCTCTCTATCCATCACTGGAGAATATAGCCTTATTACCATCTACTCTAAACCTAACCAATAGTGTTAACAAAAGCAAAATCATATACTGAAGTGATCATGCTTTTTTACCCTTTTATTTCCGAGGTTTTGCACTCTTTTATCATGACTCGTGTTTTATGGGACTTGTACTAAAGCTCTCTGCACTGCAAGGTTAGAAAACGTTAGAAAAACGCCAAGGCAAATGGCAAAATATATTAGTTTACAAATCATGCACTATGTTAAAAGGTCATAGCATAGTATTGTGCGAGGAACCGTGTGGAAATAAGTCTTTATTAACAAATAACCTGCTCTGTAATCAGAATTTGTGTGAAAATGAATAAAAATAGCTGGAGTTTTACTGCTACTAGTGGTCATGTCTGCTGGAAACTGTAGTGAATTGTATGTATAGGTACACTTCTGCAAAAATGTAGGTAGAGGCAGTATTTCCAATGAGCTTGTGTTGCTTTATTCATATAAACTCATCCCTATATCCATAAGTCCATCTATCTATCCATCCATCCATCCATCCATCCATCCATTTCACTTATGTTATCCATTCATCCCTCTACCATTTATTTAATCTCCCATCCATGCATGCATCTGTATACCCTGAAAGGCGGCGGCATGTGCAGAAATGAGATATTTCAGCTCAAAGCTGTATGATCTGATGTTCTGGGTGGTGTCTCTCAGGACCGCTGCTCTGTAGCTCTCTTCCATTCTTCTCGTACAACATGACGGCCCGGCATGCTTGCATATCGACAGGTCCACATCTACAATAAGAGAGAAAAAAGCATTCGTTAGCCAGAAGCTGAACAAATAACAATTAACAAATAACAATATAAAACAAAAATAAACTTGCACCAGTATCATCATTCACACACATTCATGCAACAATATATTCAGCAGTTGAGTGTTACTGAGGCTCTGCCTCATGCATTGGAGAGATACTGGGGGCAGGGGTGAGAAGATAGTATAATGAAAATTGATCCTCAGAAAGCTTTTGCACTCTCTTCATAGCTGCAACTTAATTACCCAGGATGCACCAGGTGCTTTGGGTCCCAGAAGACTTAAGTCAGTTCAAGCAGCATTGAACCCCACACCCCATCATCCTAGGCCTTGTGCGGGCATGTGAACTTTGTATGACCAATATTCCTATACTCCAAATACTTTGTATTTCCAATAGCCTGATTTAACGATGTACATAAAAACAAACACAAGCATCTTCTGAATAACATTGCATGCTATAAAGCTGTATTTTTACACACAAGTGGAATAATGGTTTCTGCATTTTCCACTGCAAACATTCCGAAATGCCTTCCAAACTAACTTTCTGAAATGGGAAAGACACATTATGGTGCATTCTGAAATATTCCAATTCATTGTCACTCGTTATTCACAACATTATGAAACGACATGAAATGTTCATTTACTGTTTCTATAGCTAATTAAGTTACATTTAAGGTTTAAAAAGTTAAAGTTAAAAAGCCGCTTTGATTTTTTGCTGCTGGGAAAATCTTGTTATAGCCATTTTCAACTCTGTAAAACATCCCTCAGTGTACACTGTGTTTGGATACATGGTGCTCTCCTTCCCTACATATGCTGATTGGAAAAACATGCCTCTAACAACATTTTTACAAAAAGCACCTATACAGTACATACAACTTTTACACACAAATTATGTTTACAGGGGTAGAACGTCAATTATTTATTTTCATGCAGTTCCTTCCACAACTACTGTACATTATGACCTCAAAACCTTTCTCCTTTTTCTCAAAGCTTTTGCCATAGTGCATTTGCAAACTAATTTTAATGTTTGCATCACATAGCCATCTTCATATGTATGGTTCTTCTGAAATGGTAAACTTGCTCGGTAGCTCACCTAGTAATAGCACTCTAGTATGAGTCCAGTGAAAAACAAAGCATGATAAAACAGTTTAAGGACTTGTATAAGGCAAGATAGAATGGCATTTGTCGTGTAGGTGGTAAAAAATTTTCAAACACAACACAGCAGTAACTTTTTAGCGCCACTGACTGGACATTGCATTTCCAATCTGCCACCATACAGACAATAACGAACGTGTAAAACAATGCCAGATTCACGTTAAACTGTTTCTGATCAAACTGAAAGCATTTTTATTGCCACCTACCAACCATTTCACTTTAACATATCATTTTGAAGAAATATCAACACAGGCACATTTTTCCAATGAGTTTGGGTTGCTTCTGCCTTATTGGATATCAAATATTTTCAAATAAAATCATGTCCAGTGAAAATAAAGCCCAAGATACACCAAAACTAAACATCTTATTAAATCTATTTAACCAAACTTAAACTTCCCTCAACACAAAATAAACACCAATCCAAACTAAACAAAAACTAATGCATGTGTGTTTAAGAGTGTACTGTATTGTCACTGATATTGTAATCCAAACACTCTGCTAATACTGTGAGTAATTATTAACTATGTTAAAGAAAGAGAAACAGATAGTAAAAGGAAAAAGTGAGATATATAGACTGGGCTGGCCATCTGTAATGACTGATGTTAAGGCTGTGATGAAGCTTCATTCCATTTCCATGCTGTACAGACGTCCGCTATGCACTTCTGAGACTGACTCATTGGACATTAATGAAGAACTTTCTGAGATTGAGTTTCACTAGCCGCGCGGGCAGACAGACCTCATCTACACCAGGAATCAGGTCATCAAATACAAGTAAAAACCACAAGCACCTGCTCTTTAGGACACTGTGAATAACAGTGGTCTGATTTTAAAAATACACACACATACAGGTACATATGATATGATCACAAGCCCACAGCTGACAAGACGAGCCTTAGGGATGACGGAAACACAGCACATATTGACCTTTCAATCAATTAGAAAGAAAGAAAGAAAGAAAGAAAGAAAGAAAGAAAGAAAGAAGTATGGCTAATTTGAATTTTGATTGGTAGATTAAAGTATTTGTTCAGAACTAAATAGTAATGCACATATGGTTGAAAATAATTTCAGAACGAGGACATACATTGACTAGAAAATAAATCAGACATTGATTTACCTTAAAAATGCCAATGTAAGATAACCATTTTTATGCAGTGAGAGAGAGAGAGAGAGATAGAGAGAGAGAAAAAGAGAGAGATTAAAGAGCTTTAAGGCTCTATTAACTCTATTAATAAAGCTCTATTAACTTATTAATAAAAGCAGGAATATTCTAATGATACAGGAGTTGAAAATTAACTAGGAGGCCCTTAAATAACAAACAGAATAAAAAGAAGATAGCAATGATTCTAATAAATAAAATAATATTTTATTATAAACACACACACACACACACACACACACACACACACACACATACATACACATATATATATATATGTATTTAATTTGCTAAGAGAAGGATCATAGCATGTTTTAATTCTCTACAGATGTGGAAAACACTCATGGAGAAATAAATAAATCTAGAACAGGGGTTTTCTTTTTTCTTTTTTTAACTTTCAAATTCAAGACATCTGATAATATTTCTATTTCATTTTACTTTCTAAACACTGGTCAGAATTATGAGATTACTGACTTTATATGGTCAGCACTAGTTTTTATAAGTAAAGGAGAAAACATCTGCATAATTGTATGGAAAAAAAATTTAGAAAAAAAAGTGTTGAAAAAATTAACTGTTAGTTTTAGTACAATGACAATGTAAAAGTCAATTATGCAAACAATTAATTAACTTTGTTATCTGTACAATACAACTTTTAATATTGATATACTCACACGGTATAAATTGATTTTATACAAGCAAACATATAGCTGCCTTTTTATTTTAGGAAAAGGGGAACATTCCTTAACATCAAAAAAAAAAAAAAACCTTGTCTAGAAGACTTTCTGAAATCATCTCTGGCGTCGGTCTCTCTCCAAGCCTTAATTAACAGACGATAGAATGAATTCAGCCCCTGGCGAGTGAATTAGCACCCCAGCAGGTGTCTGTGGTTCAGCCTGAGTAGACCCTTCCTTATTCTTCCTCCTGTCTGGGGTTCAAACTTAGCCAACCTGATCCCATAATCACCCTCAGGTGACAAAAACCATTCATTTGATTGGCCGGATTAAGCCTTTATTCTGATCGTATTTGCAACATCACAATGACCACCAGTGACCCGGGGCCTCGCTCAAAATTCCCACTACAAGTCAACCAGAAAGGGGTGTGCAGAACCTAAACAAGACATCCTCAGTGAGGACTGAAAATGTTATGGTTTAGTTAGGTTAAGACTTAAGCAATTTCCTGATGCTTGAAGTGCAGAAGTAACTTTATGGGAAAGGAAAGTCATTAAAGTAGACGGTAGCCCAACTAGATTTAACCTCTGGCTCTCCTGAGGTTCTTCTCAGGAAGCTTTCGGCGCTTTGAAGTGCTGGTGTACACTGGAACCAGCAGGATATTTACCCACAACTTATGTGCTGTTTTTGGGAGGGACCATGTTGAAAGAAAACATGTCTCAAAAGGCCTGGGCAGCACACCTGCATTTCTCAAAGCCACAGGCGTGCTGCTCCTGTGTTTGGCTTTGTGGAGCGTTGGCTGGCATTTGTGCCTACAGTAAACGAGTGAAAAGCTGATGCCTAGGAAAAGATGGTGGATTGGGCTGAAATCAGAAGGAGAGGCAGGAGTGCTGAACCTCAAAGGGATTTGCAGACACTCATACAGAACTCCAAGTTTAGTTAAAGTCAAATCTATGGTCAGGCCATACAGGAGCTCCGAAAGCCACAAAATGCAGTGGTCAAACTGACCACTAGGGCCATGGCACAAGTGCTCAAAGCCTTCAAGTGTACATACACACAAATCACTCCATATCAGTACTAATAATTTAGAGCACAAATGCATACACATCATCTCAAATATAAACTGGTTCCTAGAATTCTTGGCTTAGGTACTTGGAGTTGGGTCAAATCAGCAGGAATAACCTTACTTGGCCTCAGCAGTTTAAACATGGCAGATATATTCCCACCTTGACCTGGCTCTTAAAACATACCAGGAATTCTTGTATCAGATTCAAAAGACTGAGCAACCACAGGGCGCTAATGTCTAAGAATATCTTTAATATAAACTTTTGGTGTACTTTTCATATTTTCAGACTCAACTATTTTGATATTTCTTCATAACTTTACAATTAAACCATACTTGCCATGCTATTTTCACTAGTCCTATCCCAAAAAAAAAAAAAAAAAAAAATGTATATTTAGTAATGTATTTTCTTTTAACGCGATTTATAAATGAAATATTGCATATTTTAAAATTGAACAGCAATAAATAAAATACAAAACAAACTTTAAAATAGCACATATTAACTCTTTCCCCACCATTGTTGGATTTTTCCATTATTTATGGAAAACCTGCCACCTATGGTGTTTTCCGGGTTTCCGTGTTTTCATTGTTATACGGTAGGGGATGCTATTACACATCTACAGAAAGAGTACTAAATGTCTGGATTTAACACAGGCGAAGAAGCAGAAACAAGTAATCGCATATGTAAGAAGATGCATATATAAAAATGTGATCGAAAATTAAACAACTTAAAAATAAAAACTGCTCAATGTTACTGAATGAAATGATGACCCAGGAAGTGGTATAGGACTGCGCAAGCTTTGGGGCTGTTGATGGAAGTGATTTACTCTATATATGTTTTGATTATTGTTCTGAATCCAATCTGGAAGTAGTCTTTGACAAAAATGTGATTTTCTCAGCTTTTTGTTCAAAATATTCCTTTTTTCATGAATCTAACCCACACTCAAGTGTTGATGAAAAAAAGAATGCATGAAGCTAGAATAAAATGTTTTTTTTTTTTTTTTTGTTTAACAGCAGAGGCTCGGCTCTTCCTTTTGACATATTGCATGTTCAGATATTCATACAACAAAATATTCCATGAAAGTTTTGTTAAAATGCTGGTCATTTTGATGAAAAGTGCTGGTGGTGGAAAAAAAAAAAAAAAAAAAAAATGCTGGCGGGGAAAGAGTTAAAGGTTGTGAAATTAGCAAACTGGAAATTATATAGTCACAATGTAAATCCTTATGAGAAAACAAATCAAAACATTACTGAATGATTTGTAGTTTCCAACGGATTTTTACTATTGCTTTCAAGACTATTACAACTCATTTCAGAAATTACCAAAACCTCATCTTTTTTAGCCAACTAGAAATCATGGCCTGACATTTCTGGCAACAACAATGTAGAACACGTTACAGAAAACCATTTAAAACATTTTAGGTTTGCAAAACCTTTGAACAAGAATATAACTTTTCTAGTGGCAGCGCAGTACTGGCCTGAAAGGGTCTCACACAGGCCCAATCTTATGATTGAGCATCTCAGTTAAAGACACACAACTGAAGTCTAAACCACCCAGAAGAATCTGAGAATACACCTCCATGTAGTTTCAAATAAGTACACTCAATTGCGTATAAGCCGCAACATTTGTAAGTAATACCTGGCTCCTGTGGAGAAGTAAGGGGATATATCAAATCTCTAAAGTGGAGCCTAATTTGGGCTCTCCACCGGAGTACTCTGCAAAGCTGTAGATGAGAGAGGAATGAAGAAAATACTAACAAGCTGGCACCTCCAATCCAATTAAAGTCTGTGATAACACGTCAGACACATAAGGAGATCAGGGGGAGACTGAGGTTATACTGGGACTAAAAAACAGAACTAGACAGACTGAACTGGTACTGTAAATGAGGGACTCTCTGGAACAAACAACCCTAGTATTGACTTAATGGAGTCTGGCATTGCTACACCTACAGTACAACCAAAAAGATAAAGCTGTGCAAGGCAAGACTAAGGTATAAGGTGTATCTGAAGCAACTTAATTACACAATGGTTGTGTCTCAGCACTCACGGGGCTTGAACCAACAACATTCCGGTTAGAAGTTCAAATTTTTTTTCACTACACTGCACTATATATGTGATGCAAAAACCAATATGCTTTGGCACCAACGTACAGGGTTCTGGTTACACTAAAAAGGTGTTTTGCTGAGAGCAGAGAGACTAAGAGGAGTACCTGCAGGTGTTAAAGCCTGAAGAAGAGTAAATATGCCAAGACATTTGGTCTTTCTTCTCATGCCAGAGATTGAAAGCATGAATGCACAGGTTGTTCTACACCTTTCATCACAGAACAGCGTTTACCTCAAGACACCCCATCAAAAAAGCATTTGATGTTCCACACAAGCATTAAAAAATGAGTGGTAGGGATACTTTACAGTGGGGCTAATTAAAGCTATGTGGCTTTGCTGTTTACATTCTGGTCACATTTTGTTTATGGAGATAAACAATGCTGAAGGATATAAAAATACAAAATAAATACAAGATACAATTCTGATTTCAACATTTATTCTTCAGACATTGTTCTTAATAAAATAAGTATTAGCTATATACAAAGTGACCAACATTTGGTTTTTGACCACTGAAAATGGGTAATATTCAACAATCTGGATATGGAGACTCTTTGAGGTCCCCATATATCTGGGACTGAATGATGTAGGACCTTGAAAATTAAGATTCCATAAGAAAGTCTATTAAGAACTAGAATCTAAAATCATATTGCGATATCTTTAGTACTTCTTGAGTTATAGGCACACAAACTTTGGAAAAAGAATATATATATAAAAGAATATAAAATATAACAAAATATATAAAATATGTAAAATATAAAAAATAAAGGAATTATGGCACTCAGACAGGTATGTTCAATGCAGTTGTTTTGACAGAAGGAAACAAGATACATCTCTAGTTTCAACATTATTTGTTCTTCAGACATTCCTCTTTAAAAGAAAAGAAATATCATATTTATGCAAAGTGACCCACATTTGGTTTTTGACCACTGAAAATGTGTACAATTTAACTATTTATTCCTGGAGCCATATTGAAATTCCAGTATCTCTGGAACTGAACCATACAGGGCCTTAAAAAAAAAAAAAAAAAAAAAAAAAAGGATGCCAAAAAGAAAGTTAAGACCCAATATCTAAAAGGGCATTAAGATATCTTTAATACTTCTTGTTACAGACATGCAAACTTTGGTGGGAAAAAAAAAAAACTTGAAAAATATTTATCTTTCTTCAGAAAAAAAATTATCGAAATCAAAAATTTGAGCCAGAGACCTCTGGTTGAGTTGACATGGAATGACCCTAAATCATTACATTATCTATCCTCTCAGTTGAAACTCTATTGTTCTTTAGCTTGGATAGGCTAAGCAACTTCTGGAACCAAAAATAGACAAGGCTGTAGTATTGTGTAGCTGTCGCAACCAGGCAGAAGACAATGGTTCTTACTCAGCAAATAATCCATTCAACAATGCAGCAGACATGAGGCAATACAGACTACTGTAAGTGACTATAACTCACAGAAAGCAGTGGTTGTGTGTCTTTATGAGGAAAACAATCTTCACCTTGTGCTGTAACTGACAGTCTACTGCTTCAGCACACAAACCTCCATATGGATTGCTTGACTGCCAGACACAGATAGAGGTCCCTGCAACTTAATTAACTAAAGGACTTTTCAACCCAACAGGATAGCTGGAAATCCAATACTGATTAATTAGGCCTGTGATTTAATGGTGTGGAGTGTAGGAGATTCAGACTGTCCTTTAAATATCTGATTGCAATGCTTTCTTCATTTCATTAAACAAGTCATAATTAACCTGTCCTCTTTTTAAAGCATCAAGTAGCATCATGCCTGGGGAGAAAGGGTCATTTTTTTTTAATTTTATGGAACACATTATTTCTAATATGTGCTTATGTCAGATGGCCATAAGACATAAATTAAACACAAAAACATAGACGCAGTGTCCTAAAATCTCTTTTATTTATTTATTTTTTTTTTTTCAAATACCCATGCTACTCTGGCCTCACAAAGACTCGTGGGATTAGTTATCAACACAGCCTTTTTTGAAGGAGAGCCTGGGTTTGGGTGGAGATTCAGGGAGCTGCTTTGCTTGGCATCTGATCTGAGAACAGACAGTCTCATGCCCTCGAATCCTGTCAGCACTTCTGAGGAAAGAGAGCGACCCGAGATTTTAACCCTCTGCAACATTAAGACCTCCTCATAGAGCAACAAACAGCTCAAAACTGCTTTACAACTAGAAAACTACGAGAGAAGGGATCTATCTAGAGATAGATGATACATGCATAGGTTAGTGCTTGACGACGATGAACTCATCCTAGAATAACACAAAACTAGAGAGATCAATAGGAAATGCGAAAAACCATAGAACAGCCAACAATAAACCATAGAACAGCCAACAATAAATAAGACATTAAAACAACTGGATGGATGGATGGAAGGAAAATTGGACAAAAGGACAGAATGGCCAACAATTCATAGGACAATAAAACAATAGAAAGTGATAAAACGACAAATGACAGACAGATAGATAGAACAACAGACAGACAGACAGATAGATAGATATTCAATTTTATTGAGGAGTGGTTACTATTATAAAGTGTCTTGAGTTTCTGCCCATCAGTGATCGTGTTTGGAAACATTCCGACGTGTCTGAGATTCCAGACTCTTGCTCAAAGCCTCTTGTTGTCTGTGGCTGCTGTCTTGCATGCAAGCCGACCTCTGGGCTTCTGTCTCACTGCTCAATGCCCATCAGCTGTCACCAAAGGAGTAGAGAGCTATGTCTGCAGCTAAAGCATGTTCATTGCACACAATCCATTCTCTGCTGTTCTGAATACAGGACTGGTGCTCCAACAGCTAAATGCTCACCTGATGAAACTATTCTAAGATCAATGCAAAAGGGCACATTTTATCAAGGACACATTCCAAGCCTACCATTTTTAGCTGCTTTGGTTTTAGCTGCTGTCTCAGCTTTAATTGCGCCAAGTCGCTGTGGCAAATAAACAGACAGTGTAGTCCTGCACTTAACTGCTGATACAAGAAGCTCTCAGTTATCAGGTTAGTGCTTGATGATAATGACTCATCCTGGAGCTGTGTGAGCATTTTTCCTCAAACCTGGCACAGTCTGATATGCTGCGTAATTGCAATAAAAATTCACTCTCAAGCTGTTCCAAACCTGTCTGACTTACTTTCTTCTATGGAACAAAACAGAAGATATTCTGAAAAATGTCCAAAAATGTCCTGAAAAAGGGATCCAATATTGTTTGGATTCTCAAAAATTATTATTATTTTGTGTTCCACAGAAGAAAGTAAGTCATACAGGTTTGGAATGACATGAGGGTGAGTAAATGACGACATTAGTTCATCCCAAAAATGAAATTTTTCACAAATACCAATTTATTGGCATCTTTTCATAAAAGTCAAGTTGCTGGAAGTTTGATCAGGATGATATGCCTCTTTTTAATATAAAAAAAAAAAATAACAAAACTCACAAAGCTTCATCTGAGAGTTCCATGTTCTGAGACTCTGCTCACAGGAGAAATTCTTAAAACGAAAATTCCAGTCTTTCTGCAACAAAAGCAATTTAGAACTTATTTAATCTTTGGCTTTCTTTAAACTTTTATTTTGCAGACCACAAAAAGGAAATAAAGAGAGTTTAATGATCTTAGGAGGAAGGCAAAACCACACTAACCTGAAATGTATTGTAATTATGGTTTTGCTGTGGTATGGTCTTGGTTCCCAGAGGAACGATTTCTATGCTAAGTCTACATATCAGTATTCAGTCAAATAAACAGGAGAACTTGTACTGGAGGGCACAGGGTGTCTACTGAGAGACCAGGCTCGTCAAAACTCTTCTGCATGCTCTGAATTCTTTTGCACATGCAGACCTTAACCAAAAGAGGGTTATACAGTAGCTCACCGACAAAGCATAAACCACCAAAACAACTCAGCAACTCAACTTCTAGCTAACCCAAATAAGCACCATCATGAAAAACTTCCATACCACTTTTGCTCTTCAAGACTCAAAGAAGAGGAACCAGTAACTCAACTAGAAATATATCTCAAGTTTTCACACACCTTGTCTGAAAGAAGGTAGTTTAGTTTTATGACTCAACTTTTACCAGTATAGTAGGTGCTCTGACTGAATTAAAATTAACTGAAATTCAAAACAAAATAAATAAATAAAAGTATTACTCAAGTTTGTCATGACAAGTCTTGTTGCCTTCTTGTCATTTGAAAGTTGAGGACAAAAGTTTAAAAAGTCTCAAAATGGATAAAGCGACAGGATGATAGAACAACAGACAAAACAATAGATAAAAATGATAGAATGATGAACAGAATGATAGAACAATGGAAAGAACGATAAAATTATACAACAAAAGAACAATAAATGATAGAAAGATACAATGATAGATAGAGGGATAAAATGCTAAACTGCTAGATAAAACAATAAAACAATAAATAATGATAGATAGAATGATGAAAAGAAAAAGTGATAGAACGATTGATTGATTGATTGATTGATTGACAGATAGAATAATGGATAGAATGACAGAGGGATGGATGGACGGATAAGATAGATAGATAGATAGATAGATAGAGTCATCTATCAAGGCTTGTGTTTTAGACCCAGTAACCTTTTCAAGTGACCCCAAAGACCTCGATAAGCTGGTTCAAGTGTGTACGATTAGTATTTGATTACTAAACTATGCAGGTTGATCTCTAGGAGCCGGACCTGGGTGTGAGTTTAAGTACTGTGAGAACTCTAGACCCGCGTGTTTGTACCGGTGAGCTGGGCCGGTGTCATTCCAGCAGGGCTCGCTCCTGTTCTCTGAGTCATGCCT
This sequence comes from Spinibarbus caldwelli, assembly GCA_039654775.1. NCBI lineage: Eukaryota > Metazoa > Chordata > Actinopteri > Cypriniformes > Cyprinidae > Spinibarbus > Spinibarbus caldwelli. Next base: position 30,029,556 of record CM077235.1, on the reverse strand, counting down.
CAAAGCAGCTGGCTGAATACATCTGTCAACACTGATTCCCTTAACCCGACACGATCCTTGTCTGAAGTTTACCAAGACATATTATTTACAGTGCAGAGTCCAGAGCCTTACAGCACACATGGGCATTCACGCAAACTTTGTTGGGCAAAAAAAAAAAATCAGTCAATGAACTTGTAAAGCCTATTAAACGGAAGCTGTTTACATTAAATGTTCCTGAGAGGAACAACAAAATCAATAAATAACATATTTTTGAATTCCAGTGGTAGGCTGATGAAAATATTGATTATATAATATATTTGAACAACTTGACACTGCATATATATACACTAATTAGGAATCATATCCAATTACGCTCTGCATATTTGCATGCAACCAGTGATTTCTTTATCATGCATCTTCATTTCAGCTATTAAAAGTACAGTGCCAAACATGCAGAGACATGACAACATTTCCACTAAGTAAATATATAGTGAGCAGCTGATAGTTTTTAACAGCGCACTGTGGGAATTTTTAGGATGCAAAATTAACACTGGAATTCCAGTTACACTGGAACGAATCTGACAGCACTAGAAATGGATGAGTCCCTGGGCAGTGCAACTAAAATAATGATTTAGACACAACCTTGAAAGTTCTTCTTTGTGGTTTAACAGCACTTTAGAAATATTTCTGTGCTCAAAAGAAAGCAATGTTATTGATAGAGGACTCGTATTTTAGCCGGAAGCTAAAAGTTAAAAACATGTTAAATATGGAATATAATGGTGTTGAGTTATGTTTGGTATTATTGTGATGCTTTTATCAGCTGGTTGAACTCTCATTCGGACGGCACCCATTTACTGCAGAGGATCCATTGGTGAGCAAGTGATGTAATGCTAAATT